>QVRM01003450.1:1075000-1275720 GCA_003439945.1 Dermanyssus gallinae
TGGCAAATTTTTACGGTTCTGATCGTGAAAACTTGCACGTAAAACATAACAACTATGACTGTCGAAAACGCTTAGTTACTTGACAACTACGTAACGCAGCACCATCACCTTGGTACGAAAATGATGGGCATTTGCTATTGCGTGAGAGTGGTCTTTTGGACGTACATTTTTGGTCGCAATAGAAAAATTCTACGATTTTTCATGAAAAAGCGTCCACGTAAAATATCGGCTTTTCATGACTTTTCTTAATCTGGGCATTCGCTTTTTGCTACGCAAGCTAGTGAAGTGTCTTCCGTTGTGCAGAATTTTCCTCCGAACACGCCAATGTAATCGGTTCCTTCATGCGTTCTCCCGCAAACGTAGATTTCGCGCAACTATGTAGGAGAAAAAAATCTGAATAACTACTTTTATAAACTTCACTCTCTCTCCTAAACAAGACGTTTACGCGTCCTCCGTCCATAGGGAAAATTCTATTCTTGCTGAGTTCAACCAAACCTCAAATAAGTACATAACAATATGAATGACCCTGTATATATATCGTCTAACGAACTTTGCAATCGGATACAATTTAGCAAAAAATGCATTTTTTCAAATGAGACAAGAAGCAGAAATGCCTTCTAAAATAAATAATTGAGCGCAAAATCCAAAATATAAGAATTGCAGAGAAGTTAATTTCTTAAGAATTTCCTTCGGTACAACATTTTTTCTGTTTTAGACTAACGTTTAATACAATTAAACCTATGCAAAATTTCCTCCAAACACGCAGGTATGATTGGCTTGTCGATAGGATGAGTGGGGGTTCTCGCAATCGCAGATTTAGTAAAGACATGTCAGGATAAATAGCTTGATACAACCACTTTTGGAAGTTTTGTTCTCTATCCAAATAAAAACATTTTCGCCCCCTTGTTCCATTGGAAAAATTATTTCTTTGCCGAGTTGTACTAGACCCCAACAGTTGTTGGAGGAATTCTAGGAGACCCTGTGTATATATACACAGTGTCACAAGAACTGTTGGAGAAACCCTAGATATTTCAACATATCCGCTTATGGTGCCATGCTAAGCGCCTATGATATATTGTTCTAAAATTTCAGCGTCACGACCTGGGGTGTCCACTAACTAAATAGTTTCTATTAGTATATTGAGGTAGATTCAGGCTTTAGGAGACGTGAAGTTTGCACTCTAACGTACCAAAAGCATTTGAACACTCCGGGCTGCTACCGGCGGCAAAACGAGGTGTATTGTACTATCTTGAATGCGGCAGTATCTAACTTCTGAGCATTACGCGTACCTCCTCATTTAATTTGTGAGTGTAAACGCGCATATATATACAGGTAGTTCAACAGGTTTTTAAAATGAGCCTTTTCAGAATTCGAGTTTTGGCGCGCTTTCATTGCTATTGGAAACGGCAACTTTTCGACTGCTAGCAGTCAAAATATTATGGTGATTGCCCGTTGCGATTTCGTTTGATCGCTTTTCCCGTGCAACGTATCGGCGTGATTTTGAAAAATGGAGAACAAAGAGTTTCGAGTGGTTATCAAGCATTTTTATTTCAAAGGTTGGAATGCGAACCAAGTGAAAACTGAGTTAGACGAGGTGTACGGTGACTCTGCACCATGTTTTGCCACTGTTTCCAACTGGACTAATGAGTTAAAAAGAGGTCGCAGGAGCACCGAGGATGAACTACGTTCAGGGCGCCCAAAAACGGCAACTGATGAGGAAAACGTGGAAAAAGTGCGGAAAATCTTTGCTGCAGATAAGCGAGTGAACATTAGGGAAATAACGGAGACCTTGGGGATCAGTTTGGGTAGTGTGCATTTCATCCTGCACGAGAACTTGAAGATGAAAAAGCTCAGAGCAAAATGAGTGCCGCATTTGCTCAACCAAGGCCAAAAAGACGCGCGTGTTTCCGCTTCACAGCGAAATTTGGCCAAGATGTCGAAAAATACGTCGTATTTTTGGCGCAGATTTGTGACCGTCGATGAAAGCTGGCTCTATCACTACACTCCCGAGACCCAAGACGCATCTCGCCAATGGTGTGCACCTGGTGAAGGACCTCCGAAGAGGGTGTGGACAACGGCATCGGCCGGAAAGATGATAGCTACGGTTTTTTGGGACCAACGTAGAATAATTCTGGTCGACTACCTTGAGAGCGGTAAAACGATCGCGGGAGTATATTATGCAAGTTTGTTGGACTGCCTGAAGCAAGAACTCATCGTGAAACGGCCCGCTTTGCAGAAGAAGGTTATCCTGTTTCACCAGGACAATGCTCCTGCACACAAGTCGCGGCAAGGATCGGCAAAACTGGCCCAACTGAGGTTCGAACTTATTGAACAACCTTCCTATTCCCCAGACCTGGCCCCCTCTGATTATTTCCTCTTCGGACAGCAAAAGAATAGTCTCGGTGGAAAGCGTTTTTCCAGCAATGAAGAGGTTAAGGCTGCTGTCAATGCCTATTTCAGTCTAAAGACGCGGAATTCTACTTAAGAGGTATTATGCTCTGAAATCCCGGTAAGAAAAGTGTATTGAGCTTCTTGAGAAGTATATCGAATAACAAAAAAGTAAAAACAAGATTTGGAAAATTCTTAGTTGTTATTTTAAGAACTTGTTGAACTCCCTGTAAAAGGGTGACATGTGTGGAAATGTCAAGCGAATAATATATGTATATATATAGTAATTTTAATTAAAATTCAATAAACTATCTCACGTTGTGTCCTCATTAAGCGGCAGCGATCTGCCTACTGATCATAACGGTCCTGGGGTCCATCATCGAACGCTGTTTGATGATGGACCTTGCACAGAGAACTAATGCTTATTAGCAGATTACAAGGCGTGCAGCTCAAACGGTTTATATTTAGAGCAGACTACGTGACTCAGCTTAGTTAGCTAAAATACTTCGGCTAATCAAACCAATCTGCTTCTTGACCTTCCTCCTACGCCTGTCTCCATCCACGGCGGGGAAACGCATCCTGGCAGTTGTCCCGTGACATTTCCAGCTAACGTTGATTGTCCTTGCGAATGCGGGACACAAGCGATGCCGTCTAGCATACTCTAGCCACTCTAGCACAGACCTGCCAATTCCAACAGAGCTAGAAACAGCCTAAACCATGGAGGTCGTGTACAACTCAGCACTATCACCTAATCAAGAACTAATCTCTGCGAAAGAATGGCTACATGGACGCTAATTTGCTAGACAACTGAACTGTTTGTACGGTTAGGTACATCGTCATTATTGGTTGTAATAGCTTGTTATTCAAACTCAGATTTCAGATTCAGAACGTGGTTTATTTGCGAAACTGCAGATGCTTAAGTTTTCGGGAAAAAATGACAATTTATAAACAAGAGTGAATTTACACAGTCGCATGGTCATATATACAGATGTGTACATAGCAAACCGATGTTCTAGCTCCCCGGTGTGATTCAGCATTGTAGCAAGGAAATACGCTCGACACAACAGTATTGCCGACCCTTTGTATGGTGGCTCCTAGAACTCATGAATCAATAACTATCTCCGTAGCTCTTCGCAACTAGTATATATTATAATATCATATTCATTATTTAAGTAGTATCTTACTATAATTTAAGACTCATACGGCACTGGCTCTTGCATTAGGTTCTTGCATACGTTAGACTAGGATTATCTTAGCTTACTTGAAGTTGTGCAAAAACAATTGGAATCACATATAAACGTTTTGTAAAGGGCTTGTCGACCTTCTGATGCGTCAAAACGTCGCGGCAAGCACCCACCTTGATTGAAACATATATATATATATATTCAAGTTTATGAAAGCCGTCACTGTGAAATACCCCTAAGTCAACGTGGACTTCGAAAACTCTTAAATTTGATGCTTAGCGCTTCAACGCGGTCAATAACTAGCACCCGTTGGGCTTCAAAGCCACATATCTCGCAATAGATCCTTATTCCTATGAATACTTTGTATAGCTTGCTTGTCGCTATCGCACTAATCCAATTAAAGCACAGGTCTGTTTTATTTATAACGTCTACGTCTTTTCAGTGACATTAATTAGTGTCATTACTTTTATTGAGACTAAATAACTACAATGTTAATATATATAATTCGCGTGCGCGAACATTGTTTGAGAAAGCTATTATGATTTCTCTTTGCCCACTAGATATTGCCGCTCGGCATGCTACGCCGTTGTCCGATATAGCGGTGTAAACCAAATGGGTGCAGCGCTCTTCCATTACACAGGACGCGAATTAAACGGGATTTAGGCGAGTATTTAGCAGAGCGCGCTTTAGGTTATAGGCAGATGCTATACAGACGCCGTCCTTCCCTGTGTTGGCAAATTGTGTCGATCTAACCAGGGTTAGTTCAGTTAATTAGATTACCTTACTTTTTCACTCGCTCTATGCAAATTAGAACACTGCATACATTGTCGGTCATATGGATGCTATTTAAGTCGCCCAGGAGAATCATAGGGTTTCGTTTCATTATTCGCTTGTATAAACTCAGCTAGTTTGCAAGAAAATAACCGTTTTGTGCTATGAACTATATTCGCTCTCTCTCTCGCTCTATGCATATATATATATATATATATATATATATATATATTTATATATATGTATATATATATATATATTATATATATATATATATATATATATATATATATATATATATATATATATATATATATATCAAAATTACTTTTTGCTGCATGTTAATACGTACAAAATGCAATATAAATCTTTAAAAATATCAGTACCAGTCCTGCTAGTGGGACTACTGCGTTGTACTCACTACCCTGATGCGTTGCTTACAATCTGTCACAATTCTTATAAATATATGTGTCACCTGCTGCTAACGGTGATCTCTGAGTGGTATGACTTGTGAGAAAAAAAGACTTCTTCACTCCAGCGGTCTTTACATAAATACACAAACAAGCAAGGCTCTATTAAGACATTTATTCATTGTAATTAGTCACCGACGGTGGGAACATGACAATTGGGTCCCTGCGAACCCAAGAGCAAGACTCTTATTCTTCAGAGAGAATCAGAGAGGCGGTGAACGTATACTTAGTTGCACCGGTCACCGCCTGAAATTTATAGACTTATCTTAGAGTATGAGCGTAAATTACACCAAACGCAGTTCGCTGCTCATGTCGAACGAATTACAAGGGCAACTCTGACCTCTGTACATAAGGAGGACGGCCACGTTCAGAGACACTCAGTCGACTCAGTGCTGTCACGATAAAGTTTTCACGATAAAGAGCATCGCTTTGTATACGTCTCGCTGAACGGCGCACATTTTATGGAGACGACGAATCAGCTCGAGCTGAGCCTGCAGAAGCCAGGGCACAGACGAGTAAAGTGCTTAGGATACTGCATGTATTCTTCCCATTCCACCAGTGGGCAGGTTCAACAAGTTATAGCCGCCATATTTATTGTAAATTCTGTAATGCAGGGCTATATGCATCATCGTGTATGCAGAAAAAGCCAAGTTCATTAAACATCACGACCATTTGCCAATTTTGCTCACAGAGTTTACGCCGTCCGCCTTTAATGGAGTGATTCCATTGTTTCTTTGCGATGAAAGGGCTGATATTCAAGATGACAATGACTTTTATATGCGCATGTGCTCGCTAAGACTGCGAACTAGAATACTACTATGTAGGGAAACAAGACGATCTAATCGGCCCTAAAAAAATTAATACGACGGAAATTTTCTCGTGCCGAGCAAAAGTCGATATTGTCTTATCTTGTATTCCTCAGTGCAGGTGCGCCTTGTTCTCTCTAACCTAACCCGTGCTCTTTAACCTAACTCATACCTTGGAAAAAATCACACCATTTGCACACCATTGCTTCAAACGTAAGTGGCACCCTGAACCTAACGAGACAGTTTGTATTTGGTGCTAAACTTAGTGACACCAATTAACATAACCTACTCTATTATGAGTTTTTTTTTATAATGCCATCAGTACTAACATAGACTTGTATGTGAGCGCATTTAGCAGTTACCTACAGCGTTTCTTTTTTCAAAAGATTTACTACAAAAAGATCGTGATGAAAAAGTGAAATACTTGAGACAAAACAAAAGAAAGTACACGGAAGAGAGGAGATGGCAAAATAAACATTGCCATCTATTGTAATGTGACGTCGAAACAGAGCACTAACGGAGCATAAAAGAGGGTCGCTGGGGCTGATAATGTCAGTACCCATTTGGTATGCGTTCATTGGCATGCTTCTTGCTTGGATGACTCTCGGGGTCGCTTCAATCTTCACAGAGAACCCGTCTCTTGCAGAAGCTATCAAGCCGCGATACAACAGGCAGGTATCGACGAGGCCACACCGTAAAGCCGTGCCTGGAGAACGGAGAAGAGAGACAGACGATGATGGAGAAGATAAAGTAGTGTTCTTGTTTATTCTTTGAGTCCTCCTCCGAGACGGACGAAAGCAGGCTGAAAAAGTTGCAACCCACCCGAATGGACTGGTAGTCTATCTCATATACTTTGCCGCGTTTGTTTGTTTGTTCGCCTTCAGGCAGCCAAAGAAGAATAAGCCATAGAAGCAGAAGACGAATATCAAGGATCAGAAAAATGACAAAGGATTTCTACGCGAACAAAACTTTTCCAACCTGAGGTTTGGTACCACACTATCTCTATTTTCAGAAATACACGATTACGTAAACGTTATAAGAAGTGTATAGGCCATGCATTCACAAATGCTGGAACACATTGGTCTCTCATTCTATTATTGTATAACAGTTACCACCGTTATGTTTCCTGTTTCTTTATGTCTCCTTTGGAAAGTCAATTATAACAATAATACATTGTCTATATACTGTGTGTGGAGGCACAGTCTTAGTTTATCAAGATTCAACTACGTGGTGCAAGCATCCTCGACTTCCAAACATACCGAAAGTCTTACGACAAAAGTACTAGATCTAATTCATGGGAGATGTTGGACATTAGATAGATCTCGGAGGCCTCATAAGATCTACGGACTTTGCCCCAGCCTTCCATGCTGCGCCCTTATATCTATTCTGCGCTCTGCGAAAGTACTTGTTAATGAAGATGCGAGAGTCGCATTAAAGAAAACAGCCATATTGGCAGATGCTACAGTTAGAAGCTGTAAAACCCTGACCCTTAGAAGAGAACGTGAACTAACATACGCCCGACGCTTGTAAACGTGAAAAAGCGACAAAATGTATTATAGATGAATTTACGTTAAAAAACGAACGTGCCGATTTTCAAGCCCCTCACTCCGATCACCTTGGCACAATGCTGGATACCAGCTCCTTCCGCCTGTATATCGTGTGGTGAACTGCTCGATTCCGATGTTCTACAACCGCTAAGCTGCCGCGCAAAAGTCCCAGCAGGTCCCGCGGAGCATGAAATGTTGGTAAAAGTATTGGGAAGAGCAGAAATACCATCTACACTCGAACACAAAAGTCTGAGAGGAAGCACTGAGTTACGAGCTTATCATGGAGGGCTAAAGTTACCATAGCTTTGTGGTCTCAGACTAAAGGCCCTGTCTGGAATGTACCTGCCGGCAGCGTAATCGTACCTTCCTCACAGCTTTGCCGGGTGGCGACGGGTCGCAGAGCAAGCAGATGTGGAAAAGCGAAGACAGTGTTACGAGCTGCCAAGAAGAAGTGCTGGACCCTAAAGGTGTCGGAACCGCAAAGTGTTTGAGGAATGTTGCAAAGCATAAGGAGGATTTTACGGGCGACCAACGCGAAACGATGTGTCGGAGGCAGATTATGACATTATCTGCTATTTCTAGAGGGAACGCGTAGTATTAATAATTTAAACGAGGTGTACATTTCACTAATAAGAATTGTCATGGGATAACACTAAAGTTCACTGATTTTGTTTTAAAACAACAGGCAGACGCTCCAGCAGTCTACCTACGGATAGAGAGGAGAATAGGTACTTACTAATCTATATCTATAGTAACGTGTTAATGGTAGTCCAATTAAACTGTAAATGCGCGAGTACTGTGGCATGTCACCTGAATAACACCTGACGATGACGGGAAGTACGGGGGACGAATCGAACGACAACAACAAAAACCAACATGTACAACTATTTCATCAACGCTACTTGAACAACAGCAACAACAACAAAAACAACAACCAACATGTACAAGTATTTCAACAACACTGCCAGAACAAGAAGAATAACAACATTAACACCAACGACGATATTAGCAATAAAGGTGCAACAAGAACAGCAACGATATCAGCAATAAGAGCAACAACAACAACAACAACAATAACGATGTCAGCAATGAGAGTTCTAATAGCAATGACATCATCGACAACAACAACAACAACAACAGCGATATCAGAGAGAATAGCATTAGTAATGACATCGTCGACAACAACAACAACAGCAACAATAACAACAAAATCAGCGATAGACGAGTAACAATAACAACGACCTCACCATCGACAACACCAGCAGTAATAACAGCGACAAAGGCATGAATACCGAGTGTGCTCTCGCAGATTGGCTCTCTAGTCGCCTTACATACGCATCGGCGTTTCCGACCGAAACAGCAACGACATCGAAGCAAGCCAATTTCGATATTGTGCTGCTTTTGCCTAATGCATTGTGACGACGACGACGACGACGACAGCGGTGGTGGGTGGCCTCTTCCAACGGTCGGGCCGGGCCGGGTCGGACTCATCGACGATGGCATTGAGGATAGAAGCGACAGTCGCCAGGCCGTTTGCTTGCGTGGGCTGGACGTGAGGGGGACGCGCCAAAGCTCGCCGGGCCGATCTTAGAAGACGACGACCGACACAGACTCGAAGGCTCGGGAGGAGGGTGCATTAGCAAATGTGTGTAGGGGGTGTGGGGTTTAGAGGAGGGGGGGAGGGAGAGGGGAGAGTTAGGTAGGGAGAATACGATGTGATTCCCGAGACCTGCTTTCCAACCTGCAACGCGCAATGTCGCTTGACTTTTCCCAAACAAGGTCCAGTGTTGAGCGGCGGTGACAGCGGCGACAACAACAACAACGATAAGAGGACAATCACTGCATCATCATCAATGCGGAGCAACTGCATCAATGCCCAGCACGCCCTGTGCTCATTTGAGAAACCGTCGTGATTGTTAGTGTTACGCTATATATATATATATATATATATATATATATATAAGGGCAGCATTTTCATCCTTGTATTTAAACGTAAATATGCTTAGAATGTTGTTGTAGTTGTCTCCTCGAGTACTGACTACACACAGCTAACTGCACGTAGTTTCCCGTCCGTGTCATAATACATGCATACAAGACATCTCTTCTTCTCTAAGATTGTTTCTAATTGACTGTCTTGCTGTAATGGAGGAAACGTGTATAAGAGGTTGTTGCAAATTAGTAAAATTCGGACTTTTGGCGGCCCGCTGACTAACAAAATCACAACAAACATTAATAAATTGTCTGTAAATAAACTTCCAGCAGGGATCGACTAGCCTTTCAACGCAGTCCCGATCAAAAATCTCAGAACGAATATGAGTCGTGATTTACTATTTAACACAAGAATACAATACAATACAATACAAAGTCTCCTTTATTGAAAAAGGGGTGTTGGTATCACAGTGTAGTCTTTACACACATGGGCGCGTCGCGAAACTCTCCATGCGAACGCATTATTCACCACATCGACATTAGCAACTTCCGGTGGAGCAATTGACACCACACTACGAAGATTATTTGGACGTACTGTAAAAAAGGTACTAAAATTATTACTACGGATTAGTTGTTTAAAAAGTCTGAGGTCAACTTGCATCTGGTACTCGCTCACATTTGGGAGTACGAGACTCTCACGGGTTACACTGCAGCGCCACGCGACTCGTTGAACAAATTTATCCTGCACTCGCTGAAGCAGTTCTACATCTTTTTTATAGAAAGGTGTCCATACGTGTGAGCAGTATGTCCACTTTGGGACGACAAGCGTATTATAGAGTTTTATGTACATTGCAGGGTCTTGCACAATAAACGCTCTGAGAATGAGATTGCACAGACGAGACGCAGATTTTACAACTTCGGCAATATGAGTTGTATACTTCATATGACAATCAAATGTAACACCTAGGTCTTTGTATGTTGACACTTCGGGTATACTATGGCCGTTCATAAAATATGCAGTATTATCTTTTTTTGTCTTCAGTACGGCACATTTTGAAGTTGATATTTCCATTCTATTCAAATGGGTCCAAAGTAACACAGAATCAATTGCTTTCTGCAACTCGGCTTTGTCTTTTTCGCCTTTGACTTCGACGTATATCTTTAAGTCGTCAGCATAGAGCTTGTAAATTACGTCGAGTTTGCCAAGGACAAGTTTGAGGTGTTGGGCAAAAATTGAATACAAGAGCGGCCCTAGGCAGGAGCCTTGCGGGACTCCAGAAGGGCATGGAGCAGCACCAGACGTAACACTTCTTACCCTGACCTTAAAACTCCTGTCAGTAAGATAGGCTTGACACCATTTTAGAATCCTAGGTCCGATGCCTAGCAATTCCATCTTTGCTAATAAACAATGTTCGTATGTCAAGAGCCTGTTCTGAGCAGTCGCTACCTGATATAGGTATATTCATTCTAAACTCTAATGCAATTTTTAATAACATAATTAATCAAAGAGTACAATAATAATAATAATAATAATAACAATAATAATAATAATAATAATACTTGTTATTATTATTACGGATTTGCAATAATACGTTGAGAACACAACAGTAACATCGTTTAACATGTAATAATAATAATAATAAATTATTTCTACCAAAAGAAACGGCAGTCGATCGAGATCTCCGGCCCGAACCTTCGGCGGCGATACGGGGGTTACGCGCATCTCAATCAACCAGACCATCGGGCAATGGCAGTTATGCTATACCTTTGCACCTCACTATTGACGCAGCCCCGTGATTGTGTCGGTGTCGACATACTAACCGGTTCGTGCAGCAACATAAAGTTCGGAACAGCAGTGCCTGTGTTGGCTCATAGGATTTTTCCTGCTAGCGTTGCACAATCAATGATTATTGTAAAAGTTAACCTCCGTGTCGCTATGTCGCCACGGTGCGTCGACGCTACTTCGACGCGCGCAGATCCTTCAGATTTTTTTTTAGCATGTACAGAAGATGCTCCACCTACTACTGCTCGGCTATTTGAAGCGTTCACCGTTGGCTTGCATCTAAACGTCGTAGGTTCTGTCGTAGCACGATCACATAGCATCCCGGTTGAGTCAACTCCAATCGTAGTCGCCCGTAATCGTCATCGTCGTCGCTGTCGTATCACGATCAGCCCTGGCCATTCATGGTGGCGTTATTCCGTTGTTGTTGCTGTTGTTGTTGTTGTTGTTGTTGTTGTTTTTGCTGTTGTTGTTGTTGTTGTTTTTGCTGTTGTTGTTACTGTTGTTGCTGTTGTTGTTGTAGTTGTCGTTGTCGCCGTATTTGCACGCAAAGCTCAAACGGTGCATAGTGCAACGCGTGCAAACAGCCGCCCGCCGGCCATGTCGACAAGCAGCCAGTGCAGCACACGCGATCGCGTAAAGCAAACTTCTGCGCTCATTGAAATGAAATCGCCTAACACTGTGAGTCGCATCGTGTGGTGCAGCGTACCGTGCGATAGACACCACCTGTACTACTACTACTACTATAAGTTCTACAGCCAGGAAGATGCCGCGTGGACTTCCAGTTCAAATTGCAAACATTTGAGTACACACATTAGGTCGACGAGCAGCCACGTCGTAAAGCACTATATATATTCTTCTAAATAAACTATTATTACTATTAAAAAAAATATTTATATATATATATATATTAACGGCTGTTAACAACTATACCATAATTTAAGTACACACATTATTTATCTATATATATATATATATATATATATATATATATATATATATATATATAGCGAGAGAGAGAGAGAAAGAAGGTTGGTGGAGCTGCTTGGTGCAATCAAAGGTAATAGTAGTCTCCGTAGTATCCACATGTTTTATTGAGACTGCATCGATTAACCGACCCGGCGGTCAGTCGTGGTCGGCGGCGGTATGCGGCCTTCGCTGAGAAGGGCAGGGTAGGCCTTATCCGGGCAGGCCCGGTTAAGACAGACTTTTTGCCGCCGCCGCCGCTGCGAAGCGGGATCCTATCCAACAACAACATTCTTTGCTTGTGGCTTGTCACAGTGCCGAGAAGAGTAATTTCTCCAGGGAGAAAACTTTTTGCCGGCAGGGACACTTCGGTTTATTGCAAGTTAGTTGGGTCCCGATGGGTCGGGACGGAAGGGAAGGGGCAGAGCAGGGAAGGAAACCAGAAAGGAATGAACACAGTGGTCAGCTATGAGTGTCCATGAGTTCCTTAAGATGGCGACGGTGCCAGCAGACCGGCTCGATCAGGCGCGCATTACTGCGGTGCAGCGTCGTTACCAGCTCATTCTCCTACTGCTGCTTCTACAACTACTACTAGTACTACTACTACGGGTTCGACTACTGTAATGCTACTGTTAGTAAACAACAACTACAATTACATCAGCAGTGGCCAAAGTGACAACCGTGATTACGATATCAATCTAACAATAATTTAAACCGTTTCAGTTACAGCTGCGTTTAGCAATCACATAAAAACAACGCAGTAATAGCAGAAGAATAGCTACGCTTCAGTAGCTTGAAACTCGAAAGCGGGAAGCAACACTAAGGAAAATTTGCAAAATGACATTTTTTTATATTAAGGTTTTATTGATATAACTATTTCCAGTGGTACACTTTCGTTTTACGTCACCGAAATTACATGCAATCTTCTCCAGAAGGCTCAATAATTGGCGACGGATCGTGGTGAACGTCTCAAGCTAATCGAATTTCAGAAGCGCTACTGTAAAACCTAATGCATCAGCAATTTAGATGCCAACTGCAATTCTGACTGCAACAAGGCGACTACACTTTATACGAGTGCCTAAGCTGATGTACGGGCAAACATGAATTTAATTTGTAGCAATACATAGTATGCCTATAAGTGACCCATGTCACATGATTTATTTACACACCAGATTGGTTAAAATATACAATAGTACGATCGATATCACTACAGTCTCGTAATGATATTAATAGTAAAAATCGTTCAGTGCCAGCTTTGTTAGAGAGGGGATTGCATTACACTCACTGCCATAATATCTTACGCATATACCATAACAATATTTACAAACACATGTGTCACAGGGTTCATGGCAAGCGTCTTTCTGACATAGAAGGTGATGAAAACCGTGCACAGCAAAGCAGGTGGTCATGTGCCTGTTTGTCCTGCTCGTGCCCTTCCATTGTAACCTAACCAGGCAGGGTGTGGGGCCATCTTTCAGCGGCAAATTTTGCGCAGCTAGAAAGATGCTTCACAATATATATGAAGCGGGTCCTTTGCTTACCCCGGACGGCAAAAAGCCGCTTCGTGTACCTGCTAGCGGGTTGCGGGCCGGCAGTGGAAACAATCAGAGTCAGGCTTAGGTCACCTATTACTGGACCACTTCAACAATTTTTGTTGGAGTGGCAGGGAAAAGTGACCGAGGCCTCGGCAGAGGTAGCGCAATTGGATGTGTACCTCGCCAGGGAGCTTTGGGATGGAATGGCATGCACTAGCCGGCACGTGTACACAAGATACATTGTGCATGGCTATCATCACTTGGTATGTTCGACTCAAGGATTTCACCAAGTTAACGATCAATGTCGTTGCCGGTTCTGCTCGCAGATATGCGCTAAATACCACGCAGCGAGCTGCCAGAAGCATCGGCGGTCTTTGCACTTTTTCGCCGGGTGGGACGGTCGCTAAAGTGTTTAAATTGTATAAAAGGAATGAATTGTACTGAAATTATGTACCATCTTGAAATGCCATTACGAAATAAACCATATATATATTGTGACCTAACCCTTGCATCTGTCATATAAAAATGTGGATCGATCTCTGCCATTTTCTCTTAATATCGCCGTATGAACTCGCTGTATGCAGGGGTGTCTGGAAGCGCAAACTGATTTTTGACCTGTTCCACGAATAGTGGAGCATCAGCAAATACGTGAGGCGGTTGTATGCTGACGTATGTAAACCTAGTACCCGCTTCAAATAAGCTGGTTTCACACGATCGAGAGCACCGAGTTGAGTCGAGCTTAGTTTTGCCCATACAAGTTGGATCCCGTATGATGCAATTGGCGCTATTTTCATATCAAATAGAGCTAGCGCTGCCTTAATCGAGAGCATCTGAGGCTTCTTACGGGTTGTCGCCGCAATCAAGGCTTTTCGAGACCTCTCCTCTATATGTGCAGCGAAGGTCTTGGCTGAGGGGGTCACTGTGATACCGAGATATGTGAACTTATTTACATAGTTCAGGTCTTGTCCATTTAACCTAAGTGTATCGGTCACGGCCAGCCTGCCCGCGTGCCTGAACTTCATAGCTTCTGTCTTCTGCATATTTATTTCAAGGCCTACTACGTTCACGTATGCCGACAAAGTGGCCAGCGCCTGTTGCAGATGGTATCTGCTGCTACTGTAGAGTACTAGATCGTCGGCATACATAATTGTCTTGACAGCTGGGTGTCGGGTCTGTAAACGTGTTGGTAAATCGGCTACCAGTAAACAAAAAATCGTGTGAAACCAGCTTATTTGAAGCGGGTACTAGGTGCGGGTACCCTGCATAAATGACCCATGTGTAACCAATTTTATCAATAAAGATATGTGTATCATAACACAAACTATAAAGAGCGAGAACGTCTAGACAAGAATCTGTCTCAGGTTTCCCACACACGACTCATATACTTAGATTGGTATGAGTACATGAGTCCTGTGTGTACGTGTGCACTCACGATGCCTGCGCATACACCGCTGCCTATTCGCAAATACATTTCGCAATGTGACTAGCCATAAAATATGTTTACGAGGCAATTTATATGTCGCTGACGTACACTAGTTATTAGGTAAAAACAAGCAAATCACACACCAACTATTTAGAGCTGGTACATTTTTTGTTACACTTTACCAATTTAGCTATCCATTTGGCGGCCAGATCTTTCCCTACAGTTTGTGTCACATCTGTTCTCGCATCTTGTGCAACGGAACTCTTTGTTCGGCTCGTGAAAACTCTTGCGACCAAAAAAACGGTACTGCACGACGTGGTCAAATGTGTACCCTTAAACCCTGCTTTCCCCCCAAATGTTGCTTCCCAGTGCTGTTGTGCCATATATATATATATATATATATATATATATATATATATATATATATATACATACATACATATATCCCCTTATAGATTATGTTCAACTTTGTTTTCCAATTTTTCCAATACTCGTCCAAAGTTCTCCTCGTATCCAAATCACAGCGTCTGTTAACAACGTTCCACTGTTAACGATAGTAGTATTATCTCTAACACGGGACTGTTATGTTCTTACTTGTGTTTTAGACCGAAACCGCATTTAAAAGAGAAAAAATGCGCGTCCAACATGCGGCATTTGTTGATCCCTAATTTCTCCAATTAGGTAGAGGCACTTTATAGGTAGCATCTCTGGCATCTTATTTCAAAAACTAATTCCGACGACAAGATGGCAAGAGCCAAAAATGTAAACCTCATGCTAGCGAATTGAATTTTTTTCCCTTCCTTCTAAAGTGCATTGGCTCTAGTTATCCGGCCTTCTACTTTGCTGCCTGCTTTCAGTTGAAGAGATGTAATAAATATATACAGAAGAGAGATGAGAGAGAGATAGATGAAAGAAAGAAAGATATATATATATATATATATATAGTGATATATATTATAACATAGATATATATATAGATATATATATTTATCGAGATATATATATATATATAATAATATATACTATATATATATATATATATTTATTTATTATATTATATATTATATATATATATATATATATCTATATATATATATATATATATATATATAGTATATACACCCCCCCAAATATAATATATATATATATATATACATATACGTATATAAAGTATCTAAATCAGGAACGACTGAATCGCTTAATTCAAATGTTGTACTCAAATTAAAACAAATATTGGAATGAAACTGTTTGCATGTGTCCCGTAGGGATATTTATAACGGAATTGTCTATTCAGTATGACGTTTGTTTTAGTTAACCTTCAATTTGATGTCTAAACCGCTTACAGACATCTGCCTCCAAAACGTGTCAATTAAGATTTGCATTGTGGCTGCAGAATGGAGGCATTGAGCGAGTTTGTGTTATGTCGAGTTCTATTAGACTTTCACCAAATCACGCCCCATACATGGTTCCCCAGAAGATTTAAATCTGCTCTAAAAGGCCAAGAGTGCTTGCCATATTCATATGCTCTGTCATAGACGGCTGGTATATTCGGGGTACGCCGTCTTGCTATAACACGTATTGTACCATGAGACACAGAATTTATCCGCGGTTCCTCTACAATGCACAGAACAAACAAATACATTTTCCGTGACACTGTTTGACCGTTTTAAAAAGGTTTGGTGTCATCACGTCTCCCTCACGAGACACCACACTCCATATGCTGGAAATTTGCTCTCTTCAACAGTAGAAACTTCCTCTGGATCGTGAGCAATCCAATGTTATTTTTATTTTATTTTAGTTTAGTTAATATAGCGCTAGATATAGATTTATTTTCAATATGGAAAATTCATAATTTCCTCTATGTATTACAACAATATAGCCGCATACTTCAAAATACCGAGTTCGTAGCCCGTGTACGCACCACAGAAACATCCGAAATATATCATATTTAATTTTATACTTTGTACTGTGTTACTTAAAACATATACATACGTTTTAAGTGTAATAATAGCCAATAATTGTGTGCCAATATATATTTTTCGCCGGAACGTCAAAGGAATTAGTCACAGACATGTATTATTATTGGTTATGTGATATAGCCTGACTTTATTTTTAAAGAGTTGTGTTAGAGAACAAGCAGATATTGCCATCCACTTAGAAATGCATTTTTTAAGGAGTGGGTTAAAAATACTGTTATGTACTATTGCTGTGAATAGGGAATGAGTAAGGGTCCCATTTCCCATCTTGATAACTTGTGTGGGCTCGACCCCAGCGGATGGAATCTAGCCCGGTGAGAACCGTACTAGCCTCCCCATGAAGTGTCACTCTCCAATGGCCCCATCCCATAGAACCGTAATGAAAGTGCGGAGTGCCACTTACATCACTTGGTTGGGGTTACTTACAGGTCCCCCCATCGTTCGACGTGCTTTGTCCCAACACCTTCGAACCCGTATCATTTAAAGTTACGTAAATTGCTAGCACAACACACGCACATCTAACTGTCCTAAGTTTTCGCAAAGCTCATTTTTGTTCTGCAATACCTCCGTAGCAATAGCTGCTCTCAGCTTCCATCTAGAAGTCGCGCTGCATAAGGAGTCTACGAACTCCTTAAGAGTTTCTCTGGGCGATCTGTGCATTTGTTCCTGGGCATTGCAATTGCTGTGGCTCTAGCCTGCCTCTACGGGCATTCTTTTACGTGGCACGTCAGAAGTGTGTAAGTCGAGTAATTATCTGCTGTCTCCTGGCGGAGAACACGATTTGTCGAGGGAGCTTTTCCAGTTCGAAGGAATAAGCTTTAAAAGTCCCCATGTCCCGGAGAATCTACATGAAGTAATGGCTCAATTCTTTCTCCGGCCTCTTTGTCAATTTTCTGATGGATGGGATTTGAGATTGGAGTATGTGCCCCGGTGCCTCAGAAGGAATCGAGTCCCGTTTGGCCTGTCAAGCCTTTATTGCTCTTGATTTGGTTACTGCAGCTCAGGCCTTTGCCCCACAGTCGTATACTCTCCTTCACCGTCAGGTCCCAGGAAAAGACTCCTGCCAGCACGAGAACAGCTTAATGGGCTTAGCAAATTCTAAGGGCCGCCACTCTCTGGGTGCTTTTAAGCATTCATCTTGCCTGCTTCGTTTTCAAAATGGCCTTGATGATTAGACATGCGTCACTGTCGTCCACTGTCCACGAACATAAATGTTGCAGAGGTCCGGGTATGTTTTGAGAACGGAAATTTGCGAAGGTATCTGTTTTTTATTCTAGGTGACAATCTTTTTATACTCGTTGAGTTATGGTTAAGTGTAATACATTTTGTTTTCTTGATTTGGTGGTTATTTTAATGGACCTGGACAGGTGACCCTGTCCTAATCCTGGCTGAGTGATGTAATGTGTTATTTTGATTGCAACTTAATTTGCCTGGTATTATAGTTTGTTATCGTACGATATCAGGACATATCGTAATGGTAAAACAGCTTCTAGCAGACACATCCCGATGTCTAGACGAGAGGCTCTTGGAACTCGAATAACACCTCCTTGCCTGAGAGTTGCCTATAGATCGACGAGAAGGTAGATATCAGGGCAACTGCCTCATAGCTTAACAACATGACTGGCAGACCGTCTTTATAATGGTTTTAGTTTCTGTGTTTTGTTTTAAATGAAGGTGCCATGCTGTCGTGCTCTGATGGTATATCGGTGACTCGATCTGTCTCTCACGTCTAATAAGTGCCTCTTTCTGAAAAAAAATAGAAAAGCAATGAATCTGCATATCGATGTCAAAAAGGCATTACCTTTGAACTGTGCGTAGGTGTCACTGCATTGACGGTGCGGTCAGCACCGCAAACAAATTATATGATTCTCTTCTGCTATGCGATCGGTAGCTGAATTGTTTTCGGTTAGTAGTCGCCTTCTAAGGTGGACCCATATCGGTAGTAAGTCTCCACAAGTGCAGAATATACCTCTAGTTTAAATATTTTTGTTTAGACTGCACAGTTCTATACAGTTTTATAGAATTTTGGTGTTAAGGTTCGACGGATTCCAAGTTTAAATTGCATGATCTAAGTTTTGCTGTGATTTATGAGAAGTTCGTCTTGTTTCATTCATGTCCTGATATTAGTTAGGCATCATTCGATGTGGTGCGTATCTCTCTGTCTAAAGAAAGTTTTCTGCATTGATAGGTATGTGTCATCTGCGTGGATATGTGCATGAATTTAATAGAGCAGTCTCGAAGTGTGATGCTTCTCCGCAAGGCGGTTAGGGATAGGTGGTATGATGGTCTCATATTCCTGTAGAGAACTGTGTTTTGACTTCTTGTGTGTCGATAGACCTGATTTTGGCGAATATGTAGTAATATTTCTGTAGGTGGAATATCAGCGATATTAGGTGGAACATTCACTCGCTTTTCTTGATGCTTCCTTATTTAAAAGTATGGGAACCTCCTTTGCTAATGTATTTTGATGGTCTTGGCTTGTTCCCGTTGTCGTGCTAACATCATATATTACCTCTAAAGATAAGTGTGTTCGGTGATTCATTGGCTCCGTCTATGTTCCGTAGCTCATGAATGAAGTGCCCTGGCGTAGAGTAAATGTTGTTTCGTGATCGGTAAATACCTGAATGTTAACTAGTTATATCCTCTATCGATACCAACGTTATACATACGTCTGCATGTTCTATAAATTCCCGTACCTGTGTACCTTCAGACTTGCCACAGAGACAACTCTGTCCTTACTTTCTGCCGAGATGTTTTCAGAGTAGCCGTCGATGCTAAATCCACACATCTGGTCCTGGCGAACCTACGTTTTCATGAGGGCCAGAGCCTCATAGCTTAGCATTAATTATTTTAGATGAGATATAATAATGCACTAATCAAGCAAGCGCCCTAAGTATATATATATATATATAAGCACTGAGCAGAATTGCATAGTGGCAAGGTCTTTGCCTTGCATTCGGGAGGATTGGGTTCAAGACCCAGACCGGCCACTCTTAAATTGTGTTTCATAGTTTCCAATTTAGACAAGGTTAATGCCGAAGTGGAATAAAAATCAGCCATAACATAAAAAAAACGTTCACGAGCATTAGCCTTACGGAACAACAAAAAAATTATATATATATATATATATATATATATATATATATATATATATATATATATATATATATATATATATATATATATATATATATAGCAGTCTGCTAAATATAGACGTGCCTAAAAGATATACGATATATGTCTATATATATCTTTATTCTGTTACTTGTCTTCCCAATTTTTTTACCGAAATGTCCTCCCTTTGAGCCAGTTAACCGCTAGGCGAACCTCGAGCAATTGGATTGCCGAAACTTCGTCCTCTACTTGTAAAGTTTTATCCTCCTAGACAATTTGTGAGTCGAAAAGAGCTTGGCAAAGAAAGATGTCTACCTATATCCTGTTCATCCAAGACCCCCTGTGACAGCAGTTTTTTGTTGACGTGTACAATCATCTATGGTTTTACCATAGACTCCCTCTTGGACTTGTTCTAGAAGAATTTCATGGACCCGAATTTGGTTTTGCTGTTAGCAATAGAGCGCTTGTGGATTTCTCTGCTTCTCTTTTAACTCGCCAGTGCCTGCATGCGTTCTCCGACGTCTTGGTGGGGATGCTTAAGTGCCCTCCTGGCTTTGTTGCATTCTCTGCGCTTATCCGCAATTTCCTGTGTTCACTAGTACGGTGATTTTACTTAGTGTTTTGGGTGCATTTTGACGGTGGCAATTCCCGCTGCTCCGGGATTTTGAGCGCACAGGGTTGCTTCAACTTACTACGAGTTTCTTCTTGAACCTTTTAATATATATATATATATATATATATATATATATATATATATATACATTCAGAACACCTCAATGATAGAAGTCTCACCAAGATGCTTTGCGCGCTCTTACGCCGTACCAACCCGATCAGCAACACTTCTTACTAGATTAACGTTGTTTAGCCCGTGAGCTGTAGTGGTAGTCGTAGTCGCATTAGAGGTGGTAGAACGCATACTACGTTCTGCATGTTGTTACTTTGTGTGTGACAGCCAAACTTATCGTCGTTGTTGTTCTTGTCCTTGTTTCTGCCACTTTTGTTGTTGTTGTTTCAGCTGGGTCGTGTCGTTGTTCTTATTGTTGTTGTTGTTGATGCTGCTGTGATTAATGTTGTTGTTGCTGCTGTGATTAATGTTGTTGTTATTGTTGTTGTTGTTGTTGTGGTTGTGGTTGTGGTTGTGGTTGTGGTTGTTGTTGTTGTTGTTGCTGTCCTCGTCGCAAGATCTGTTGCCCGTAGCGCTGCGGTTGTAGTCGTCCTCTCTTCTTCTTCTTCTATTCAAGCTGCTGAATTAATAAATCTTGGTGAATCGGTGGAATGCAGGCACTCAAGCGAGTGAGTGCGCTTTGAGGAGACATTCAAATCGTAGTTTGTTGTTTTCAATTGAAGAAAGCCGCAGATCGAGCCGCAGACATCGAACGCAGAACAGCACGTAATTTCAGCTGAGCTAAAAATGCAACTGAATAATAATAATAATCATACCTAGTGCGCAGTTTTACAGCGATTTGCTTTAGTCCAACAGCGGCCGTGTTATTGAGTGTTTTCTTGTTCGTATTGTTGTTGTTGTTCCTTTTCTTGTTGTTATTGTTGCTGCTGTTGTTGTTGCCGTTTCTGTTTCCGCGAGCACTGCTTGAAGGAGCGCCACTTGCCGCTAAATCTGCGAAACGGAACACGGCAAAGCTTAGAAGATCCCCGGATGAATCGTTAATGGCGCATTTGCTGATCGGGGAACATGCGTATTGCGCATCGGTCGCTGTCTCAGAAAGACGACCCGCCACATTGATGTCCACGTAACGAGCCCCACCGAAGAACAACGCATAGTTGCTGCCACAGCTCACCTCACTGCGACTCACCTTGTTACCGCACTACTCAGGATTGGGTACTAATTACGTCCGTTTCTCAAACGCACACAAATCCCGAAAAAAACGTGCATTCAAACGCAGAACGCCTGCTGACCACCACAAGCTGGTGCCAGTATGTTTGTTACGTGAGCTTATACTTAAGCCTGCCTTATGCCGGAGTGAACGGCTAAAACTTTGCATGGAAAGGGTCGTCCCATTATCGTTCGACATGGCTTGAAAAGTTTAAGTGTCGTATATATATATATATATATAGCTCATTAAATAACCAGAAACAAAACAATATAATAACTGCATTTTTGGATTTCTTACGGAAAAATCTTAACGTTGCCTTCTTAGAGTCCCTTCCTTATTTTAGCAATGCTTCAATTTTTTGCTTCTTTACTTGTCTAGAAAATGTGAAGTCTCAATGCCTCTCAAATGCGCGTTTATAGCGGCAATACTAGATTTTGCGAGACCTGTCTTGTAGACAGTCCTTCTTGATTCTCTAATACTTAGTGAACCAAGGCGATGGTGTCTAGCTCGTGAAAGCGATGCGTCAGTTGGAATAGAGGCCTTACCGCCAACTTACTGAAAACCAGTCGTATCCTGTGTCCCAGCTGGTTTTTGGTATCGCTCTAAACAAGCAAATCCAATGCAGCCAAAGTACTTTTCCGGGGGTTGCAGGGAAAAGCGCTTTCCGCGTAAAGTGTCACCGTCATCTTCGCTAGGAAAATCTCCTTGACGGTCTGTGAAAACCTTCCACTAGTAGGGCCTTACTAACGTCGCGTAGTTCGTGGATAAAACCAGATGTTCTTGGTCCTGGTAAAAACATAAGTGCGTCTCTCCACCCATGCTGGACACCCCAGTATTGTGTTTTAAGGTGCCCCCAAGTCTACCGCTACAGTGGAGGCTCGTGGAACTGAATGTCTTTTCCAGTCCGGTACAACTGAATGTCATTGTGCCCCCGAGGACCTGAGATAAAGTGGGAAAGTTGGTTCTAGCAACTTTTTGTATTGGGGATGGGTACTTGCAGACTAGTGCCTGCCCTCCCCATCTAGACCCTCCGATTACTCGTGCTACCGGCTTACAATGAATGAAGTTACAATGAAAAGGTAACGACGTTTATAAAGTTCCTTTATGCGGCCGGTGATACTCTTAGCAGTAGCTGGTTTTGACATGAAGGCACTGTTTCTAAAGGTCTGCATACCGTCAGGGGGTCCGGTCAGGTATTAGAACGATTGAATTGTTGAGGCACACGCTTGCCGGTCCTGCGCTAAGCAAATATTACCTATCACGTCTATGCAAAAGGTCACTTACCAAAATATTAATATCGTTATATTACGTTATAGTTAAAGTATACGTATATGCGTTATCGCGCACGTTGTTATAAACGTTATATTAACACAGTGACCGCTGCTAGTTAGCTTATTTATACAGATGCGATGCATCATGGGCCACCTATATTTCATCACTGAAAAAAGCCTTTGCCTTTATATTTAAATATATTTATTTGTTAAAAATAGAAAAACATAATTCATTTGAATGCAGAGAAAATTTACTCACGTGTACACGGCCCGTACTAAGTGATATATATATATATATATATATATATATATATATATCCTAGTTCTCTTGGAATTACACACGACGTACACAACAAGAGGCCACGTACTTGCGTATCTAGCAGTGGCACGTGCCGGTACGGTCTGAGTTTCTGCAATCCACAGTTGGATTGGGCACAAATTCATGAGAGCTCTTGCAAAACACAACCATATTCAGCCCACTATACACAGAAGTGCTACTATGATATAAGATATTGTGGGCATGATAATAACAAGCTGGCCTTAGAATAGCTGTGTATGTTTAAACAATAAACTCTGGATCTACTGCCTATTGGCCTACGTTTGTTTGGCACAACGAATAAAAGACACGGAAGGAAATTTCCGACCTGCAGTAACTGTCGACGTATACATATGTATATAGAGCTAAAGCGGGATACCTGGTCTCGCTTGGTGCGAACGCTTTATCTGCTTTATCCAATTGAGAATATAATAATAATAATAATAATAATAATAATAATAATAATAATAATAATAATAATAATAATATTAATAATAATAATAATAATAATAATAATAATAATAATAATAATAATAATAATAATAATAATAATAATAAACATTTACGTAATTTTTTTGCACGTGTCAGTAGGAACATTCCTTACTGACCTATTTATTAACTGAACTCGTTTTTTTCTTAAGTCGCCGATTCGAGTCAAAATCTATCCCGCATATAAGCATTTTAGAAATCTGCTTGTTAAAATTTGCAAGCGCCTACTGAATGGGGGCAGCAAGCTGTGTTGTTATGTCGAGTTTTATTGAATTCTCGCTCACTAATGCACCACATGTATTAGTAATTTAATGGAACCAGTGGGAAGCCCCGGCCCTCCTTAACAGACGCTGATTCAGCGTGTTAAGCAACTTCCGCGAGAGACTCGTGATCATTAGTTTTCACGTTAAGGGCGAGCACGATATAAAACGGGGCGATGGAGCGCCTTAGTTAGACAAGCATTGTTGAATTAGAATAATCTCAGGTAAGACAACACGTGATGATGAGTGAGATGAGAAGACGGTCTCATAACAACAACGGATGACCCAAATATCCATAGATCAGTACTATGGGTCATCAGAAGAAGTGGCGAGTGCTCGGCTAAGATAACTTGGCCAGGGTCACTCAGAGGTTCCCCCAAGGTCCAACGTGCTTTCTCCCAATACCTGCGAACCCGTATTATCTATAATCACATAATCTGTTAGTACACCAGGTAGAAATATAGCGTTCCTGGGCCTTTTCAAAGTTCCGTCTCCTTCAGTACCTTTTTAGCCTTGCCCTGCCTTCCTTGCATTCTCTCTCACTATTTTTTTTACTGCAGCTCGGGCCGTTGTGCTGACCGCGCAATACGTTTGGATAATCCCGAGAGCCGCCTGAGTGCTACCTGAGGCACCTTCTGGGTGCTACTAAGCATTCCACTGCCTACTTTGTTTTCGAAGAAACCTTGAGCCAGATCGGCAATCTGCGCCTGCATTCTCTTGGTTCTCGGCCTGCGCTTGCATTCTTGTGAAAGTTTCGTGAAAGTATGGCAGAGTCCTTGCAATTAAATTGGCCGCTCTAGCAGAGCCTATGGTTATGTTGCTAAGCTTCGTAAGGTTCTTGTATAGGTGGATCTCTAACTATTGGGCTTTCTTGACCGACCTTTGCTGCTCAGTCAGGTATAGTCTGTTCTTTCCCGTTAGCAGTTGGCATGGCTTTTCCGGAGCAATTACTAATCATCTATCTATCCTCTCATAGACTCTATCTCATATTAGCATTAACTTTAAGTTCTTCTGCAGTTCTTGCCTGTATTCTGACGACCACCACACGAATACGCGATCATGGCTACCCCATGAAGAAGATTATCCTGACGTAGGACGTCGTCATACGCCAGGCTCCACAGCAGGGGAATAAATATCGAGACTTGCGGAATTCCTGCTGTTATAGGTATGTCTACTGCCCCTTTAACAACACTTCGATCTTCTAAGTATTTCGAAAGACCTGGATGAGATCATGTGGGACCTTTTTCTTGCTAACATGTCCAGTATTGTCCTCCACGGGAGGCTGTTGATAGCGTGTGATGTCTAGAAAGATTGCAAGATACGTTTTTATGATGTATATGGCTGAGTTATGTAAAAAATAAGCATTGATTGCAACTCCGTGGACAGTGAGTTTTTTGCATATATATATATATATATACTATATATATATATATGTTTTTTTTTTATAAATTAACTCGTATGATGCACAATGGTCATCTAGATGTATACATAAACGTACCGACTCGGTCTTGGGGTCTAGTGCGCTAGTCGTGGTTGTTATCTACAGGGGTGACGCGGGTTCGATCTCTGTTGTTGGTCGAATTTTCCTTGAGCGAGGCTCGTCGGGTGTAGGTGATGCTACATGGCCGCTGAATATTTGTCGTAAAAACTCTAAATATCTCAACTCTGGCTCTTGGTGCATTGGAAATATGTTTCACGGCGATTCCAAGCCTGTAGAAGTCGGAGGAATAGTTTAGAATGAAAAACAACCTTCTTTAAAAAAATGCTTATATATATATATATATATATATATATATATATATATATATATATATATATATATGTGTGTGTGTGCGATAACCATGCAAAGGTGCAAACCATATTGATAAAACCGTATGACTCCCCTATCTGCTCGCATAGCAAAAGAGGCGCCTGGCCGACGTGGCTTGCAAAACAGCTTGCAGCAAAACAAACACCTTCTCTATCTTTTGTGTATGCGGGCGTGATCTAGGAGGCTCGTTACGCGAAAGGACCTCCCATGGGGTCCATGATCGTTGGCCTACGGCACCGCTGTTATACTCCTGCCTGCCCTACATCACGGGGGCGCAGGAATTCTCTAGCAGAATTATTTTCACTACGATGAGCTATGATCTCATGCGCGGGCTCACGGCTCCAGCGCACAAGAAAACAACAACCCCCCGGCTGCGGGCGCCACCGCCGCCGCAGCTTGTGTAGGCGTTGACCGGCTGCCACGGGCCATTAAGCAGGCTTTCTTGACACTCCGCTTGTCTATGCCCGACTTCAGCGGCTCGACGCTGCACGCGTGTTTTAATGCTATCCACAGCAGCGGCAGCAGCAGCAGCACAACTTTAGAGATCCGAAGAGCAGTGAATGATAGCAGGGTTTCCTTGGCGTATCGGAGCGAAGAGAAGGACGAACGAGAGGAGAAATGGAAAGAAAACACAGATGCCGGGGGAGGTTGAGAGGAAAAGAGAGAGAGTAGAGAGAGAGAGAGGCCTGTGCTTTTAGCAACTCCAGGGCTGAACCGCCCTTCAGACGAGGTCAATGAAGTAGCGTTGGTAGGTCTTCTTCGTTTCTTGAGGGGAGAGGTCGTACAAAGGACTCGTACTTACCCATTCAACCTCCTACGCTTCCCTCACAAGAGGGACACGTGAGAAGTTAGAAGAGCTGCAAATACTTTGTGCTACGTTGTCGATGTATTGCTGGCTCGCACGAAACTGACGCGACGCTACGCTGCGCAAGCAGGATCACAAAACAGTTCTGAGTGTACGTCAAAACTATTACCGATAGGGTAACGAGCGCACCCGCTATATATCTGCCACAAGTCCGCTTGGCTAAACTTGACACTAATAGTAGTCTATTAGGCCTACCAAATGTCAACGTATTCTGTAATTTTATTTATTAAGTCTTAAACGCACCATTGTTTTAGGTACTTTGTCACCACGAACCAGGTGTTTGTTCGGTGCTTGTAGGTGCCTTGTCTACTGAATAATATAGTGCTGTAATTTTATCTATGGCTGTGGTTACTAATCGTAATATTTTATTTACTTTCAGACGTGCGAACGCGGCGCGTATTACAAATTTTACGCAAATGTATTTTCTTTTTACAACTTTTCAGCCTGATTGACATATTCTACTGCTTATATTCTACATTACAAAGGCAGGGCGGCTCCAAAATAAAAATGTGATTGTGCATCTTTGATGAAGAGCAGTGCAATAATAGTTTATTCGAAACTTATTAATTAAACGCAAACACGTTTTTCTTTTAAGTTTTGGCCCACATTACGCGTAACCGACTGACATGCATTACTTGTCCGCTTGAACAATTTTATAATCAAAATATGTAAAATTGAGACATTTGGCATATGTAAGCATCGTTGCAGAAAACGCAGTGGAGATACTGGGCACAGTGGATGCTATTTGAAGACACACTTTTATGATGCCATTGCCTGTATATATATATATATATATATATATATATATACATATGTATATATATATTTTTTATATCTGTGGGTTTAAGTTATCAAAACATGTGCTCATAAATAAGGCAAACTTGTTAATCAGCCATAGTTAAGTAGTTCATCATCGCATATGCAGTATCGATCTATATTCCAGCAGTGAGTTTTGAGTTGAATACAAACCTATGCTGTTAGCCTGCCCGGCTCCAAGAAACTCTATTTATCGCTCCTCTTTACTAACTTGCCTAATAGCGTGCCATGTAGACGCGAGCCCATCGCCCATCGACATCAAAGACAGAGTGTGCTGCCAGATTTACAGCATTGTGCTCTCTTACAAAAGCAACTAGTTTATTTCGCCATGTTTATTTCCCTTCCCCTCTCTTCCCATACCCGGTACTTCTTTAATAGTTTTAGCAGCTTTTAGTAGTTTGAACAGTATGCTGTGTGTTCTAGCCAGATAGTCCTCCGTCAACACACAGAAGCGGAGCATTGCTCTGTTATGCCACGTACCTACACGTGCCGAAGCCCCCGGGCTTCCATTGTTCAGTACGGCCCGCCGGATCGCCGGCTGGATCCGGGGCAGACGATTTTGCCCGCATAACTTTAGTCCTAAGCCGCTTATGGGGCACAGTCCGCCGCAGCAGGCTCGCGCGTATCGAAAAACCAATGCCGTGCCGTGTTGACGAACGTCCCCCGGGACCGACGAATGTACCGAGGAAACATGGAAACCTATCAAAAGGCGTAAGGATGAGGCGAGGCGCAAGGATAAGTAGCTGAGAGAGCGAACGCAAAATCCTCAGAGCCCGCGTGAGCTTTGTTTGCCATTTGTGCCGGTCATGCTTCCTGATATTCGATGAGCATAGACTGCCTAATTCAATAAGCAATCGTGTGGTCGTACAACTGTCATCGAGACCCCGTCGCACCCGTCTGTCAATGGCCAGGCCTCTTGTTGCTATTGCCGCCGCTGTTGTCACCGCATCGGTCATGTCTGCTGCAGTGTCGCTGTTTGAGAAGAGTTCCACCCAGTAGTGAACGGTAAATTCGTCCTGCGCCGAATATGCACCTAGTGTGTGCCCCGTGCTTTTTGTTGCCCGTACGATTTGTTACATGTTTTGTTATCCCGAACATTTATGTTATAATTGTTCAAAGATGACATGGCAGACATCTCTCCCAACATGTTATCATGTTCATCATTCCACTCTCGTACATCAACGTCATGCTTATATATATATATATATATATATATATATATATATATATATATGTGAAAACAACAGAAACCATGCAAGGCGTGATTAGTAAAAAGCATTGCTCAAATCACGGAACTACTACATAAGGTTTGAGTTTCGAGAGAAGTCGCATGTGTATCAAACTGGTTTGTTACTTGAGCTTTTCTAAAACTAAGTAATCGCTGTGTATTGTGCATTCCACTCACCGTTCTACTCTCTTTCATGGCCTACACAGAAAATACGAGAGCATTGCGAGAACTGGAAAAGCGGATAATCGCAACAAACGCATTTTTGAGTTTTACCTATTCATTGTAGAAAACAGCCTCTAGACGAGCCCGGAAGACTACAACAGAAATAGGTAAATAAGGTACTTTACAAGCGCTTAAGTTAAATGGTTCGGTCAACAGATAGGCCAACTAGTAAGCGATGTCACCCGATTCATGGAGTTCGACTCTCATGGAGAGCTGTCAAGTGCAGCAGGTCCTTGTAAAACGGTCGAGAACGTCGCACACAAGGCAGAAAGGTTGTGTGGCGGATCCCAGCTGAAGAGTGCAGTGTCAGCGTTTTAGCAACAGCATTAACGCGGCTCTACAGAAATTGGTGGGCCGCCAAGGTTCCCGCTGGTGGTTCGAAATCAGTATGTGCAAGAAAGAAGGGCCCAATCTGTGGTGAATATTACCCATCCATTGGCTCGGTTAGTATCGTCGCTTTTACTTTAGGTTAAAGCTTTTAAAAGGATATGTAAGGATATACTCGAAGACTCACCTTCGAAGTAGCGTGCCATTTAAATTTATATACTCAACTCAAAACGGGACCAGATGAGTTGTGTGCCCATGTTTACTTCATTCCCGAGCTTTCGTATCATTGCAAAATCTCCACTGATAGAGAGCTGCAATTCATATGCAACGCCAAATAATTTATAAAAGCCGGAATGAAGATGAAATGGAGTTTTGTTTAAGCTAGTGGCTAGGTCCGCACATCGCAGCGTAGTCGTAATACCTAATGCAGGGAGCAATTTCGAATCCTAAATGCCACTTAAAAGGCTGACGTTATATTATGATCGTCAAGAAATATGAAGAGGACGCGTACAATTTTTATCGATGGATAAATTATGCATTGGGGAGATACGATGAACTTTAAGTAAGAAAACTTCAATGTCTGAGATGTGTACATGTTTTCCATATGTAATTTTATTTTACGTGTTTAAAAAAAAGTATTTTTTTAATGGGGGTTGGATGGTAATGCATCGTCTCTTTTTATTGAGACACCTGTGTTCCCCGTTTTTGTTTTCAATCATGGTCGATTTTTAATCCACTCCGGCATTCACCTTGTGTAAATTGGGAACCATGAAAACCAATTTAGAAGTGGCCGGTCTGGGTCCCGAATGCAAGGCAAAGCTCTTGCCACTAAGCCATCTTGCTCTGTGATTTTTTTTTGGTGTATATTTAGTAGCATGCAGACGACGAATTTACTGTAGGGCAATAAAGAGTCAAGTCTCTTGCACTAACTGCTGGCTATCTTTAAAATGTGATGCCTGTGTGCATCTTTCAGATACTTTTCTTACGCAACCGGTGGACATAGTTGTGAATTTTGCCAGCAGATTAAAAGCCTATCCATATATGTAATAATAATAATAATAATAATAATAATAATAATAATAATAATAATAATAATAATAATAATAATAATAATAATAATAATAATAATAATAATAATAATAATAATAATAATAATAATAATAATAATAATAATAATAATAATAATAATAATAATATTTACTGTATATAAATAGAGCCAGGCAAAGCCTGAAAAAGTGTTATTTTTGAATGTGGCCGCTGAAATAGATGGCGTATCACTGCTAAATAGGCTACACATGAGTTGACTGTTAGTGAAGATTATATCACTGCAAATAAAAAACTGCGTTTAATTTTCTCTCTGTGAAAGTGCACTGATGTATCGTAATAGTAGCAGAAGAAAAACATGCAAAACAGTATGCCAACATGCATGTTTGTCAAATTACGGTGATCGTAATTTTCGGGAGTCTGTTTAGTTAAACGTGCTTTGTACTGGTATTGGCCCTCAGCAGATGTCAAACATTTTTAGTGAGGTTTTAGCGTTATTGTTTCTACCTGTAATACATCAGGACATACATTGATTATCTAGCTCGCTTTTAGACGTTCAAAGTCAACTCTTTTTGGATATCCCAGCAGCATAACGTCTGGTAAAAGGTGGCGTGGTGGTAGTGGGCAAATAGGGAGACGCAAGTACGCAGAAGTATAACTTGTTGTGTCATTTTTTCTTTTAACAACTTTAGAAGTAACGTTAAATGTAATGCCATAATGTAAGTTGTCCGACGAGTTTTTGAGTCTTAGCTAAGCGAATATAGAAATTATAGAACGTCTCTTCCTGACCTTAATTTATAATCTAACTCAAATTCCGCCCTCAAACTCTTTGGTCTACGTTTGGCAGGCGTTTTTGGTTATAGAATGATGTCCGAAGATATGCACAGTATACCGGTATAACATAGCAAAAAATAGCACTTCTTTGGAATGTGTCTAGCAAAGTAATAAAGTAATTCCATCACACAATTTCTTTTTTAGTTTAGGCTTGGAATAAAAGCTTAGACCCCTACCCGATAAAGTGAGAATTCTCTATTTGTAAATAACCTATTCTACCATGCCATACCTGCCTCACGAACCTGCCGTTTAGTAGCCAAGCAAGAAACATGTCCACCTGATAAAATAGATGTACTATAATAATGGCCAAAAGTAACCATTGTAGCTATTTTTTCAGCACAAACTCCCGTTTAAAGGCAGGTCGTCCTGAAATCTAGAATTTCTACCCTAGACTGCGAACAATTGCTTGTGCTTACGTGTTTAAACGCAAACATGCGTACGTACAAATGTGCAAGTAGAATGAAAAATCATTTACAATGTCAGAACAATAGTGGCTTTCTTTGACAATTCCGCTGTCGTATCTACTGTATAAACACATATGCACGTAACACATAGTTAAGGTTCAACTGACCAAACGGAAGATATACACACACATATATATATATATATATATATATATATATATATATATATATATATATATATATATCACTAGATTCATAGCAGTAAGTTATAAGAGAGTACCGTTTTTAAAATTATACATGTATATGTGCACAGCAAATTACGGACTCGTAGTTCGTTTGCCGTTCCGAGTACATAGCTGCATGCTTTGATCGTGACTTCTGAAGCTTCCGAAAGCTTGAACCGAAGTGACGTTTAAGTGTGGGCCGGCATGCAACTCGTCTCTCTTCATCTCAGCGCGTCTTGGTAGCTACTTACGGAGGACCACAGCACGACGCCGTCATCGCTAGCCGGTACGTTTGTACGCCGTATCGCCACCTTCGCTACCACTTGTTTTATATTCATCGGAGTCGTCAATAACATTGATGTTATTGTCATCAGTATGATCATCATCACTGCTTCTACGGCCCATGGACCCTATGGCAAGCCGGAAACGCGGTCAGGTCACATTCTAGAGAAGTACTTGAAATGTGTCGTTTGCTGTCGTGAGCCGCACGACGTGCGAGTCTAAGCCTGGCTGTTGTATTGCGCTTTTGTTGTATTTCGTTTTCGTTTTTTTGCTATTCCTCGATCTGCCTCTTCTTTCGTACAAGGTGTTGTTGTCCTGCGTCATGTCGGCGTACAACGTGCCCGTGCGCAGTTTGTGCTCTACAGCACGCAGCAAAGGACAGCCGCTCTCACTCTTCTGTTTTTAATCTAGATTTCATTGTCACTTTCTTTCCTATTCGGCCGTCTTCTGCTGGGCTTGGCTGTGAATGCGGGCCGAGCGGAATATCGTCGTCTGTTTCTGCCGTGGTCTCAATGCAAAAGCAGCCTGCGTCCCGCCGTTGGATCTGGAATTGAGTCGGCGCCAGGAATTGAGTCGAAACTCAACGTTGGTCCCAGACACGGGATTGATTTCAGACCCGCGGGTTGGTTCCCAGACCCGGGGTTGATTCCAGACCCGTGGTTGGTCCCAGACCCGGGGTTGGTTCCAGACCGTGGGTTGGTTCCAGACCTGGGGGGTTAGTTGTCAGACTCGGGGTTGGTTTCAGACTCGGGGTTGAGCTCAGCTCCGGTTTCTGTCCCATACACGGAGTTGGTTTCAAGCACAGGTTTTGTCCTGGGTTCAGCGTTGATCTGAGGGCCCCCGTTGCCCGGCTCGACCGTGGGCTCGGGCTCGGTAGGTGATTAGGTAATCGTACATGGCGCCCAGCGCCTTGAGCAGATCGACCTGCGATTGCGTGTTAATGTAGAATGCTCCGATAGGCTGGCAGAACGGGACGATGACGTAGATAAAATAGGCAAAGTGTCGCAGAGTTTTCAGGCCCCAACTATCGTTGGTACCAGCCTTGTCGGCGCTGAACTCCTTCCAGTGGCCCAATGCCGTTTTGAGTCGTTCATATGGGAGGCTGGCTGAAAATTGTCAACGTTTTCGTTAGGTAGAACCCATTTTGTTGGGAACATATTTGGTTGTTTTTCTATACTGCTCTAGTTTATTGATTATTTTGAGCCTAAAATGGCTACATACGTGTGGCTACATACACGTATAGTGATGTGCGATTATAAGTGCACATATGTATACTCCAATATATGCGCATTGATGCTCGTACATACTCGTATGTACTCCAATATGTGTCCATATACTAAGACATTTGGATACATAAATTATAACAGATACTTTGACGGAAACTGCGGTGCTTACCAAATGGTTCTCCTCTCTGTACAAGTTTTTCTTTGTGCTCCAGGATACTCTGCATGATGCTAGTGAGATCGCTCAAAGGAAGAATGTTGGCCTTCTCCCTGTTCGGCAACTGCGATAGCTGGGACATAGTGGCTCTCCACAACACGACCCGGAGTATGGTTTCGGCGAATCTGCGCAAAGTAAGAAATGGCCTTTATCCTCTCTCCCTGTAATATATATATATATATATATATATATATATATATATATATATATATATAAATATGTTTATAGTGTCTGATAAGACTTAGGTACCGGGGTACGTAATCGTCATCATCACTATTGTCGTCAATCACCAATCAGTGCCATCATCAGCACAGATCAGGTCCGTCTTCATTTTGCGGCGTAAGCCCATAGCGTCTTTGGTGCATTGCGCGCTTTTTAGATGTTTTTCAGCCATTTTGTCATAGAGGCACGGTCGTATAGGGAGCGCAAGCTAACCCGTGTAACCAGCTGAGTATGCAGCTCAGTATTTTGCGACCTTGCTTACTTTTGAGTCAAAAATAAATACAAAAAACGCATATTTGTTTCTCAAGTTGCATGCCAAATTCGAATTAACAGAAGGCCAGTATTTAGTTCTCATTTTAAATGGCGTTGTGGGATTTTTTGCCTAGAAATCGTAAGCAGTACACGAATAGTATGCCCCGCTTGACCTTGTAACATGACGTTTCAACTTATTATACCATGCGCCTATTGCGATAACACTACAACACGAGCCTTTACTGGGTCATATAAGACTAGGCAGTAAACATGCGTCTGAGAACTTTCATGAAATACAAAAAAAAAATATATATATATATATATATATGTATAAATATATATATATATATATATATATATATATATATATATATATATGTATATATATATATATATATATATATATATATATATATATATATATATATATATTATATATATATATATATATATATATGGTTCTCTAGCAGTGTGTTACGTACTTTACAGCACGGTCACCGGCGTCGCAAACGACCCGCATGTCGTCAAGCATTCTGAAAATATGGGTGTTCGCCAGGTGGAAACGTGTCATACAAAAATTTGATAAAATTCTAAAGGATAACTTCATCGTGGCAAGCTTGACGTGCTGGTAGTTGGTCGTCGGTTACAACCAGTACTTTCCACCCTGAAATGCAAACGGTTTTTGTAGGGGAAAAAACTGATAAGGACATCAGACTAACAACTATTATGAAGAGTATACTATGTAATGCATGTAAAATACGATATATACTCGTAATATATATATATATATATATATATATATATATATATATATATATATATGTAGAACATTAATTAATCATTTATAATACGTTTGCACACTCGGCAGTGCTCGCCTTCATATATATATATATATATCTTGTTTATCTAAAGAACTTATAGCACCGGCCAGAAGATGCGACAAGGTAGTTTAAAAGAGAACTTGCAGCAACTGAAGTTCCATGACAACTCATATACATTGCGCAGGGCGCATTCAGGACGATCGTTTTGGTACTGAGTATATGGCGATCCGATCCGTGGTTACAGAGTGATTAAGGTTTCCCGGAGGGCATGTCAAAATCGAGTGCATACACAAATTACCTGCTCCAAGATCTGTTACCAAAATGATCGCCACGAAATGTGCATTTGCCTGAATGTGTTAGTTTTGATGATTTTGAGGTATTGGGCGTGAAAGCTAATAAAAAACTTTAATGTTTGTGAATTTTCTTCTACACGACAGTGTCGCATTGCTTCTGGCCGACGTTGTATGTTATTCAGAAGAAGCAGAATTTTCCCGAAAACTCGACAATGTGCTTAATTTCTGTATAGGACCGGTTGTCTCGTAATCGCACATCAGGTGCTTCTATGTCGAGAAACAACACCAGTATACTATTGTATTTAGATAGATTTTAGCAACTTTACTCTCCCTCCGAGACATCTCAAAAACCATGTTCCATTGGAAGAAATATACGCTTTAACGAGCTCTGGAATTTGCTATATATATATATATATATATATATATATATATATATATATATATATATATATATATGAAACGTTCCCCTACTTGGAATTCAAGCAAAAAATACAGACCGCGTACACTTGATTGTTAAGTAGAGTCCTTCGAAGCGCAAAACATCTAGTGCAACGATTTCCAAAAGCGTTTATACCACGATGGTAACATGACTTAAGGTCCAATGAGGGTCGTCAAAAACAGTAACGGATAAGAAAAAATATGACCCACGTGACTACTGTCGTTGTCGAAAACTCAAGCCTAACAAATACTGACAGAAGAACCTGGACTTGAATACTGTGCTTCCCTATACGATCTTTCAGGACCATCTCGGCCACTGACCAAAAATCTGCTTGGTGGGCACCTTCAGATTGGTACACGGGATGAAAAAGAAGCGCTATCTGTGGTTGAGAATATACAATCGACGCGTCTGTTCTGGATTCGAACTGACAATTTTTACACTATCATCCCAGATCCCGCATACGGTAGAGCGCTTACCCCAAGTATGTTGCTGGCTCTTTTGTTTCTTTTAACGAATAACGACACATTATGAGTACTACACAGCTTGTAAGCTCAAATCTTATTGACCGTTTTCATGTCTTGAACGTGAGCGAATAATTGTAGGATTGTAGATAATGCCTGTACCAAAATGCATTGCAAGCATTTAAATAAGCAATAATATCTCTAACAGCCAGAGAATCATCAACTAGGCGGCACAGCAGGCTTCCCTGCAACTCAGCCTCCTTCAGTGACCCTTTACTAGGCCACTGAAGGCAGTCTATTATTCTATACGCTGCTACAAGAACTGCTGAGGTAGCCCTATCTATCTCGACATGCCACGTACGTTGCCGCTCCATACGCCCCAGATATAAAAGCTGATATAAGGTCGCATGCCAAAAATATATATATATTATATATATATATATATATATATATATATATTACATATATAATGTTACGGAAATTGAAAGGCTGTAGTAATAGTTGTAGAGTAGGAAACAGCAAACCCGGAAATGTGTATATCGGTAGCCGCACCATACGCCTGAAGAAGCTTGGCCTGTTCGCGAATTAACTTATCCTTCACCAGGGCGCTCTGTGAGTAACGCATTTCATGCGCGTAAGCGTAGGATTGCTTTATGATCTGAGGGTTCTTTTCGCGCACGTTGCTCTGGATCAGCTGGAGAAGACTGCGGGCCAGCTTCAGCTTGCGAGACGGCCGTAGCGTCATCTGGCCAAGCTCTGCCATCACGGTAGCGGTCACGAAAATGCCGATCTGCTCGTAATCTTCGCAGTCCTAAAGCAAACATGGCAACCCCCAACACTCAGCCGGTACCTTTACTGCCCCCTCACGAGGTCAACGAAGTATGAAACTACTGATAGCATTATATATAATATATTTAATTGTAATTTATATCCTGGGATTCATACGGCGTTTTGCACAATGAAGCCTAGTTGGTTGATATATTTTCAACTCGGGGCGGTATAGTGTATCTTTCGAATTCAATGCAGGAACATGATATCGTGATATCTCACTATGTGTACGGATTTCACAAATTATATATGTATATATATATATATATATGAGTTGGTTTGACGCGTATAGTTAAGTGAGCGACGTAGTTCTCAAATCAGTGTTGTATTCTCCCTTCATATACCACACATGTAGGTGTTGTATTATTACAGATATATAAAAAAAAATCATCTGCCACGGCAATCTACTATATATATATATATATATATGTACACATCTTTTAGCAGGGGGACTTTATTGAGGATTATCGAAAATTATAATTAATTAGTGGGAATATCCGAGACACACATAAGCGAGTAGAGGTGGGGGGAGAAGAAAATATACTTTACGTAGTTTGGGTCGAGCGTGTGGCACGGTGGAGAAAGTGAGACTAATCAGATGAGAAAAACACATGTGTGAGGGTCAACAATCGAGGAGGTCAAAAGACGGTCCGTTTGGAGAAACGCCGATATTCAATGGACCTGAATTACTTTGAACAAACCAACCTCAGTCTCGTCGAACTCAAGAATGGCTCGAAAATAGGGGTACAGACGAATGCAGGCGTCGGTGTCAAAGACGAGGAGCGTTCGATCTGGCATGCCGTACGTTTGGTCCGGTACTCCTTCAGTCTTGCGCGATCGTGCTTGTGGCACCAGCCTTTTCAGCTTCGGGGGGGGCACGGTCTTGCGGTCCTGCTTGTTATCCGCTAGTAAGTTTGCAAGCGCCTGTTTTCAAATGAAAAAATGAAAATATATATTTATATATAAACATATATATATAAATATATATTTATATATATATATATATATATATACATATATACATATATACATATACATATATATATATATATATATATATATATATATATATATATATATATATATATATACGCGAAACGCAGCTCTATACGCTCTATACGCGCGGAGCAAATATATATATATATATATATATACATGCATATATATATATCTTGGGCAGAAGGTAAGTGGAATATTTGGACTTAACTAGAATCAATTTAAAAACTAAACGAGTTAACCGATTTCATTCACTCTAAAAGCACTCTCGATTGCTAGCCACGACCTTCCCTCATCTCTGGACAAGATTAAGTCGGTTATCAGGGCAAACACTTGTGGTATCTGCAACCTCCTACAATGTCTCCATCTGTGTTTTAACTTCTTCTGATGAAGTGATTTTGTGTCCTGTAAGTAGTCCGGTAGACGGTGCAATGTCCGGTGAGTACGACGAATGCGGTAAACAAGCCCCTTTGATGGTGTGGTATCTGAACGGAGCAAGGTGGCTTAGCGGCAGCGCCATCGCCTTGCATTCGGGAAGTCGTGGGTTCAATACCTCATGGTTTACAATTTAGACAAGGGCAATACTGGAGTGGATTATAATCGACTATTATTATTATTATTATTCCTTGCCGAGGCTGGGTAAACTCACATGCCACCTCGCGTTGTCTTCATGAAAGGTAACACCTTTTTCTATTCACGAGACTGTATCTCTTTTTTGTAGGGCGGCAAAACAATGGCTGAACAACTGATGAAATTCATGGTGAATAATGCCATGCTTATCCCAGCAAATAGAGAGCAAATAAAAACAACGACGTTACGAGGCCCCCGAAGATTTTGCAGTCCTTTGTGCTCACATAGATATCTGTTTTGTAAATAGAGCAGACTTCTCAGAGGCGTGGCAAACATTTAAAAAATACATCTACAAATTTCAGTTACATTCTGCACTAGGTGGATCAAAAAGTGTCAATCATTGCCTGTCTTCAATGTCAAACAGTGCACGCCGTCTCGTCCGAAGGGAGACGTTCTTCCAAAGTAATAAAAATAAGTGATATGTGTATTGGTTTCGAAGTGCGTTTGTAACAGATCCCGCAACTGTGACATGTCAGAGCCGTCAGTGACAATGAAGCAGAACGAGTACCGTGCTGTGATTAAAAACCACGACAACACTAATGCACCAGTGTACGATATCATTACGAAATAGGATTGCCTCATTTAAAAGAGGTAAGAAGGGCACCAAGGGCGTACCACGTTTTGGACGGTCAAAAAGGTTTCGAGCAAGAAAATTGTGCTGTAAGTCTACAAACCCTTGATGACTGACCGTTGACTGGAGCTATGCGAAAGAGCTGAAGAGATGGGCATGATTAGCTCATGCCCATGCGGTACATCAAATATTACTTCAGAATTTATGCATGAAAAACATGAAGGCAAAGTGGCTATCCCACGAGCAAACCAATGAACAAAAACTGACTTTTGAGACAAAATTCGTACGAATATTTGGGCTGATTCGTAGCCGCCGACGAAAAAGACGGCAAAAGGTCTCGTACCAGAGTAAAGAGGCACATCTCGACCAGAAAGGTTTCAGCAACTGTTTTGGTTGATGATACAAAATGTATTCTACATTTGACTATCTTTCTCCAGGAAGAGCGACAACTGGAGAGTATTATGAAACGAGTTTCGTAGTGGTTTCCAAAGGAACGCATCATAGCACTATGGCTCGCGCGCAGCATGCGGAAGAGGACAATCTTGTCATGGCCTAATTACACGAATGAGAGTTGCAAATTGTCGAGCACCCCCATATTCTGCGAATTAGTCCCGTATGACTGTGCTTGGAAACCTCAAAACGTATTCCTCCGGAAGTGATATCGGATTAACAAAGATGTGGTGTGCGCCGTAGATGAGTATTTTGGGTCTAAAAATTCGGAATATTTCATCGTGGTAATTTGGCCATTAAAGTTCATTGGACTCGATTTGCTGAGCTTTCGAGGGGCCATACTGAACAATATAATGAATATTATAATATAATGGTGGCTGTGGTGCGATATATATTTTATGCCCAAAAATGTATATATATATATATATATATGCAGATCATTTGGCGATAGTCTTGACTCACTGTCCTTATAGTTGTTAAAGTGATGTGTTTGCGGTTATAGTCGCTACTCAACCTGAGTGAATAAATATAAAATGTATTCGATATAAGGTACGTGGCCTTTGTCAGTCTAGTACTTACACCTATACAGACAGCTATACTGTGGTATAATTATGTTCACTAATATTAATAATAGCAAAGAGCACGTCAACGGGTACAAAATCATAACTTCTGTTTTGTGGTGCTTTTACAGTGGACATTTATTTCGTCTATAAGAGCTATACCGGTCACCAGCAAACCTTGTGATCATGTATTTTTGCTGGAAAAAGTTGACCGAGTCGCATTGTCGTAATTAAGTTGTTGCAGAATGTTAATATTTTTGTCAACAAGGGGAAACGCTTTATCTGCATCTATAGATTTAGCTGCTATGATTTTTGTCCTCACATATTTTTCAATGCAAACATCTTGTCCTAATGGTTTCCCAAGTGTAAAGGTTAGTTGTTGTATGAGAGAAAATGCCATTTTTCTTGTTAATGATCGACGCCAAACATTTCGATAAATATAGAACATAATACTCTTTGGGCGTAGTTATTTGTGGCCATGTCGTGGGCTTTTTTAACCGGCGTGACAACTGCATGCTTTAGCTTAGTACGGCAGGGTCAGAGTAAGGTACTGAATATAACGTGCCGCATTTAGCCTGATACTTTAGCTTCACAAGTGCCTTGCAGCCTCATATATTCTATTGTATATGCTTAAACTTTACTGTCATATCCAATTGTCGAATGCAAGTACAACCCAAATGGTCAGGCCGGTCGTAGACCACGAAAATTATTTGTTTGTTTCCAAACGCGGTATGTAGGGTAACTTTCAGGATCCCAACACATTTTGTAAGCGACTCTGCGACTCAGCACGTTAGACAGATGTAAATGAACAAAAGGTTATCTAGCTTGATTTCATTCAAAGCAGGAGCGTTGGCATATTTATTCGAGTAAGTAGAGGCTCACCATAGCTGCGGGTTTGAAGACGTTACAAGTAGATGAATCACCATGAATCACGCTGTGTTTACTGCGATGTTGTTAGTCTCGTTTATATTAGTTAGCTGCTGATGCTGTCGATTCACGCAAACCAACGCGCAAGCCAACAAAACAGTCGTTCGCTACGATCGTGAGGACGTTAGCCTGTTCGTGATGACACGTGATGATACGTGACCAATATGGCCCGCTTGGTGGTCTGCTTGGATGGACGAATGCGGTGGTAGCGCCTGCTTCTAAGACATCTCAGCTATCGAGGGCGACGATGAACCGGTCCAATTAATAATAAATGCCTGCAGCCAACACTGATGAATTAATTAATAATGTTATTGTTGTTGTTGTTGTTTTGGTTGTTGTTGTCGTCGTCGTTGTCGTTGTTGTTGTGGTGGCTGTTGTTGCTGTTGTTGTTGTTGTTGTCGTCGTCGTTGTCGTTGTTGTCGTCGTTGTTGCTGTTGTTGTTGTTGCTTTTTGTTGTTGTCGTTGCCGTTGCTGTTCGTGTTGTTTTTGTTGTTGTTGTCGTTGTTGTTGTTGTTATTGTTGTTGTTGTTGTTGTTGTTGTCGTCGTTGTCGTTGTTGTTGTTGTCGTTGTTGTTGTTGGTGTCGCTGCTGCTGGTGTAAATATTTGTTTGTTTTATGTTGTTGTTTTGCCGACAATTCTACTATGTTACGCTGTCTCTGACCGCGGTGACGTATTTGACCGTATTTGACGTCGCACGTGACGACGAATCTCTACGACGCACGATTCGAAGGCGTATTACTGCCAACGGATGTACCGGCAGCATATTGGTGCGCCCTGTAGTACGTGCATGGTGTTTGTTGTGCACATTCAATCCAAAGCTTACGTTCGTTCGTCCAGCTTTATATGCGAGGAAGACGGGGGGGGGGGGGGACGGAGTTATGATGATGGTAAATGACTACCGATCGATAGCTCGCATATTCGGTCAAGAGCAATCTATCGCTTAACACGAGTAACGCCTGTATGCGTGTTATGTGACACGCTGTGCTTTCTTAAAGTGCTCGTGTTGCTATTAGAGAAAATTGATTCGTGTATGGGTACAGTAGTATGCAATAAATGGAACGCAGCAAATGCGCGTCATAGAAAATGGTCAGCGCTTGTCTGACATGTCGTATGAATCCGACCTTCCTCATGCACTATATAAGCGACTATATAAGGAAAGCTAAAAAAAAAGTGATTCAATCGCCTGCTTTGTTGTTCGCAGATAATTTCGTGCTTTTGTTGCATGAATAAGCCAGCTATAATGCCGTTAGACATACATGTTACAAACATAACATTTAGAGATGATATGGATGTAACGTTTAACAAACGACAAATGATGTTCTCAAACTACAATTTCAAAACGTCAGTGTAACTAAAATGTTCTATTTTATTTTTACTAATATTTGACTATTCATTATAGAAGCATCATTTACGGGTAGAGAGGGCGCACAAAATCCTCGGCATCACGCTGTCAGACACAGAGGACTGTCTAGCAGTTCAATAGGAGGGTGCCTGAAGATAAACAACTGACATAGTTTAAAAGCCCATTTGCAGATGTTGGCAGTACCAGAGCTTGCCTTTCTAAATGCAATGACCGCAATGTCCGGTAACGATAATGAGCAATGAAAATGTAATACAATGTGTAGTGAAAATGCCGGATCACCGTATGTGCAGTATTGCATACTTAATGGTATTGTGTATGCTGTTGTAAAGGTAGTGTCGGGGGTGCTAATAAACACTTTAATGGTAACATTTAATGCGGATCATATGGACTACAGTATGGTTTTTGTGACTGTCCGATCGAATGCCAAATTTGATAAGCAGTGTTATCTCGCTAAACTTGCGCCAGGGTACTAATATTTTGTTTTTTTTTACTAGTTTTTAATAAGTCAGCGAGTGAGGCAATACGTATATCCGTCGCATTTATAATGCGCTTCGGTGATGCTTCGAATGTAAAGATGCTAAACAAACCCAATCGACTCAGCACACGATTACCAGTAGAATTGTTAAGAGAAAAATAAGGTAGCGTAACGTTAGAGACATGGAGGCTTAACGTAAAGTACGTTACTTCTCTATAGTGAGATTAATGAAATAAGTGTGCACACTGAACCAAACCTGAAACTGGATATATGATCTAAATCCTGATCGTCTCTGACGTTAAAAGAAAACTTTTAATAATATAATTTATCTAACCTAATCTGCTTGTAGAACATTTTGTGTACTGTGTAAGAATATGCAAAAGCTGGCGGGTGCACCGGAAATTTTAACAGAAACTTCTTCCAAGTATGACAGAAGATGCAAAGCATAATATGCACAAAAATAAACTCCAAGCTAAGAAATCATACCCCGACATTAAAAATTAGAGACCAATAGCTTCGATGTTGGTACTATAGATTTTTTGCGCAGTCTATTGCTATGATGTTTACTATGAGACCTAATTTAGTTAGTCGCATGTTTTACATCATTACAGATCTCTGAAATTTTAGGTTTTCTTGTGACACTTGGATGAGTACGCGTTCGTCTGCCTTCATTGTGAGTCTGTCTCTATTCAAAACCATCACTTTACGTGGTCATCTGTGTTGTACCATCATTTCCACCCGGGCTGCATACTAATTATGGTTTGGCGATTTTCTTTTGGAACTTTCCTACTATATTGTTGTCGTTATCTTGGAGATCTGATGTCTATAGATGACCAGGTAATTCTTGGGCAATCTAGATGCATCACATTGCCAACTTATTATTATTATTATTATTAAAACTTAGATCTCCTTACAAATATGTTTAATAAACGCTTTCACTGTTATCACTTATTTCGTGTCAGCCCATGGCGCCAATTATAGATGTCGCGTTCCCTCTACAAATGATATTTGCGATATTCCTCAAAAGCTCTGTGGTGCCGACACTTACAGAACGCAGTGCCTCCAAAGCATTAGGCACGTATAGGTACGTAATGGCTCCTTTTATATATCTCGAGACACTTCCTCCGCTTTTCCAATGCTTGTATTGTAACCCATCCACACTTGACAGAGTTGTGGAGAAGATGCATGAGACAGTTACATCCCTGGCAAAATGTTTGCTGTGTGACAGTAAAGGTATGGTAATTCCATCCGGTCATAATTTATTGCGTACGATTGGATTTTTGGGCTCGAGTGTGGATGATATTCCTGTTCTTCGTAGTGCCTTTGTCACGATTCAATTAAGCTCAGACTTTTTAAGCAGCATAACGGGTGCAGGTCGTCAGAATCGACCAGTCCACCACAGGACATGCATAGGAAAATCTCGCAGACGACGGCCTCTATCCAAACAGCTGACACCGTGCGGAAAGGGTTAGAATCCAAAATGCTATCAAGCCGACAGGAAGGCAGGGTTTGAAACTATCCCCCGCTAAGGGAATGCTGCGCCATTAAAAACAACACGTTCACTTATTGATGTAAGGTTATCTATAATATCAATTTTCTCTCCCATTAATTTCTCTCTTATACAAACGTCAAGAAAATGTTAGATCACGTGTTTCTTAAAAGAGCCGGGGTCAAGTTAGGTCATAATCTTGGCATCTGCCGGCATGATTGTTCATTTTAATTTTGCTTTTGCATCTTCATTAACAAATAATTTTGCCAGAGATCCAAATTGATTTTTATTAATATTGCATGTTAACCAATGTTACAATTGCGAAGTCTGAGCATATTATTGCAATTCTTTTAAATAATTACTTTACTCTATGGCGCCTACGATAGTTGCCGCATTCCCTTTGTAAACGGCTAAGGATTACGCTTGCCCCAAAAATGTATCCCGTCTTCGCTCGCTCGTGACCTCCTGAACTTGCTTACTTAATTACTTGAGGAATACTTAGATATTCTTGCTGATTTATCCCAGTAACTCCATAGACACAGAAATATATCTTGTTTCTAGTTCAGCATATTTCTTCTTGTTCTGGCTTCCGCTTTTGCTTCCCACCTTGACTCAACTGAGCTGTGATGTGAGTAGGAAGCCGCGGTTACGCAGGAAACCGTTGCATTCCAAATTAAGGATTTCCCAGGTGACCATAACGCAATGGTCAGCCTATGAGGTTTTACTTCGCTAGCGAACACTAAACGTCTCGGTTCGAGTGTGGATGGTGGATGGATATACCGGCTTTAATGAAAGGCCTTATGATCACACTGTTAAGCTCGACACGTCTGGACGCTACCGGCGCTATCTACCGGCGCTTTTCCGGTAACTCCGTGGCTGTAGACCACTGGAATCTACCAATCTACAGTTTCTCCAGACAATTTGCACAGAAATGGCTTGCAGACAGACGCACCGATCCTAAGTGGTGACATCATGCGGAAAGAGATGGAATTCAGCATGGTGCTGAGCTGTGGTGAGGGTAAGAATTTTTTATGATGATTATTATTATTCCCTGTGAGATCTGTAATCCGTTGGCCCAGCTCACTGATGAATCTCTTGGTTCCCTTGTTTACCGGACCCATTGTTTCCATAGATATTGGCACTACGATGTCACTTGTCTCCAATTCTTGGTACTTACGTTTTTCCCATTAACCGCGCTCGGCAACCCATCCCGCTTCTAGTGAACTGTGGCGTATATACGAGAGAGCCACTGTACAGACACTGTAGCATCTCATACCAAGCATCTGCCGTTAGCCCATAGCGGGATTGTTACACCGTCAGGTCTTTTGTCGTCATGAAGTCCTAATCTGGGCTCGAGCGTGCTTGGTATACCAGCCCTGCGTAAGGCTCTTCTTATAATTGCATTGATTTCAGCGTGTCTAGAAACTCTACCATGGCTTTTGATGCAGCTAAGAGGGTGAAGCCCATCCTCAGTTACTGTGGTACCACATACGCGGCAACTGTAGGGGTTGCAAACCGGGGCACCTATTCAAAGAACTGTTAACATGCGGAATGAGGTGTTGTCCAGCATGGTACCCAGCTGCGGGGAAGGGAGACACTTTAGAAAGCCTCCACTCAATGTGTCCCGTGCTGCCAGAAAGACAGCTTTTCCACTGGAGATTGGAGGCTGTCTAGGAGCTCTCTAGCTGCAGCGCTGCATCTGTAGGAGTTCATTGTATGCTGTGTAGGACGTTCTTACCAGGGGCCTGGTCCAATTGTTTGTCTAGCTATTAGCTCTGCAGCGTCTTTGGCTCTTGTGATTCCTTGGCGGATGTCTGGTTCAACTAACGTATTTGCGAGTTTACCAAATTCCAATAGAGACGCAGCATAGCACATGGGAGCTAGCGCCGCCGCTGATCTAATACCAAGTCCTCCTTCGTCAATTGGAAGGGTTGCTCTTTTCCAAGTGTTATCATGCAGGTCGACGTTTAATACCTCACCTAAAATGCTTCTTGTGGTATCGTCGTAAGCTTAAAGATCTTCATGACATTTAATAGCTGGTGAAGTGCGCAGAGTATAGTTAAGTTTTGGCGAGCCCAAGCTGTATCTCCAATTGCACAGAGCTGCTTGCGAATGCATCGCCGTTAAGCGAGAACGAATTTGCTTCAGTCCAGTGCACTTGTCTTTAAGGGTCTTTGAAATCGATCGTAAGCTAATTGGGGCTCCCAGAAGCTCCAGCTCGTCTAAGACAACGCGCCTAGATTCTGGCAAGACATTCGAAACCGCCCTAAAAATTTCATCCTGTTCTTGGGCATTACCTCCCAATGTAATAACTTCACACTTAAAGGCATTGAGGCTAAAACCTCCCTCTTCTGCAAAATTCAGTACGTTGATAATATCACACACAACCAGATCAAGTAGACCTCCAATCGTTGCGTCATCTAGGTACCAAACGTTAAGAGGGCTCTTCATGCGTGCCACTAAACTGGATACCCCGAGGCTGAATAAAGCAGGTCTAAGCGGATTGCCTTGTTGCACTCCACTAGCTGATAATGGTGGTGCTTTTTCATCCCAGGACAGCAGAGTCGGTTCCTTGTAGCTTTGCCAAGCTAGCGGCAGAAGTTGCGGCACTTTGAGTCGTACCTCATCAAGCACTACATCGCGTCGTATAGTGTTGAAGGCGTTACGAAAATCCAATTTAATTAGGACCCGTACTGGACCTTCTGCTTCAGCAAATGCTCGTACTGCGTGAACTTATTTATTATTATTATTATTATTATTATTATTATTATTATTATTATTATTATTATTATTATTATTATTATTATTATTATTATTATTTATTAACATTATTTAAATGTTACAATCGTGAAGTGTGAACGTGTACTTCTTGTCTTCTCCTAACTCCTAAATATGATTCCATGGAACCGACAATACAGCCGGCGTTTCCTCGGCACACTGCAAGCGACAGCAGTGGCCGTAGAAACTCGCCTTCGCGCCGATTCCCTGTGAGATCTGTAATCCGTTGGCCCAGCTCACTGATGAATCTCTTGGTTCCCTTGCTTGCCGGGCCCATTGTTTCCATCGATATTGGCACTACGATATAACTTGTCTCTAGTTCTTGGTACTTGCGTTTTTTCCTATTATCTGCGCGCTCGGCAACCCATAACGCTTCTAGTGAACTGTGGCGTATATACGAGGGAGCCACTGTACAGGACACTGTAGCATCCCATACCAAGCATCTGCCGTTAGCCCATAGCGGGATTGTTACACCGTCAGGTCTTTTGTCGTCATGAAGTCCTAATCTGGGCTCGAGCGTGCTTGGTATACCAGCTCTGCGTAAGGCTCTTCTTATAATTGCATTGATTTCAGCGTGTCTAGAAACTCTACCATGGCTTTTGATGCAGCTAAGAGGGTGAAGTCCATCCTCAGTTACTGTGGTACCACATGTGCGGCAACTGTAGGGGTTGCAAACCGGGGCACCTATTCGAAGAACTGTTACCATGCGGAATGAGGTGTTGTCCAGCATGGTACCCAGCTGCGGGGAAGGGAGACACTTTAGAAAGCCTCCACTAAATGTGTCCCGTGCTGCCAGAAAGACAGCATTTTCCACTGGAGATTGGAGGCTGTCTAACAGCTCTCTAGCTGCAGCGCTACATCTGTAGGAGTCCAATGTATGCTGTGTGGGACGTTCTTGCCAGGGGCCTGGTCCAATTGTTTGTCTAGCTATTAGCTCTGCAGCGTCTTTGGCTCTTGTGATTCCTTGGCGGATGTTTGGTTCGACCAACGTTTTTGCGAAATTACCAAATTCCAATAGAGACGCGGCATAGCACATGGGAGCCAGCTCCGCCGCTGATCTAATACCAAGTCCTCCTTCGGCAATTGGAAGGGTTGCTCTTTTCCAAGTGTCATCATGCAGGTCGACGTTTAATACTTCACCTAAAATGCTTCTCGCGGTATCGTCGTAAGCTTGAAGATCTTCGTGACATTTAATAGCTGGTGAAGTGCGCAGAGTATAGTTAAGCTTTGGCGAGCCCAAGCTGTATCTCCAGATACACAGAGCTGCTTGCGAATGCATCGCCGTTAAGCGAGAGCGAATTTGCTTCAGTCCAGTGCACTTTTCTTTAAGGGTCTTTCAAATCGATCGTAAGCTTATTGGGGCTCCCAGAAGCTCCAGCTCGTCTAAGTCAACGCGCCTAGATTCTGGCAAGACATTTGAAACCGCCCTAAAAATGTTATCCTGTTCTTGGGCATTACCTCCCAATGTAATGACTTCACACTTAGAGGCATTGAGGCTAAGGCCTTCCTCTTCTGCAAAATTCAGCACGTTGATAAAATCACACGCAACCAGATCAAGTGGGCCTCCAATCGTTGCGTCATCTAGGTACCAAATGTTAAGAGGGCCCTTCATGCGTGCCACTAAACTGGATACCCCGAGGCTGAATAAAGCAGGTCCAAGCGGGTCGCCTTGTTGCACTCCACTAGCTGATAATAGTGGTGCTTTTTCATCCCAGGACAGCAGAGTCGGTTCCTTGTAGCTTTGCCAAGCTAGCGGCAAAAGTTGCGGCACTTTGAGTCTTACCTCATCAAGCACTACATCGCGTCGTATAGTATTGAAGGCGTTACGAAAATCCACTTTTACTAGGACCCGTACTGGACCTTCTGCTTCAGCAAATGCTCGTACTGCGTGAACTTATTTATTATTATAATTTTTTTTTTTTTTCGGTGTTTCCCTACAATTGAGGGACCTAAACGTGTACCCGCCTAGGCTTACTTGCACTCCTCAGTCCATAGAGCCGATGACAGCGGCGGCGTTTCCCCTACACACTGCGAGCGAGAGTTGTTGACGCAGAAGCTCACCCTCGCGCTGGTCACCCGTGTTAGCACTTATTTTGGTACCTAGGTCTTTGAGGAAGATACTTGTGTTTTTGCTGATTGGGCCCATCGTTTCCATGGCGACGGGTACGAAGTGATATCTGTTCTCTAGGTCAGAGTATTTAGGTTTTTGCTATCTCAGCATGTTCAGCAACCCACCCTGACCAGGTAGCGCTGTGCATCAAGTATTACTGCCACTGTACATGATACCGTGGCATCATGACAGCATTATTATTATTATTATTAGGCGCCTTGGGCAACGAGATTATTTACACACATGTTAGTTCACAATGACCCTGTATTTGATCTATAACTGGGTTTGTCGGTACGTTGTTCATGAATATTTTGCCGGCAAACAAGTGATTGTAAAGTACTAATAGAAAACGCAGTGCATATGTTTGTACAGTAAATCTTGCGTAAAGCCAGGCTATGTTTGTAAATGCTATTCAGATACGTAGCCGATATAATATACCCCCTTAAACGTTTGCTGTTCGACGCCATGCTTGAGAACTGGGAAATTCGCTTATAGGCAGCTATGTTGCTAATAAGAAACAGTTATCGTATCATCGAGACCTTCACCCATAATGAAACTAACCAAATGTAGATGTGGCAATGTGAATTGAATAATAAACGCATATTTTTTTGCAGAAAAGATTGGACCCGCTAAGCAGGGTGGCGTCGCAGGACTTGGGGCACAAGCGACAGGAATAACTTCGTGTATCGTACTGTACGTACACGAAAACAGTTAAATGCTTGTCCACGTAAGGTACTTGACTAGCACGTCACACGCGTCGAGTGCGCAGTTGGTGGAACAGCACTATGCCTACTAGCACTAATTGGAGAAAGGATCTGACTATTTGCAATCTTATCTAACTTTTGTGATTAGAACTCCGTTTTCTAACCCGTTTTCTAGGGGCATCAGGAATACAGGCATCATGGAGCTGAGTCCACATCACTGGAAAACAACAAGTCTGCTAGAATTAATTGAGCTCGAGCCACCACTTTAAGCAAACTTCAGACACAAAGCGGTCGGATAAAAATATTCTCTTATTTGAGCTGCTCGAGCAATTGACTGACCCCTCACCTCGGCTTAGGCTGGATAGCCTAAGCTAGGTGATGGTGGCTAAGATAGTTAAGTTGTTTAAGCAATCCTTCCGCTTTGCGAGTAACCACTCATTTAGGTGACCTCGAGCTATCGAGCTGTCTTCTCTAGCTCCAGTCGCGTGACCAATGAATCACCCCATGTTCGCTGTAGTTTTTTGCTGCGTTTCTAGTCCTTTATAGAGGCGGCTGGCAGAACAACCGGTCTATACGTTAATCAAAAGATAACGCCCGTTTGAACATTAAATAAACCATTTACTTTTAAGTAAAACGACCAAGTACATAGCTATTTACACTCAAGGTATACCGACGAGTCAAAGGGCGTTAATGGATATTGCAGACTAAGTATTAACACGACTGATTTGGCTTAATGTGCGAAGAAGTACCTAGTTTTCGTTTAAGATGTCTACATCATGGGGAGAATGGCAGTCTTGTTGTGCTGTTACGTTTCGTTACTACTCGCGGCCGGCTTTGACAGGATAGGTCGCCATTCGTCGGAGAGCAGCAGCTTGTAGACGTCGTAAATGGAACGCAGTAGGTTGATTTGTGCCTCGGTGTTCACGTAGAAGTTTCCGATCGGCCAGCAAAGGACGATGGCCTCTGCGAGGAATGTCGCCGAACGCTCGAGACAGCCGCCGGGCTTTTCCCATTCGTAGCGACGTTCAAGCAGTGTCTGCAACCGGGTGACGTGCTCGTAATCGAGGCTCGCTGGAATGCAAAATTGGTGGATGGTAATAATGATGACGGATTCTAATGGACATCGAACTGTTGTTGTTGCGTGTAATTGTGCGCGCATAGAACAAAACTTATGTACGGGTGGGTACGGAAACATAAGACAGACGAGCATTTCACGATATAATGTACGAACATCGCATTTATTACACACGCTTCAGTGCCTTTTTAAAGTGATAGTATGTGTATTTAGGTACAAATGCCAAGCAAATAATATATCAGTCATTTGTTTAACCTCAGCATATCTGCAGACGCACGCCGGCAAGCCCTAATTCCCGTGTTGTGGGGTGGCCTAGGGTGCCCGATACGATTGTCATATCGTAGATAGCCGTAGTCCTCATGCCTCGACCGTCGGACCCTGAAATCAAGCCGAGCCTGGTCGGAGATTCTTTACGAGCATTCCGAGCAAATGATTGAAAATTTCATTTCTAGATGTGTCACGAACGCTAACGAAGCCAGGCTGCGCGTCGTCTCTTTCAAACAGGCGAGCGCGTGGCTCCTCGCTCTACCCTGTAGTCAGGTCAGAACTCTGTGAGATGACAAGTTGGCAAGGATCGCGATTAGACGCTGTTGGAGGGCAGACCTGGTATACGCTCACACTTACGTCTGCAGATACGTCGACCGTACGTACGGACGGGCACCACGGGTTGTCCTGTTCGTGTCACAGACCTTAAACGACGATTTCAGCAGAGCTTCACAATTCAGCGGCCTTAAGTGCGGCCTGGAGCCCTGGTCGGATCTGATAGGAATGGTGGGGAGAGATCTGGCGGTCTGACCTCAACGCCGTTCGAAAGCGGTTGTAGGCTGGTTTAAGATGCGATAGTTGCTGTTTAACGACTCACTAGTCCCTTCAATGGTTACTACCTGACACGGCCTTGGCCGATCACGCGATCAATTCTCGCCGAGGCAGGCAAGATCAGGAAGTGTGCCAGAACAGGTTTTACCAACTGTCTTCAGTACATTTAGTGGGCCAAACCCACCCACTCGCGGTCCGTTGCAGTATACACAGCGCTATGACAAGCGGCAACTGGCATCGCACAATTGCTCCGACAGACAAGCAGCGTATGTGGTCATGCTGCTTAAGTCGTGAAATTTGTAATATAAGTTAAGAGAAGGGCTCTGCACTGGACAAACAGAAGGCCATATCTGATTATCCACGAAGACCATGAAATACAACTTCAAGCGACCACTAATATTATATATTTCGACCAGATCTCTGAACACTCAGGCAAAATATTATTTACTGGCTATTATTATTATTACTATTATTATCATTATTATTTTTAACTACTATTATTTTTTTTTAAACATAAATATGATATGTAGGTAACACGGTGCTAAGAAGATGGAAAGAAAAATAAATCATATGTATTGGATGTTCCAGTGCTGCGTACACGGGCTTTCAGCCTTACGAACCACACGACTATATTGTTGTAATACACATAAAATACTGTGAATAAAACGCACTTAAAAAAAAAAAAAAAGGCGGCTCTAGGCGACTAGTGCACACAGTTGCCGGTGACCCCCAAATATGTTTTCCGATGCTCTAACTAACTTAGTGAAGCCAAGAGCAGTATATTTAATGCAAAAACAGCTCAGCAATATAGTTAAGGCTAGACGATTTACAAATTGAGCAACTTAGTTAAATAAGATTTTCTGGAGACTTCAAAGAAAAAAAATCGACACCAATAAGTAAAGGGGTGAAAGGGTGGCGAATCTCTTGAGGAACGCCTGTGGACTACTGTGTTATAAATTTTTACTGTTACTCGGCGTAGTGGAACAGTAGGATGCCTTTCGATGACCTGTACGAAATCTATATTGCCAGAACGCAAAAATATGCCAGCTAAAATTAATGAACATTCTATCATTGGCATTTTATCACCCTTTGAAACTGTGTTGCAGCAGTTTATTTGAGGAAAGACTCAACACCTTAGCAGTGAAATTACTACGGATTTCAGCTTGTTTCCAGAACCTCTGCAAGCACTGGTTCTCATGTAGTTGACGTATCGACGTCTGCAAACCTGTCGACTCGGCTATTGATAAAAGGCATTTCATCATGAGGAAAACACCACGAGTGTGGAGTACGAGCTGAAAGTGAGATCCTCTTGGGAAAATATTATTGGATAACCCACAGATATGCTTTACGGACGGGTCGGTGGATGAATCTGCAGACAGAGTAGACGCATTTGAAGTCAACGTCAAAACCAGCAAGCATATCATTAACTGCAGTATCTCAAGCTCGACCGAGCTGGTAACCATATCTGAGGCATTGCCGCAGAAAGTAAAGAATCCTCCAGGGAAATAAGTCTTGATTAGCGGTGATTTTTGTGCCGTTATCTCGAGTCTCCGGGCTATAGATCCATTAAGATCGGTCCCACCACTAGTGAAGTCTACTGTAAAGTGCATACGCTGTCTAGGCAAGCTGTAGAGTTACAGTCGGTACTCTTTAATGTAGGCATTTATAAAAACGAGGTGGCTGATGAACTAGCGAAACGGGATCTGCATGCGGACGGGGGCCAAGTAGCTGCAGTTCTCGGTAAACGTCTTGTTAGGCGAAAAAAAGACGCACTAGTAGATGCAAAAGTACTGTGAGACTTGAAGGAGGCAGATAACTGCAACTAAACCGTACATTACCCATACTGCGCCACGATGCAAAAAGCTTATTAAGATTTCCTGTTCTAGAAAGGAAGGAATTTCTAGGCAACAAAGAAGTGCCAATGGGGACGCAATGCACCAGATTTCACATTAAAATTGCTCACGCAGTTCGCTATTTGTCTGATACATGACGATCTCTTGCATGTTTTAGAGAACTGCAAAAATATATTATTAAACGAAAAATATGGGAGAATGCCGTGACTGCTGCTTTGTGGTGATGCAAGCCAACATGCCAATCCCATGGAAAACAAATAGACAGAGTAACTCCTACGTGTCATCAAAAATGCCCTGTTAATTATCCAACTAAGTGATGTTAAGATACCCTAAGTAGGGCAGACAAACTTGGTTTGGGTGTGTGTGATAAAACCTAAAATTGTAATTCCAGTCACAATAAACTCCAAAAAAAACGTATCAACCACTACTTTATTTTTAGGAATCAAGATGCTGTCATCTGCACCGGAAACAAACCGTCAAAACTCTCTATATATATATAAAATTCTGTCAAACATCTCAGTATTAAATTGCTTTTTCGTGCTGCTCAAACCAGCGAACAATAATGGAAAGTGGGTTTGACGATGCCTAAAATTACCCCCAGACGAATCATGAAGATGTAGCCGCAACCCCTCCTGCGCCAAGACGAATCACATTGTGTCATTCAGAGTGTCTAAGAGACTGTGGTTGCAGATGCTATACTCCACGAATGTTCGTATTTATATAAACGTAAGTACGAATAAGAAAAAAATGACATACACACGTTTTTTTACTACCGGTTCTTAGATAGAACAAAATATAACATTCCTAATTACTAATATGAGTACAACGTACCGAAGGGTTCACCTCTGCGAGTAAGTTCGCTTTCCTGCTTTAGAAGGTCCGTGAGAACATCTTGTAGATCTTGCGAAGGAAATAGTTGAACGCATTCCTTCATCGGCATCGGTGCCAGATGTGCCACAGCGGCCCGCCACAGCACGGCGCTTAGCACGGTTTCTGCAAAACTGTGTAGATTGATTTACTGTTTTTGCGGTTCTGTGCCTGTCATATATATATATATATATATATATATATATATATGTCTGCCTCCGGCCGCCACAGCGGACGGTCGCATCTTCGCTCGCTCCCGGTCAGTCGGTGTTGTTCGCTAACAATATCAACAAAACTGACCGGGAAATCGCACAGACCATCGTGCCAGCAAGGTGTCGACCCAGTGCAACCCCACCAGCACACCGCTGCCAACAATTCGTCGAAAATTTCGAGTTTTGTGGAACCGTGCATTAGATACAGTGTGTTAACATCGGCGGCGAACCGACCAACCGGTCGGATACTGCCGAGTTAGAAAACCAGTGTTTTAAGTGTTGTGCAGTGTTGTGCGTGTGTGCAGTTAGTGCCCATTATAAATATATATATATTGGGGCTCGGCGTCACGAAGAGGAATCTTATGGATCTTACCGTCTTAACGTTGCAAGGAACCTTGAGGATATACCGCTAGCACCGGGTCCATAAGAGGGGGGGCTACTATCAAGTAAGGACACGGACAGCTGATTCTTAGTCTTACGTGACACCTTTTTACCACCATTTTTATTGAGGTGAGCACTGCCGAGTGTGCAAACGTATTGTAAATGATTAATAAATCATCACAATATTTTCTATTTATATATATATATATATATATATATGTCAGCAGGACTAAACAGAGTAGGCGAACCAGTGTGCGAACCAGGGACCTAAGTTTGCATAAAGCATGCCAGTAGAAAAGCAGCGACCAGATTAGAGTCCTACAGTACTACTATACTACTAGATTGAAAATGATAGGCAGCTACCAGAAAAATTAACTGTCCTGCTGCTGTCCTAACTGGGCAGTGCACAGCCCAGAATCTCAAAAAAAAACTCCAGGTTTGGAGTGATCTAATGTGTACCTCTGTACTCGGTTTCTCGTGAGCCTTGGACCCCGCGCAGATAGTCAGTGAGGCGTTCTAAGTAGGCTACGTTAGGCACGCTTACGTGAGAGTTGCATCCTCGCCGAGCGCACGCATGTCAACGATAAGGTTCTTGATGACGACCGGCGTGAGCCAATGGAAACGGGCCAGAAACGTGACGAAGTCGAGCAGGGTGAGGTCCAACGATGTGATGCGCGCCTGCTGGTAGGTGTCGCCGGTCACGACCACTACATCAACCCCTGCAGTTATAGCTAACTAATTAAGTAACTCAAAGAGTACGTTTGGAAATACACCGCAGCAAAATGATACCGATGAGACGTAGCCAGCAAATCTACAACTGATATCATTACATAAATTCGCAAAGTTGACCCGAGCGCAACACATGCTCCTCTTCTTCGATACGAGAAGTTTTATAACAGTGGCCAGTGAGGCCAACGTTAAAAGAGTACAACCGCGGCACAATACGCAGGTGTACTTGGCAGTACTCTTAATAAAAAGCAGAGTCTATGTAAAAATATTTGCGCACACAAAGATGAGGCGAGGGGGTAGTCGTACCCTAGTGTGTACCTAACCAAGATAAGTTTACGCTTAATGGCGTCCACCAACCTGGTATCGTTATATATATCTATATACATATATATATATATATATATATATATATATATATATTATTAAAGTATGTATATATGTATATATATGTATATGTATATATATATATATATATATATATATATATATATATATATATATATATATATATATATATATTATTAAAGGTATTAAACCACATGCATATAGGATATTGTGTGTGCACATGCCATGTTCATGTAGAAGTTGGGCCTGTTTAATAATCGAGGTCTGTTCCGGCGTTGCCTCGGACGCAGCGGCTTCTGGCGAACATGATTGAAGCCGACGGCTGTTGGTTCTAGCATCAAGGTTTTCATCGTGGCTGTCGCTGTTTTTGTCGTCGTCGTCGGTATCGGTGTCGCTTACCGTCTCGGCAAGGCCATCAAAGGCCTGCTTTTTCAGGTGTGGGTTACAGTCACGGACGGCAGTTCGTATCATTCGGCGAACGTCCGAGGCTAGCCTACACATTGGCCCGTCACGCCGCGAGGCGACCTGCTCAAGCTCGGTGGCCACAGCCGCTGGCACGAATATACACACCGACTCGAAGTCTTCACAGTCCTGAATATCGTTCAAACATCACCAACATCATCGCCATTAAGAATCTTATTCTTACAATAATAATTTTGTCAAATCGTGTGCGTTGACGTTCAACTCTGAACTGGTTTACTTTCTAAAACCGCAATTCAAGCAAGGACACGGACAACTGACTCTTAACTTCACGTGACACCTTTTTACCACAATTTTTATTAAGGCGAGCACTGCCGAGTGTGCAAACGTATTGTAAATGATTAATAAATCATCACAATATTTTCTAATACCACAACAACGTATTCGAACATTCGACCATTCTTACGGGCTTGCTATGACTAAACTAAACATTAGTAGCAGAACCCTCAATTTGACCAGTCTCAATTCAGTATTGGACGACGACAGTTCTTAGTTTTGTCAATGCTGTGTACACTCTTGAATAGTAACGGTGCGTTGAACGATCATTTTTCACCAGACGATCAACTAACGTCTACGATAACGTGATGTCTGTATGGATGAGCCAGTGCCAGAGGTAAATGTGGGATGATACCTTTAGCCGGTCGTGTTCGAGTATGGCGCGACAGTATGGGTAGAGTCGAAGATAAGCGTCTGCGTCGAAGATGACGAACGTCTTCTCGAGTTCGTTTTCCTTGACTATCGGGGCCTCGCGCCGTTTGCTCTGGCCCGTGTTCTCATCCGACTCCATTTCGTCGTCCGCATCGACCTCGTTGCCCGAATCGGTGAAGCTGCGTCCTTTCGTCATCTTAAGCTGCGGGCCACCAAATTCGTTGCAGGGACTTCACGCGTACGGACTCTGCGACGAGATCACAGATTGATCGCACTTGCTGTCATATACCTATATGTACGCGTACACCCTCATTTATATATATATATATATATATATATATATATATATATATATATTAATAAAAATAAATAAATAAATATATATAACAGCAGAACCGTCATAAACCGACGAACAACTAACGCCCACAACAGCTCCTTTTGGTAACGGCGAATAAAGCGACGTCTACTAACTAAGCTGATGTGAAACAAGGCCACAAACCAACAACTTATTCACTAGCGATCAAATCGATGTCCACAGCGGGAGCAACAGCAAGTCATCGAAAAAGACCGACGTTATGTCGTAAAGACTCTTCTCGGAGAAAAAACTAGACGAATTCCAATGCTCACGTTAAAGCAGTACGCATGCAAAGTCGTTTATATAGTCGTTAGCGTCGAGAGCTGTCGTGACGGTTAGTTTACGAACGCGCGATCCACGAACCCTGGGCAAAACTGCTAAATTACGGTGCCTATTTGAGCCAGACGAGAAGAGGGCAGAGCACGGAAGAGGAGATCGATCATCGGGCAAACAACAGCCCGAATCATATCGGAAGAAGAATCACCGGTGACGTCTGCTGAACGTGCCACCCGAATGGCTCGCGCGCATGTGAAAAACACACCGTTTTCAATGTGACAAAGGATGTTCGATGTGACGAGGCTACGAACAATCTAGATACTGTGCAGCACATAAGTAACGTGCATATGCAACACCAGTAGCAGTAGTAGTAGTAGAGAAATTGCCAAAAATAGCAGATTGTGCGAATGTTACAGACAGTACAGTTTTGCGATACGAATAACCGCCTTCACAGCGAAGGGACAGCAACGCCATGACAAGATTGGAAATTTTAGTACATTTCGTTGTATTTAATTTACAGTTTTTTCAAGTTTGTTATAAATGTGGATGAGTCCTATTTAATTATAAAGTCCGAGCAAGCCTTTTGCATCTCAGGCGTCCCGATTTAACACAAATATATGATAGGTTGATTTACAGCATTGTTATGTCGATGGGCAGAAATACGCACGCAGTGCACGCAAGACGCCTGCACAGTTAGCCGAGTGCAAATGCATGATACTCGTAGGTACTCTACGTGGATGGCCATGCAAAAGAGACGGATTCTTGTATCAGTTAAATTAAAATGAAATTTAAAACGAGAATAGTTTAGAAATGTCCATTCGTGCTAGTAACGCTTTGGGTAAAGGAGAAGCATGTGGTAAATGGCGCCTTGCAATTTTGGACAGCGGTGAAAAGGCCGTCTGTTGCAGCCACCTGTTCGTATAACTACGCAACTCTAAGTAGTGCCGGTCAACCCTACTTAGGCTAACTCCATGGAAGTTAACGCATGATTCGTGATAGGTTTCTAACCGGTTGACCAATAACTTAAAATGCCAGGCAAACTGCGGCCCGTCCTGTGGGAGAAGTCATTAGGTCTAAGTGACGAAACCTGCTTTTGCTAAGCGAAATCTAGATAATATGACGTTTGCCATCCGCAAACAGCTTTTGCGTTATGCCGGCGAAAGCAGTGTGCTACTTTCACTTACGCAGTGTCCACGTAGACTCGAATCCTGTTGTTGTCGTCGTTAATGCAGTTCTATTTGAGTGGTGCTCATTGGGAACTTATATGGCAATACTATACCGCCGAGACTCAACATGTCCGCCCTCTAGAGGCAATCAAAGTGATTAGCTAGTCTAGCTCGTGTAGCTGTCTTTAAACCGGACATTTGTCAGTCGTCAGCTGCCACAGATCCAGCGCAGGGCGTCAATCATAGCCAATGTCAAACAACAATTTCTGGGTAAAAACGACCCAGGCAAATACAAAACAGCAGACCTGATCTACGCTCTTGGTGCTTTGCGTGTTGTAGCTCCTTCTTTTACGGCAAAACAATATTCAGCTCTAAAAAAAGAGCAAAGGAGACAGCGACGGTTAGGACTGGACGATTCATGCCCTGGAAAATCGTCGACACGTAACGCCTGCCAATTACAGCGATACACAACCTTTCCAGGGATTTGCAAATTTAGGGAAAAGTTGCTAACGTTTGAAAAACGGGTAGAAAACCCAGCGGTCGGCTGTCGGGTCTAGCCAAGCGCAAAACGAGCTAGTCTGAACGACATTTTCACAAGGTCGTCCAAAACATCGGTTCCTAGCTGCTGATTCCCAGGCGGACCCAGGCAGAAGACGCTGCCGACCATCTACCGCCCCATTGACTCAAAAATGTCACCGAACAACAACGGCAAGTGAGCGATGAGATTTCCACAACAAAATCATTTTCAGCTTCAGTTGAGGCCCATTTTCATGTTGATGGCTTTGCAGACAAGTCCAGTTGACGCAGTTGGGGCGACGGTACACATTTTTTGGCAAATTAATAAATAATTAAATGCATCCCAGACGTCTATTTATTGCTGCTATTTTGGGCTTGGGGCATCATTAAATTGTTTTCCGTCAAATAATGTCGGTGCATGATAACTCAGCTCTTTGTCCCGTAAATTGATGGTAAGGATCTCAAAGACATGCGGTTCCGACAGGACGGTGGCACTTGCCACAAATCACATGAAACAATCGCCACAGTACTGCACGAAGTTGTGTAAAATCCCGTTCATGCGAACGTCTTGTGTCATTGGCCGTCTAGGTCGTGCTAAAATTGAAGACATTTTATTGCTAAAGCTCAGCCCCAATTATGCCAAATCTTGATCGAAATTTTGTTAAAAAGTCGTAAACATGTCAGCCAGAATGCCACAAAGAGCATTTTCCAGATGTGTTATTACATGCATAATTTCTACTTGTATACTTGATGAATAAACTAAAGACATTTTTAAAACACTGTGTTTGATTTGGAATTTAACGTTTCTGTTTGTTTTTGACGTCACTGCAAATCAAGAGAGTAAAGCCAAGAGGCCGCTCTGCAACATTTTTCTAACACGGGCATTGTAGCAGGGTAGTCAGGGCTAGGTTTCGATTAGACACGGCAGAGAATGCCGTGACCTGACGCTGTCTATGCTCATCAAGAACGAGGCTATTTGTAGTTTATAGAACGTAACATGGTTTACATAAAGCCGACGAGTTTGCCTAACTATTTTTAGAGCTATATGTTAGCAAAACCTGCCGTGTATAACAATGCCAATAAGAGCGAGCAACAATAGCATCGATTACGATTGTCGCAAAGCTGACACTTGACGTTCACAAAGACTATGATTAAATGCGTGCTGTTGCTGCCATTGCTCAAATAATAGTTGTGCTAGAAGTAGCGTGCAACAACAGCATGTTCTTCGACAGCGTGTTACGTTACGGCTGGAATTTCGTCTAGTGCAGTGCGAGTTAAATTGCACGCTCCAATTCGCATGCGTCGGTGATCCATAACGCCGGCCAGATATTTTGAGATGCGTGAGTATCGATTTCAAATCGATGCCGCCGTTTACGACACGGAGACACGGGCATGAAGCAGATCCACACCTCACACGAAACCGCTGGCTATGAGTGCTGGGCTCATTCGCTAGCTGGCTTGAGGCTTGAGCCTTCGAATAGCACACTTCGCTCCTCCCACTCCTCTGTTCGATGAAGCTGCTTGAATCGAGTCTGGCTCGTGTAACCTGTCTCTCCAATAGACAGTGTTGCCAGTCGTCACCTGCCACAGATCCAGCACAGTGCAATGTAGTACGTCAGTTGTCCTGGCCAACGTCAGACATTCCTGGGTAGAAACGACCCCCGAGGCGAACGAACACAGAACAGCAAACCCGATTTACGCTTTTGGTACTTCGCCTATCCTGCGCTCGTCGCTTACAGCGAAACAATATTCACTTCTAGAGATCGAACGACGGTGCAACAGCGTGGCTGGGCCAGGACGATCCAAGCCCCAGAAAATTGCCGTAAACACGTAAATCGACAATTACAGCGATACGCAATAAAGGTATCCGAGATAAAATCGACAATACGAACTGTTCTCATACGAAAGTGTGTTCCCGGAACGTATTGGTCTAGACGTAGAGGCAGTTTTCCAGATCCCTGTCATAGAGAATAAAGGATTTTACGCCTACTTAAACCCCTCAGCCTCTATTCTTTATGGGACTCTTCTCGGCACGATGGCGGGGCCATTACTTTTACAATAGATTCGTCAGGGATGGAGTTGAGGTATAAAAAACAAACGTGCACAATTTTTTTGGTTATGGATCTCTATATATTGCATTACCTCATCTTTACTTTTCACGCTTCGTTTTACTAGACTTATATGGATTTTCTGTGAAAGACTAATGTGGCCGCAGGATAATGCGCAACCAGTAATAACATAATTAATGAAGAAGAAGAAACCAAATCTGAGTGCACACATGACAGCGGCTGTTTAATATCAGCGACTGGTCTTGCTTGAGCTTTTTCAAGCAGAGGGTTGCAGAAGACATTACTCAGCGCGATTTAAGCAATCAAGAAAAAAGAAATAATAAGAAAAAAACAAATATATATATATATATATATATATATATATATATATATATATATTTATATATATATAAGATCCTCAATGTGCAAGATGTGCTTTGTTGGGACTTTGGCGTAGCGCTCTAGTAACCTAAGGAGCCAGCAATTCATCACTCGAGAAATCGTGTTCTCTTGCAAGCGTTGTTGCTGTTGTTATTGTTACATATCCACTCTTGGCATGTTTGAACAATCGAGTGAAAAAACGTTGCAAACACAAGTGGCGCACTTGGGTTCTGTGACTGGCCATTCCATGTCGTCACAATCCACACAAACGTTTTTTTAGAAATGCTTACATAGAAATACGTAGCACTTTCCCGAGCAAAGCCGCATACATAATGGGGTCGATCAACACATGGATAAAACTCATTGGGTCCTAGAACAAACAAAACATAGATAATCCTATATAGGCAAATCAGCAACGATATTTGCTCTGGCCCTCTGAACTATCGTACGCACCTAAGGGGCGGCTCAGGCAGGTGAAGACAAACCGCAAAGCATCTGGCCGTGGTTGGTTACAAAAGATTTACAATCATCCCAAAAGGTGGTGGTACCCACAACAATAACAACACGTTAACCACAACAACAAGAACATTAACCACAACAACAAAAACATTAACCACCACAGCGGAAGCATCAATAACAGCAACATCAACAACAGCAGCAGAAGCATCAACAACAACAACAACAACAACAACAACAACAATATCTAAAGCACCAACATCCGAAACATCAACAACAGCAGTAGCAGAAGCATTAACAGCAAAAACATCAACAACACCAACAACAATAACTGCCCGCCGTATTTGCGCCATGAGCGACCACAGCGGTTATAATGAGATTCAACAGCAGCAGCAGCAGAAACAGCAAAGTGGCACCTGGCGTACTGCAATAAGCGGTAACGGCAGCGTACGGGAGGAATGAATCAGGGAAGCGGCCCCTGCCTTACCAGCGGCAACAATGACAGCGGCGGTACCACTGTTATCGTCACAACGAGAAGGCCCAAGGACAACGGAATTGCCCCGGCTTCTATACGAACCTCTAACTAGGTATCTATTTATCCACCTATGTAACTATCTGCTGCCGCTGCTGCTCCACTTCTTCTTCTTCTTCTTGGTACTCTTCGTCGTATTCTTGTTTTGCTTTTTTGCTGCCCTTGGGATCTTCTTATTCTGCTTCCTTTTCTCCCTTCTTTGCTTCTTTGTTCCTCGTTTTCGGCTTGTCAGCGTGTCCGTTCGTCAATGCGTGCGTGCGTGCCAGCTCGAATGTTTACCCCCGGTCGTTACCTGCGTTGCGCGACCGTCCGTGACCACCGGCCGACGGTTGATGTCGACCACCGATGATTGTGATTGTGGTCGCAAACAACAAGTCATTGTCGCCGCCATCGCCGCCATCATCCTCATCATTATCATCATTAGCATCATTCTCATCATTAAAATCCTCATCATCAGCATTGTCGCAGCCGTCGTCGTTGTCGGCATCGTGGTCGACGTTATCGACCGCGTCAGAACAAGCCGCCCACTTTGCCGCCCTCGTCGCGATACTCGTCGGCCGCAGACGAGTTCGTAGGGAAAACGGGAAACAGAAGCAAAGCTCGAGAGCAAGAAAAAGAGAATAGGTAAAAAGAAAGGAACATAGTGAGTAAAAAAGGGCTGATTCCAAGAGCGAGCGAGTGAGAAAGGGCTGATTCCAAGAGCCCTAAAAGCATCAACGACGTATGTGGGGCAGAGAACGGGAAAAGAGCGTAGGAAAAGCTGTATGCGGGTAGCGGCGGGTGTGGTTAGGCAGAAGCGACGAAGGAATAGCAGTTAGGTCGGAGGAGAGGGGGAGATGCAGAATTGTCCTATGTGCAATCCTCTCTGGCTAGTCGATGGTGTCTGTTCTCTACGTCATGCAACGCTTAAGATGCTTGCATGTGTTGCATTGCAGCTGCAACGTCGAACACCTTCATCGTCTACGTCTTCTTTCTTGTCTGCTTCGTTCCGCTTCGGCTTATATAGGCTGTCTAACAGACGGAAGACGAGGAGTCGATCTTGGCGTATCTGTTTGCCCGTATGTCTGGCTATTTGTCCACGTGCGCATACTACCTTCGGGCCTTACGTCCATCTGTATGTCCGTCTACCTATCTGAGTATCTATCTCCTATTTATCAGGGTATGTTGATGTTTGTCCACGTGCGTGCTGTCGGGGGCGGAAGCAAACCAAATAATGAAAACGAATAAAACAATTAAGAACATATAACAATGAGCAAATGACACAAAATGCGCGGATGAGCCACACGGTACACAATACCCGTAAACGTTGGGCACTTATTAATAGCGCTGTTTTTGCGTTTGCTTGGCTCTACGCTTTCTGATCATTTAGATGATCGAGTCTGTACAAAAGTTTGCATGCCTTTCTCTCTCTATATATATATATATAAAGTGTGTTGCAAAAAATTAGCAACTCATGTTTTTTGCGATAATTTCGGCTTGGGTTATTTAAATGGCTAATTTTAAGCGCATGATGTACATGACGAAACATGAGTATAGTGTTGATTTCATTGCAATCTCAAAATCGGTTCATACAGAAAATAAAAAAGTGTGAAAAAACAGTGTTGCAAAATATTAGCAACAATAACATGCTAACAACACAGCTCTTGTTTGTAAAGGATAGTCGATACTACAGCTGATATTCGATCCCAGGGATCAAATGTCAGGAATATTGTCTAGCTAAATCAATCGTTATATAGCTGCAAAATATTCTACAGCTTAGTCGTTATTCCGAACTAACGACGAATCTTATGTTTAAACCATGGGTCGTACAAAGGATCTTTCGGATAACGAAAAGACAAGAATTGAGGCATATGCTGAGCTCGGTCATACAGTAACTGCTATAGCATCCAGATTAGGACGGCATAAGAGCACCATCAGCAGGTTCTTACACCCTGAAGTGAACCAAAGGTGCAGATCTAACAGTGGGCGTAAGCCAGTTTTGACTATTCGAGATCGGCGAAGGATCATACAGTTGGCTACTCATGACCAAATGTCTTCTTCCAGGATCAGGACTACTTTGGGAGTGCCAGTGCACCGATCCACAGTGTACCGAGTGTTAAGTTCTGACAAAAACGTGCGATACGCGAAAAGGAAGCTTATGCCGCGACTGCAACCGAAGCACATTGTCGCACGGCGTGAAGTTTCGCATAGATACCAAACTTGGGATAACGAGTGGACAACATCGTCTTCTCGGATGAAAAGAAATTTAATCTCGATGGCCCTGACGGCTGTCAGTACTATTGGCACGACTTACGGAAGGAACCTAAATGGTTCTCGAAACGTGTGGCCGGTGGTGGCTCTGTGAAATATTGGGGAGCGTTTGGATATAATGGGAAGTCTGATCTAGTCGAGATTGTGGGCCGAAACAATTCTGACATGTACCAGCGCATTGTCGGTTCCCAGTTAGAAGCCCACTTCAGAAGAATCGGGGGACCTGACGCAGTTTTTCAACAAGACAACGCCACGTTTCATATCTCGGCTAGCACTATAGCCTTTTTTCAAGAACAAGGAGTGCCACTTTTTGACTGGTTGACATTAAGTCCAGGCCTGAATCCTATTGAAAATTTTTGGGGACATTTGGTAAAGCAGATTAACGCAAATGGTCGACAATATAATCATTTGTCGGACCTCAAAGAAGCTGTCCAGCAAGCATGGACTAATATTCCGCTTTCGTACTTACAACAGCTCATTAACTCCATGAAAGACCGAGTTTACGATTTGATTCAGAAGAAGGGACGAAAAACCCGTTTATAGAATAAAATATGTAGTTTCAAATGAGTCATACAGCCCTGCTAAGAATCGAATACGCTGTAAGGCGCTATTGTTGCTAATATTTTGCAACACTGTTTTTTCACACTTTTTTATTTTTTGTATGAACCGATGTTGAGATTGCAATCAACACTATACTCATGTTTCGTCATGTACATCATGCGCTTAAAATTTCAAGCCATTCAAATAAACCAAGCCGAAATTATCACAAAAAAACATGAGTTGCAAATTTTTTTGCAACACACTTTATATATATATATAAATAGAAAATATTGTGAAGATTTATTAATTATTTACAATATGTTTGCACACTCGGCAGTGCTCGCCACAATAAAAATGGTGGTAAAAAGGTGTCACGTGAGGTTAAGAATCAGCTGTCCGTATTCTTGCTTGATGGCAGCCCCGCCCTTATGGACTCGGTGCAAGCGGTATGCATATCCTTAAAGTCCCTTGCAACGTTAAGACGGCAGGATCCATGAGATTCCTCTTCGTGACGCCGAGCCCCAAAGGCGTATCCATCACTATCTCTATAAGTGGTGTATGGGACTCCGAATCTGCGAGGTTTTTGCGAGTCGGGGAGCGCCGCTCGGCGTCGTATTTGATGATCTTGTCCTGCCGCGCTTTTGCCAGGTCCCTGTTCGGGCCGCAAACCTCGGCATCTAAAACCCAGACCTCGGTAGGTGTTGTTATTACGAGGTCGGGCTTTAGACCCGGTGCGCCGGGTCGTCGGAATACTCGCTCACGAACCATCTCATGACCCCTCTCGCGGAGAAAACGCGCCACGCGAGCACAGACGTTTATAGTTTGTTTGTGTGTAGTATACCATATCTGAGCGACATGAACCAACGTCTCAGGCGCATGACACCCGTGCCTACAACGTTTGTTGTATCCCGGGCGTCCCCTGGCCAATCTGGCACGCGTTGGTAGTGCGTTGATCCTGAGCTTTAGTAGGTTTAAATACTCCCTACCAGATAGGTAGGGCATACCCTTAATCCAGTAGTGTACAAAGGGCGTTTCGTACGCTTTTTTAAAATGTGCCTTATCGAACGTGTTGTGTAGTTGTTGAGACCACTAATTGGTCTCTTCTGTAGCAGTCTCAATGGAGATTCCCAAGCGCTCGCAAAGAAGTCTTGTTTTCGCAAGGTTTTTTTAAAGTGGTTAGCATCCAGGGTGCGTGGAATGTTGTAGTGCTGTTAGACGGAAGAGGCGGAGTCTGGGGATAAATGTTTGGAGGCAGGGGATGTTCAGAGCGCCGTGTGCTGTGTGCGTGTAGAGGTAGGCGTTCGGCAATATATATATATACATATATATGTATATATATATATTGCTGAATGTGTAATTATAAAATGTTTAGGTTCAGTAAAGACATACTGAATTTAAATCAATTTGTCGTCCGTGGAAGATGGTTCCATAAAACATATATTCCATTTTCGTTTTAAACGTGGCACTTCCGGCGCAACTGCATTGTACGACGTTTATTTTTTGTGTTATATGTTTTATAAATCATTTTTCACAAAAGGTAATCACAATTGATGTTCTCAACTGTGATTACTTTTTGTACGGCGGATTTTATACGGTGCTTGGATGATTCGTTACAACGGCGAATTATAAATAGGCAACCTGCCTGTAAATATATACTTATACAAAATAGTCCACGGCATCTTTATAATACACAACAAGGATAGGTAAACCCACGTGAATAAACATACTAGTGCAATCTGACTGGGGTTCCCCTATACAAAGCACAACATTCCCAATTAAGGATATGCCTAGATCACAGGGCCTGATTCAGACTGTAAAACTAAAATTCAATGTGTTACTCTGCAAACAACGAGATGATTTGTTGTGAGGCGTCTATTATTTTTTGGAAATGTAGATCCAGGTTTCAGGAAGGAGATATGCAATTTTGTGTCGACTACATTTCGAGGATACCGAGGGCACTACGAAAGTTGTTGCACGCCTAGCTAATGTTCGACTGGCGACAGGAAGTAGTGAAAACGCGATCGTCGTGGGTAAAATACCTCACGACATGTTATATGCTAACATGAAAACCGCAGCACGTATATTATTTCTAACGGGAATACGACTGATATAGACACGGACCGAGTTCCATTTGCCTTCTAGATAAATGGCTCTAAGTACATTGTCCATTATTATTCATATTTATTACTATTATTATTATTATGGTCACCGACACTCAAGCAATAATAATAATATAAGCAATATTGTAGATATTATTTAAGTAATATATTGATAATTGTAATACATGTACATATTGATCAAATAAACCCTTGTTCCAAAAAAAAAAATATTATTATTATTATTATTATTATTATTATTATTAAAATAATAATAATGATTTTAATTTTAGACTAATCAAGGTTACGATGATTTTACCTTCGAGGCAAGTACAATATCGTTGGCCAGCCCAGTGTTACACTCATATAGCCCTATAGCGAATGAATTAGGTAAATATTTGTATATGTACATGTAGTATTACAATAATAGGTAAATCGAAATTGCTTATTTTACATAGTTGTTACCACCTATCTACCGTAGTGCGTTGTATACATTGATACATTTTCAAACACTCCATTCTGTTTGCCATTTACATATCAGCATAGTTCACCGTCAGCAAAAACTGGCATTTTTTTGTTGTCTGGCCGCAGTTTAAGGCAACTATCATTTCGCGGTTCCTGCGGACGCCTGCCATATTCTTTGATCCGCTTTTTGGATCCAAACCTATGTTGGCTTATCCTACTTGCGTTGTAGTATGATAAATAATTGTGTATGCTGCAAATCGGCATCGTAACTGTTAAGGCGGTCAATTAAGGTAATTTTCGGAATGCCAGTGGTAGTCACGCAACTTACCGCTTGTGGGCTAAATACTTTACACCATAACCTTTTGCGGCAAGAGAGGCGAGATAAATCAAAAATAGCAATTTGGCCTCTGCGAAAAAAACTCATTTCAGATAGAGTGGCAGTCGAAGTTATCGGAAATCGTTGTAGGGTCGCCAGGCTTACGCAAAATGCCTTACTAAACACTTTGCTGCTATCTCTGGCATCAAAGGAACGACGGGCGGGCGGGCGAGTCGCTTGCTTAATCGACATATTGTTAACGCTTCATAAAAACTAAACGTAATTAGCTAGCACGACGCCAAGCTACGAATAGTTGCAGCATATCAAGGGATTTCTTCATATGGTCAGGCAACACGGTTAGCCATGCCGAAAGATGAACTGCTTAGAAGAGTAGGGGCGAAAGTAATGCATTACTTCCGATAACCATCAGCGATTGATAGGTTAACGCATATGGTCCTGCGTGAGTTATGCAAAGAGGAGCTTTGGACATAAACTCTTGAATGTGCATTGTTTACATCGTAACTTTGTCTTTTTCCTTTAGTGGGAGATACGCCTGTCGCTAGTTGTCAGTCTTATCGGTACTAACATGAACTGAGGTCCACAAATCTTCAAGAGCGATTGTGTTCAATCAGATCCGTGTCGTACGCCGTGCGTAGGCCAAAAACACCACAACTTCTGGTATCTTGTTAATAATAATAATAATAATAATAATAATAATAATAATAATAATAATAATAATAATAATAATAATAATTATTATTATTATTATTATTATTATTATTATTATTATTATTATTATTATTTTGTCAGCGGAGAAATAATGCGGAGCATGCCAAACTAGTATTTCTGACTAGAATCAACATACAATTAACAGAGTGTTTATTTGTCAAAAATTCAAAAGCTTGCTTCCTCTAGCTAAACCTACATGCAAACACTCCACTCACTAGAAAAAACCTGTAAACACGAGTCCTGGCGTATGCCTTTTCCTGGCCACATTTGTTGGACCACCTGGAGACGTGCGGTCTGGCTCAACGGACCCTAACGCAGATTGCCGCAGTTCTTGCTAATGCTTATAAAGAGAGTGCACAATATTTTGCTTATATAAAACGACAACAGTAATAAGAACAACAACAAAACAACAACAACAGTGTACTACTGCTGAGCTGCAACTTCTAGTGCTCCGTCAGCAACAAAGACCAAAACAATAACATGGCTGCAGAGAACAATGACAATGAGATTATTCGAACAAGTGCCCTTCTACTCCGATATCGACATAAATAGGAAACGCAATGTCTTACCCTATTCGAGGCAGCCAATTGGGGGCAGTGGTGCTTCCGGCTGACGCAAACAACGCAGGATAGGGTCCCGTTCGTCGGACACTTAACACGTAGATTTAATCAACTTAATTTCCCTACGAGCCAATTCGCCTCAAGAAGTGGGTGGCTTAAGATGAAAGAAGATGGGGGGAATTCGTTAGCTTAGCTTGTTACCTAGCCGTTTGTTAGCCGGTGTTGGGGTATCTAACGTTATAGCGCAAACCGCGTTTCCGTACAGGATCGTATGGGAAGAGCAGTCGTGCAAACTATCGGACCTCGGATTTGACGACCCACCATAGAGTATAACATCGTATCATCGTAGGATATCATTGCCTCGTCGGGTTTGTTTAGTTAGCTGCTTGGCAAGTTGTTTGTTTGACTGGGTAAGGGGATGCCTGGATGGAAGGTGGGGGTCCTTGGTGGGAGATGAGAGGGATGTCATGGGTAAGCGTTTGGGTGTATGATCAGTCGTCGTTAGAGGACGAAGGAACGGTCGAGAGCCCTTATATTGTCGTGCGTTGGCCAACGCAATGCCAGCGCATTGAGCGAATATTTTTAGCAGCACTAGGAGTCCAAGCTCCTCGACGAAGATGAAGAAAATATAGAGCAAAGGCTAGTCCGAACACAACTGGGGCGATGATGATAATGATGAGGGCGACGGATGTGAAGATGGTGAAGAACACAATAGCAGCATGATGTTGTAGCCTGGGAGCCCACACTAGACGAGTTCGCTAATCTGATTGTGGCCATATATATATACTCGTATATATATATATATATATAGGGATATGGCTCTGCCACAATCAGATTATATATATATACATGTGTCTCTTAGGTTAGTCAGAAAGTCCTGTCGTATAGTGAGCTCCACTCTTTCCGGCGAGCCCTAGTGAAGCGTGTGTTGTCAACAGGGTCGTCAGCTCTTGCCGCAGTATGTCCTTTGGTGATTTAAATTCACCTAAATGCATCTTTAATCATTGAAAATATGTTACTTACAAAAAAACACAATCACATTATGTTTTTTTGGTAAATAAAGTATTTTCAATAAAAGGTACTTCGAATTTCCCATTTGCGAATTTTAATTGAATGTGTTTTCATTACCATGAGGAATTGTCGAGTCTGGTGGCGTAGTGTATTCAGGATGCGCCTTGCGACCGGAGGAGACACATGGGTGCACGGGTTCGATCTCCACCGTTGCACATTTGTATCTTTGGGGTTTGTCTTATGAATCGTTGCGAGAGCGGTTACGTGGGCGTTAAATGTTGGCTGAAGGTCAGCCCAAAAAAGTTACCATGAATTATAGATTGCAAAGATTTGTGTTATTTACATGTATGAAACTGTGCGAGTTTACCCATCATATCGAGGTAGGTTTGGCTGCTCCTTTGGTGGAATGTCTGTTGTGACAGATCAATTCTTTATGGTGCCTTGCATTATGCATGGTAATACACTTCTAGCTGGCGATAAAATGGCACTCGTTGCTTATATTAATATAAGCGTTTTGCTGAATAAGTTAATTGGCATCTACCTAGCCGTGAATACATGTAACGTCCTAGTGCCGCATAGACTCATAAAAAACGACATTGTCTAAACATCTTTTTCTATTTACCGTAACCGTTAATTACCGTTAAAAATGAACTAAGTGTCTAAAACAACTTAACTCGCGCAAGGCAACGATTGAGGTGAGCCACCCGCTTTACCACGACATACATAATGAAGGTGCCCTCCAATTCGATACAGCCCCTCTCTACCTCCTCTTTAAGCGTCTCGATCTTCATCTGGGAGCCGACCATCTCGACCTGTGGCCCCCATGCTCTTGTCATTTCCTTGCTCTCCACTGTGTTACGGCAATGCCAGGTTCAGTGCATACCGCAGTCATAATCACTACGCAAAAATACTGAGGATCCCTCGAAATGGCAGATTTATAGCAAAGGAGAGACTGCGTTGGAGCCCGGTGCATGTGCACTCGAAGTGGCAGGAAGGCCAAAAAGACAGAAACGGAGTTGTTGCGTTGTGGCAGAAAAAAACAGGAGATCTGTAGTTCGACTACAAGACGAAGAGCTCAAATCTGAAAAAAAACATCTAAAAGAGCAAATTTTTAGAAGCTTTACAAAATTGTAATGAGCAAACTGGGCACGAGGGCAGCAACAGCTAGCTCCCACCAGATCTGACAGAGGCTATTGTGGCTATTCTTTTTCATTGCGGCGAATGAGGAGGATATCTCATCCATGCAGTGGTAAATATGTCAGAGGCACGGCCCCAGGATCCCGCGGCACACCCCTAGAAGCAATCAAATGTCTAACGAAGGAACGTTCAGAGGCATTTAAATTGTCGACGGTTTCACTACGACGTGAGGGACGGTTTTAGCAAGTTGTACACATATATACACATAATACATACTGTACACAATAAGAAACAACACTTAGCTAACACAGCAGCATTCTTAAGAGCCTTATACAGCGGGAACGCGGGTGTACTATATTACACGACCGGTGACGGATTCCTATAAATATAAATGTGCAACGGTGGGGCACAAACCCGTGCACCTATGTGTCTCCTCCAGTTGCGAGGCGCAGGCGGAATGCACCACGCCACCGGGCTAAGACCGGTGTCTACTGGGCGTCAACTGTATATACATATATACACATACAGGAGTGTTGTTGCACAAATTATACCCGCTCATACCTAGAGCTTGGCACTTACAATATGACGATTTCAGCTGTTCGTTCTCTTCCACGCGCTATGTCTGTGTCCGACACATTCGAAATGAGCAGCACCTAGTCCATCTAGCACGATCTAGCCTTCAATGATCGAGAACAAATTTGTTTCACAAGCGATTACGATAACATCTGCGATTTTATTTAGACTAAAAAGCTCTGTGGTTCTCTCCTTGCTAGGTTTTTCTTTACAGAGGGCCAGGAACAAACCTGCATAACGCATACCCTTTGGTCTGGGTAGTGTGGGACTCTCAAACCCACTTAAAACCTGGTGATTACCTAACCTACATGACCGGGATATTTTTTGTATTACTTCAGTAAAAGTAAGTTCCTTCCTAGTTCTTGCTAGGTTACGATAATGCATCTACCGGAGAACAAGTGTCCTCCTGGCGCCTCTTCCAGCAAGGATCCCGCCAATTTGATCTGTTGTTCCCAAACTCCAACGGTGGGTCGTCCAGGTTGCGGCTTGCAACTCCACAAAAAGTAACCAGTTTCACTGTGACTTCCCATCGAGCCTGGGAACCCCTAGCTGGGCGCCCTTCTATCCCCTATAAGAGTTCCTCGTACAGGCGTACAATTTTGCGAGAATTAGCGCTTAAGCCCAACTTGCAAAGCGATTGTTAAACTGAACGTCTGCTGGCTGCTACTAGCTAATGATGGCTTTGTTGTCCGGTTATTCGCGTTTATCGCTGGCGCAGCGCCAAGGGACACGCTGAATCATTGCTGTACACCTGAAACACGCCTCGGCACGCTAGTTGGTTCAGTTTACCCGGAGATGACTGCCGTTGTTGTCATTCGTTTTTGTTGTACTGGTGTTTGCTAATATTTAGTAAAAATGTTGCGTTAGCTAGCTTATGAGAGGAGCTGTTATTTTGACTACGACTAGATTAACGCCAATTATCTAATAGTAGTGAAAAAACTCGATACTAAAATATATATCATGAAAGTGTTATATCTTGTAGTATCGAGCGAGGTGGTTCTATGTATTGAAGTTTGGCTATCTATTAGCACCAAGCGAGAGCGGCTTAGTGGCAAAGCCCTTGCCGTGCCGCCGGGAAGGTCGCACCGGTGTAACGAAGCGTTCTAACGATGAGCGACTCTTTGTTTCATGTTTGCGTTTTTGCTTAGGTTACGTTGTTGCTTGATATGTATTTTCCTTGCGAACAACTAGTGCAATTATATTTATTAATGAGTGACTTAATTATATCCGATATTGAGGTACGTTGACAAGCAAGTTATTTTCCTATAACATACATATTTATTTAACATATATTCAGTGCAACACATGTCTTGACGCTTGCAATGGGTCTTAATGCTTGTGAAACGGACGCCGAATGCATACATTCTCTCGACATGGGGGACCGCTCGGTCATAAAGCATCGAGTTCAATTGTACGTCTGTGCTAGTCTCGATTAGTTTCCTATGGTACGTCATGTTAGTTTAAAATTTACTCTAATTTTTTTTAATTTTCGTTGAACGCCCCATCATTCCAGATTGTCTTATTAAGCGATGCAAAAAGTAGTCAAGATGGCTTTTAAAAGAGCGGAGCAATGGAATATTAAAACTATTAACTCTGGCAATATATTTTAATAAGCTATTGGGAATAGCTCAATGGCAATCCTATTTGACCATTTTTTGCAGGGAAGATGTTAATATCAGGTGAGCTGTATGTAATACGACAAACTGCTAAGACAATAGGAGAATAGACAGAAAAGATAACTGTTTTTTTTAACGCGAACTATAATTGGATAGTTGCGCAAAGTGCTAAACTATAACCGTGTCGATTTGGGAACTACTTTTCTGAGTGCGATCTACAACAGCATTTGTGAATGCCTGTATTAAACCGCCAACCGTAAAATCATCAACGTGACTCGGCGTTTATATCGAACGGTTGAATCTTGAAGTCTAGAGCGGTGCAAATAATTTGACCAGAAATCGCAACGTTGGGAACTCATTCAACTGGAATATCGCGACAAAAGGCAACGAACGCCACAGCATAAGAGTGCATGTGGAGGGCACAATGCAACGTATGCAACTCTTGAAAGAAAGTCTTGCATATAAAGAAAGGTAAACACTTACGACCAGCGCGATTCTTCTTTTTATCTTCCTGTTCATACGCATACTCAGCATGTTCTCACTGTAGATATATACTCGGTTAGAATGCTACTAATGAATGAACTCGAGAGTGAACTTCTTTACACATGCGTTCCAAGTAATTGCGGGTGCTATAAATATATATATATATATATATAAACTCCCTGAAAAAGTTTTTTTTTTTACTTTGCCACATTACGCGCATTTATTGTAACCAATCGTTAAATGACTACAGTGCTACATGCTCATACAAGAATTAGTTACATTCGAGTAACAGCAAAGATATTTATCGACATTTGGCGTCTCGGATTACTTTGAGTCACGGGATCTATATTTGACCCAGCTACACCGCGAAAAAATTATAAAGCCACTAACAAAATGTATGTCTCAACGAGTTAAGTATGCGGATTAACGGCGTTTGGGCTCATTTCACGGCTCGAGAGAAACGAAGGCAGATCTTCTACTAGAAGTTTTTTCTGTGTTGAAACGATAGACTTAGGCTGGCGCCTCATGAGTGACGAAAAAGCCCAAATCAAGGCTTAAAGGTTGTCGGCCTCTCTAATCGCGAAATTTTCCGTCGATTCTGGCGTTGTCCCTAAGTATTGAATAACTTTGTTAATTTAGGTAAAAATTGGACCGTAAAAAAGTTCCGGGCGTCCAAATGCCACCGGAGCGAAGCAAGCTGCAATTGCAAGCAAGCTTAAAAAAGCGTCAAACTCTGTGCCCTCGGCGAGGGCAATTGCGGCGGCGGCCGACGTGCAAACGAACGTGCGAATGTGCAAAACTTCCTTAGGAAGACACATTGGCCCGCGAGAAAAAAAACAATAAAAATCAACGATTAACCGCTGACCGATGAAAGCTCGTCTTGACTTCGCCCACGATACGATTCCATGGACCACTGAGTGACACAGAGTACTCTTTTCGGATGAAAAAAGTTTAACTTTGATGAACCGGATTGGTTTAACTATTATTTGCACGATGTCCGCACGGAAAAACGAATTTTGTCAAAACGTCACTCAGGTAGCGGTTCAGTGGTGATCTGGCCCGCTGTCGGGTATCATACAAAGCCGTCTATTGTGTTTTTAAACGGTCGTGTTTATTTGACGCGCTATAAGAATTTACTAAAAGAGCAATCGGCGCATTTTGAGCTGATGGGAGGGCCAGACTTCGTTTTTCAACACGATAACGCCCCAATTAACACTGGTCAGAAGCTGGTTCGACCAATGTCACATTGAAGTCCTACGCTGGCCTGCAGTCTCACCTGACATTAATATCATCCAGAATGTGTGGAGCTGGCTCGCACGATAAGTTTACACCGACAAAAAAACAATTTTCGAGGCTTGGGACGAGCTCTTGCAGAAACGCATATACAATTTGTTCAACATTGTACTAAACCGCATTTTTGAAGTTATTCCTGAGTATTAAGTATAGTTGCTGGGTGCCGTGAAATAAGCCCAAGCGCCGTTAATCCGCTTAATTCACTCGTTAGTATCTTGCTAGTGATTTTTCGCGGTGTAGCTGTGCCAAATGTGGAAATCTTGTGGTTCAAAGTAATCTGAGACCCCAAAAGTCGATGGAAGTCTCCGCTGTTACGCTGTAATCTTTACACAATTGGTTATATTAAATGCGTGAAATGTGGCAAATAGTTGGTTTTATATTTTATTCAGGGACTGTATATGTATCGTTCCCATCATATTCCTATCGCTGCAGCCGTCGCCGTCCACTCAAACAGCTGCGGTTTTGTGTTGCCACTTGTCTTCATTTCTCTCTCTCTTTACATAAGGATGGCTCACAGAACTTCGTATACTATTTTATAGTAATGCAGGTGCGATGTGACGGAGGGAGGTTTGGAGAAGGGAAGATGGGAGCAACGCCCTACTAGAGCACGCTGAGGAGAGACGTAAGGCTACGGGAAACTCGGCTGTCAGGTGTGCGGCGAAGCGTTGGTCGTGCGGTGGTCGCCTCCATGATGGTTCTGATGTCCGCCCTCGCCGTAACAGTGCTTCTGGGCCGAGATCTGAACCTGTTTCGCCTTGCTCTAGTCAGATGACGGCGCTCGCGTACACCTCTCTCTCTGTTTTGCCCTCCGCTGCTGCCCTCATCGCTGCCTGCATCGGGGCGTAAGCGCAAGTTGTCCTCAGTGCCGCTTTCATTTTGCCACACTGCCACTAGGGCGGCATTGTATCTATGTATGTGCTATGAAGCAGGACAAGAATGATGCAGAGAAGGACATGGACGAAAAAAGCCGCAGGAGAAAAGCCAAACGCCCGAACGGGAACCCGAGGCTATTGAAATACGGGGCCAGTGGACCTGATCCGGCCGCCGGTGATCCTTCTTCCTTTACCTGCTTAATAAAGGTCAGGGCCAGTGTGTTGGGAGCCGCAATATCGTTAGCATGTAGAACCCGCATCTTCTTCTACTCAATGCACCTCCGTCGCCACCTACGTTGCCGATCTAGACTGGTTTCCAAAGTTATGTCAAAGCTGACTGGCGTATCCGGTGATCGTATCCGATAGTCGCAATTCGATTGTTTCGTGCGCAACTGCGCCTATTTGCGTAACATAGTATCGTGCACTGCCGCCGGTTTATTATTTTTGCTCTCAAATCAATAAGCTTGGCGTGAAACTTCCCCTGCTGAAAGTATGTGCTCCTACACGTCCTAGCATGCTTTCGAATTCTGCAATTATGCAGGTGTTATATTTATGTAGATATACCGTTTGTAGTGCTTTTATTTTCTAAGTAATAACATTATTATTATGTAAATTATTTCGTATACAGTTATTATTACACGGGCTGTACTAACACTGAACCTGTGCACTTGTTAACGTTCCAATGTATATATGTAACGTGCCATGTATCATGACAGCATCTGTGTAGTTTTATAGTAAAATGAAAACTCGAGGTAACTTGCTGGCATCGTCGCGGTCATAAAATTTGCTTATGAGAGGTTCCCGGCTCAAGATTATCGGTAAAGGCTATGCAATCGTTTAAACTTTAAGTCAGTGCCGATGGGTGGGTCCAGCTGTATAGGTGTGTATGTATCTTAATTTGCCAACAGTATGTCATAGAAGGACTTGAACTATTTTACAATTTATCGATTTAACGATCATAGATGATGTTGTACAATCATGACAACGATATCATAGACGATCATAGATGATTTTAGACCATCATAGACGATTTTGTACAACGATATCATACACGATCAGTCGCGCTGTCAGTATTCTGTGCTGTTCAGTATTAGAGCCATGCATGCCCACCATCGGACGCATCATTGTCTGTGGTGTGCCGCCACGCCAACTCGACCAAGTGGCCGCTGTGCTGCTGCTGCTGTTGTTGTTACTATATTGTATTGTCGTTGCTGTGGTTGTTGTTATGGTCGGCAACATCGTCGTCGTCGCCGTCGTCATTCTGTTGTTGTTGCTGCTGCTGCTGCTGCTGCTGTTGTTGTTGTTGTTGTTGTTGTTGTTGTTGTTGTTGTTGTTGTTGTTGTGTTGTTGTTGTTGTTCTTGCTGCTGTTGTTGCTGTTGTTGTTGTTTTCCCAGCCCCCTCCCATTGCGCCCTCGTTTCATTCGCGCTTCTCAACTAGCGTCCAGGCAACTTTTACGGCCACCCGTTTGCTTGGCTCGTTCGCGGCAGCGGCGGCGGCGTTGTCATCGTCGTCGTCGTCGTCGCCGTGTTTCTCGCGTCCGCCTAATTCCTCTTGAGTCTGTCGTCGTCGTAAAAAGTTTGACCGCTGTCGCTCGCCACCGCCACCACCTCGCCGTTGTCTTCATCGCCACTGCTGGTGGTGCTGCCGCTGCTGCTGCTGCGGCGACGACGGCGGTTGCGGTGGTTGCGGCATTTTTCCAAGCGATCCATTCGAGGGGATTCGGCGGCTACTCTCGGCCGTCAGCGTGCTTCGGCTTCGGCCCCGGCGCCCGGACACGGCGGGCCGTGGCCAGAGGGCGACGCGGGTCTGCCGAGCCGCCAGTTTGCCGGTGGTTTGCCGGACAGTTGCCACCGCCGCTGCTGCTTCGAGGCGCTTGTTCGTCGTTGTGGCTTCGTCGCCTGCCAAACAACGACAACGACATCGACATCGAGCGCGCTACAACCACCCCCACACCGCCACCTCAACTGCCACCACAAAGCATCATCATTGCGGCCGTCATTCTCGCTGTTGCTGTTGTCGTCGTTGTTGTTGTTGTTGTTGTTGTTGTTGTCGTCGTCGTCGTCTTCAGTGTCATTTCCGCTAACAACCTCCTCTGCCCCTATGCCCCTTCTGTTGGCGATGCTGCCTCATGGTCGTGGTGGTGGTTGGGTTGCTTTTGTCGTCTCATACCGTTTCTGCTGCTCCCGTTTCTGCTGATTGGCGCTCTTGCTGTTTCAGTACAACAGTGCTGGCTCATTGCGGCAGAGCCCGCGTGGCCCACGCAGTTCCGAGGTGGCAAGAGATGGGCGCACAATCGGTGCTTCGCTGTTGTTTGCAATGCTATTCATTATCATAAGGAAAAATGACGAAGAAAAAAATTAATGCACAAAAAACAGAAAGAAGAAGAAGACTCGAGCAACAACAACAGCAACAACGGCAAAAACAACAACAGCCTGGCACTAGCGGTGCCAGCAGCCTTAGCACACGAGGAACGAAGCAAAAAAATAGAAAGCCCATCAGTATATGTATCGTTAAAATAACAACAATTACTCAATTTCCACTTAAATCAATATTCGGTAACGATTTATGTTCCAATGCCGCGTATTCCGCTGCATGATATATATATATATATATATATATATAATTTTTCCAATGGAAGGAGAGAAAAACGCCTTGTTTAGGAGTGAAAATGAAATTTATAAAAGTTGCCATTCTGTTTTTCTCCTACACACTTGTGCAAAATCTACGTTTGCGGAAGAACCATTGATAAAGGGTGAATGACAAGTGAATCGATTTATGAAGGGACCAATCATACCGGCGTGTTTGGCGGAAAATTCTGCATAATCTGGATGACACCCGATGCAAGCTAGCGAAAGGCGAATAGCGGGATAAGGAAAGTCATTAAAAGTCATCCGTTGAAGCTTTTACGTACAGAAACGTAAAATATTGCCATTACGACCATAAATGTACGTCCAAATAACTCTTGTCAGGCAATGACAAATTGAGTGCCCATCATGTCCGTAAAAAGTCCGTATAAAAAAGCTATGCTTGCAGCTCGTGCACTTAATAGTCGTTACATGCGTGCCACCTCCAACAACAAAGATGCCATACTCTACTTACGTTTTCTACAGAAGGGCACCAAAAGCTCGGTCGCAATTTTCAAAAATGCGGCTTTCGCCGTCACGTCAGGCATCCTCGTAAAGCCAAAAATCTCAGCTCATTTCGAGTGTTCCCAAACTGCAAGCAAAGGTGGCGAGCGCTTTTCGGGACCAATGGTGCGTGCTATTACCGATATTACGATTGGTGTGATTATATTGTTAAAAACTCTGCTTAATTCGGTGCAAAACTCAACGCATGTTATCCAATAGCAGCAAAATAAAAGAATGTCATCCAAAAGCAGCAAAATAAAAGAATGTCATCCAAAAGCAGCAAACTAAAAGAATACTGTTCTAAAAGTTCTAGCAGCCAGACCATAGCGTTCGACGTATTGTTCCTGTTGCACAGACCTACTTACGTTTGGCGGCAACCCCCGTTCTTGGCCTTATCTGGCGCTGACTTCTCCGGACGCATAGGCCGCATCTAGGCCGCTTCATCGAATACCAACAGAGAGTCCTTCCGCCGCTGTCGGCCTTCGCAGCGTGCCGGTAAGACGCACGTTTACACCTAATTAGAACACATGTCTCCAACATCGGCCTTATCCTTCGGGTATAAGACACACCCGCGTATGTTCATTCTCCGCCTTGCGCTAGATCTGTTAGCTTCCTATTTTTATATATTCCTAAGACCGAACATTTTCTCATTCAATGCAGTCGATGTCCATTTGCCCCTAACACGACACCTACTTTATGTTTTGTTCGTTTGTTTGCGACGAAGGACGAAAACCTGATTATCCTTCAGCGCTACGGTCGGTCGGAAATTATAAATGCCTTTTCAAAGAGAAGGCTCACCTAAAGCATGAACTATACCTTCGACTTCAAGCCCGCCAACTGCCTCCACAAACCTGAAATGCCTGGGACCTTCCAAGCTAAAGTGTTCTTATCTTACTGGCGAAACAGCAGCTAAAATAAACGCCTTAGATGCCTCGCAGGCTCATTTTTTACACGACATCGATGTTCCTTGCTTTTTTTAACAAATACTTGCTGACTCACCGGCTTTCCGATTGCTTTAGTTGGTGATTGTAAATCACACGTTACGAACTAGACAGCCAACTGCCCAAGCGACTCCGGCTAGTTTATTCATTGCTGTTGGTCAGTTGGATCACCAAAAAAGGTCAGTTTATTTCAAGAATTTTCACTGAATCGCTGCTTACCACCTGTTGAGATTCATAGACAGATAGTTTTAGTTCCCAGAACCCGACTATAAATATAATTATTTCAACATCTTTTTATTTTAACACCGTTAATGGCATTTTTGCATCGTGCATATTAATCTCTACGCAGATTTATCTTCACAACTGAAAACGTCGCGCGGTTTTAATTTAGGTAAATAAGGAGCTGAGTGCACTAGCTTAGACCCTCGTTCTTGAGAATATTCTGCGTCTGCTAGGCTGTGTGAGCAGGAGCGTTGTCTTAGTGGCGAAGCTACTGGGGGTAAGGCCTCGTAACCTAAGCAAACACTTTGGGTTTAGTACTGATTAGTAAGACTAGCAGTCGTACAGCCGTGTTTGACTTTACATACATATTGCTTATTTCGCAATAACATTGCACTTTAAGATATTACATAATTACAATACAGTTTATTATATACAAAATGAACACTTAAGCGGCCGTCCCACCGGGCGAAAAAGCGCAGATACCGCCGATGCATCCGGCAGTTCGCTGCATGTTTTTTTAGCGCATACCTGAAAGCATAACCGGCAACGACATTGATCGCTATCTTGGTGAAATCCTTGGGTCGAACTTGTTTCACTTTGGTCATAGTCGATACCTCACCTCTAATGATCAAATAGCATCTATCACTTTTACCGTTGTCCGCTGGATCTCCGCCTTCGTTACGAAGTCGCTTTTTCTGCTGAACGCTCGCTGCTTTGAGTGTACAAACGGGTAAAAATAATCGATATCTCGATCTTACCTCCTATTACCAGTTCTTAGACATTGGCTGAGTGTCTTTTTCCGAACGGCTTCAGGAATTCCTAAGCAAAAGCAATATGTCTGTCTAGGCTTGAAACACTATACAGCCATCTTCGTCTGACTACAAGGCGGTCTTGTAGATTCGTTGCAGCAAACTGTATAGGTATCATCTAGAAATGCATATGTACTGCTTGGATGCTCGTCGTGTGCTGGCCTGGCAATAGCCTTAAATTAGTTTGCCGTCGGTCACTGTTTTGGCTTCGGGCGTCACGAGATCAAAATGTGCACAACGCTAATATTTATCATGTGTCTAATCACCATGGGGTTGGCTCTTTCTACTTCTAAATACAGGGTAAATATTTGTGTGTGCCATATATATATATATATATATATATATATATATATATATATATATATATATATATATATGTATATATATATACCATACACACCTATATATATATATACGTATGGCTGGAATTACGTACGCAAACTTGGCAAACACGCGTACATTTTTTTGGGCTACTGCTCTAGGAAGACTACGGAAAAGCCTTGTCTGAGCGAAAAGCGTCCCTTCGCCTTCAAACGGAGAGAACCATCATTAGTTACTGTTTTGAGGTTTACCGCGGCCCTGGCGTCCAGTCAGGTTCAGTCTAATCTCTCTGACTTTTCAAATCCAGCCAATCCATACCTCTAGATCGATCCGTAGATCGAGTGGGCAACCGACTCCCCTTGGTGGCGGCTTGCACGCCACTTGTATTGCCACTTGTAGGCGTTGTAGACTTAGCATGATATAAAAACAAGCGTAAAGGTGAACATAGATTAAGTGAGAGCGAGTGTCATGAGCTCGCATGATCAAGCCTAACAGGACATATAATTCGTCAATGGCAGTAAGCACTATTGCTCCTGTATGCATTTGCTGCATATTTACACAACTTGAAAACGTGTACCTAACATGAACCAGTACGCACGCAATTTTTATTATTTACTCTCTGTGCCACATATAGCTCAGCGCAGCAAACAACTGTTGCTATGGAATTATCCTGTGTAGTGCAGCAAAAACTGGCATGCCTCTGAAATACCTATATTGCCCATCGCTAACCTCTTTGATAAGTCTAATCATAGTGGCAAACCATTCAGGCAAGTTGTAGCTGTTTGAAGATGAAAATTCGAGTTCTCTCCAAATGAAAACAGTCTTTGTTACGCGAAATAACTTTATTTTTCGGCGAACGAATCCCCGCGATCAGTCCAACTTGTATTGTGCACATTTCCCAGAAAGAATCATGGCCTTTCTGGTGTACGTTACGTATTTTGTTAGCAAAGGCTGTCGAACATATTCCACTGGTTCCACTGTACTACCTACTGTTTATCGTTGATGAAAAGCATACTCAACTTGGGGTAAAACAGATACACTCAATATGAGGACGGCTGTACGACAATCTACTGTGGAATGCTAGCCATGCTATCAACAAGGGAACTACCGTAATTCGCCTGCCCTATCTCGTATCATCGACACGATTGCCATTACGTAAATTGCTTGTGGTAAAACTAGGACCCCAATTAGACGCCAGATGGTCAACAGAAAGTAGGTGTTTGAGCCCTTGCCTCTACCCTACAGGACTCGTATAACAGAGTTTGTAGCAATTTACCGTTAGTTACAACTTAGGTTAGACTGACAGTTAAGGTCGCTGCAGCACAACAGAAAAGGTCTCCTTCGCGATACCAATGCGGGCATTTCATCAAAAACGGAGGAGATAATTCTCGACCTTCTAAATTGTGCATGCCTTAGCGCATGGGGGCAGTCCGCCAAACCGACCTTGAACTTGGAGGTTCGCGACAAAGAAGGCAGCTTTACCTTATTGTTGTTGCATTTGCTGCTGCTGCCGTCGTCGTTGTTGTATTGTCATTATTGTTGTAATTATTGTTGCTGCTGCTATTATTGTTATTGCTGCGAGAATCGTCGTTGTTATTGTTGTTGCTGGGAGAGTCGTCGTTATTGTTGTTGTTTGGGTGGTTGATTTAAGTTTAGCGTGTCTGCGGAATATTAATAGTGCCAACTAATGGCAGTACCTGACAATGGACCGCCGGGGACCGATTACGGTTTAGGAGGCCTGCGACATCTAGGCCATCCACCGAAGGTGGTGGCCCGGCAATACAGCCGCACCGTTGTTGACAGGAGCGACCCTGAGAACCACAGCCGCCACAGCGTTGCAGTCATTACCTGCAACTGCATCTATGCACACAGACAGACAAACCGACCGACCGACAGACATACAGACAGAAATACAGACACTCGCACACACACACACAAATCGAATTACCTCACGTTCGCATGGACAAACACAGGGACATGCGAACGGACGCAGACAATACGCTCTTCCACAACCTCCAGCCCGGTCACAGAGCACAAGTAGACCACGCGAATGAACACAATCCGATCAAAATGCATACATAGGATTGGCCCGTCTGTCGCATACATGTTTATACATGCATACATACATACATACAAATAGCGACCCTGCCCTCTGCCAGAAAGAGAGATGCTTCTCAGCTCAAACAGCTGGCTGGCTGGCTGGCTGGGCGGTCAGGAGGTCGGGCGGATCCTAAAGCCGGTACATTGCCGGCTATCAATAATGCTCCACCTACTACTCAGCTCTCAGTTCTAATGCGATATGACAATAATAACCACAACAACAACAACGATGACAACAACAACAATAACAACCACAACAACAACAACAACGATGACAACAGCCAGCCGTCGTGTTGATGACGGCGTAGCACGTTGTTTAACGGTATTTGCGCGGTAACCGAAACTGAACGAACAACCTTCGGTAGACCTGCTGCTGCAGACCATCTCGACGAACTCTGCCATTTCGGATGCATTTCGATCGCCGGCGAGTCTCGCTGGCCTCGCTTGTCCTCGCTCTAGCCCGAACCCCAACCCCCTTAACCCGTTAATGAAGCGGGTTGCATATTACTGTTGTCATTTATTCGACGGCAACGGCCGCCGTCTGGACGGACGGTTGACTACGAATAGACGAGACGGACAAGACAAGACAGATTCGCTGGCGCCGCCTGGTTAGATTCCAAGACACAGGATACGAACCCACGTTCAACGGGTGTACAAATCAATGGCATGCATATGCAGGTGTGCGTGCTTGAACACATACACGGTACGAATGCGCCGTTTGTAGTTGCGATCGCATTAGCGATGTATTTTGATTGTGTTTGTGCGGCGGCCCTACTGCCAATGGCATCATCTCCAGCACCCCAGAAGGCCCCCCTCATCATGGGCACTATCGGCAGCAGACAACCGATGCCCGGACGACGAAGACGATCTGAAATGTTCGTATTCCATTAGCGCAAACGTGATACAAACGCGAGCTTAAAATGCGAGCCATCAGTCAGCAACGCTGACCCGGCACATACACATATATATATATATATATATATATATATATATATATATATATATATATATATATATATATATATATGTGTGTGTGCGCGCAAAGATACGTGCACGACTGTGTCAGTGTGGCCACTTTGCGACTATGTTGCACTTTGTATATACACATAGATCTATACGTGTCGTTGCTGCTGTCGTTAATTTGATGCTGGTATAAGCAACTAGAACTAGCTACGCAGTTTATAAACAAATATGCGCACATAAATGTACATTGAGGCCGGAAGGACACTGGTACATGTTCTCTTGTGACTACTCATATCGACTGGCAGAGCATTACGTCTAAAGGCTGCTGTGTGCATGCGTGTGTACTTTATGAATTATTTCTCTACTCTGCCATATTTAGTGATGTCTGAATTTATAACAAGTATCCGTTGGCTGGCATAGAGATGCAACTCCGGTAGGAAATAGAATTTTAAAAAAATGATTGTAGTGCGCACATAATTCCGTCTTCTAGAACTAGCAAAACGCTAGATTGTTGGCGTCTCGAAACATTTTGATGTAACATAAACACATTTACCTAGTTTGGGTGTTAATAAAACAAATACTTTCGTCTTCTCTGTAGGAGTTTAACACCAAGCAAGCGTGCAATGTCACGTACTACAACACCTAGAAGATATGGACTAATAGTAGAATTCCATACGTAAGTACGGTACAGCTATGCTTCTAGGCTCTAAAGAAAGATAGCGGGGGCTAGGCACAGAGTCTAAAAGAATTTCTTGATCGATTATATATATATATATATATATATATTGCTTGTACCTTCTTCCGTAAAGGTATATGGTCAAGTAAGACATACAGTGACGCAAACCCAATGCAAGATCTATTAGCGTCTCGCTTGATTTCAATCGAGCGGACAGCCGCGGTAATGGAGATTTCTTTTGTACTCTGCCTGCCTGTGAAGTAGATTGCCCCGGTCTTCTGTAGGGCGACCCTAAAAACGTGCGTTTCCATCCCGGGTCTAGCCTTCTTCACGCTGGCTGCTTCTTCTAGAGCTTCCTGCCGTCGGGCCACGAGGGCTAGGTCGTGGGCGTAACCCCAAGTTTCTACGCCCTCAATTTATAGCACGCTGTTTTATGCGACGACTACTACGACTCTGTTCTCTTCGTTTGCAACGCTCGCAGAGCAATGCCCCGCGCGCATTGACTCCACGGCGTTCTCCGTTTCCCATACACTTTCTTATATGGGATATTTCGGAAATGCGTAATACACTGGCAGCCCGTATTGACTTGCGTAACGCCTACAAACCCCCTAAACCCAGCTTCCTCCGCACATCCTAAAGCTCGAACTTGCGCGGCATTTTTTTTTCGAGCGTTGAGAAAGTAGCAGCTCCACCTCGTGGCTTCTTGTGTCGAGCTTGTGAGTTTATCATTACGCCACTATAGCTTGCAGGCAAGCCCTTCCCTCAATCCTATATCACCCCCAGAGAGAGCCCTCCGCCGATTAAACTCTTCGCTCCACGCACGGCACGTGGTGACAGGCCCTTGATCGTCTCTGGCGCCGTATCCCGAACTGGTGAAATCATTTCACACCCGTCCGAGTCTTTCTTGCGATATATATATATATATATATATATATATATATATATATATATATATATATATACATGAGTCTCGATCTGGCCGTGACCAGCTAGTCCTGCGAGGAAAGAGTCTTACCAGGTTTTCAGGTCAGGTTTTAGCAATCTAGTCCAGCGGCTCTGTGCCTTCTTTGGATGCCCTATGTCATTTGTCTTGCCATGCAGAGATGGCTAGCCGTCTTATCAGCCCCAGAGTCTTGGCAAGCGGGCTCTCGCCCTCTTCACCTGCCAGAAGGTTTAATAGAACCATTGTTGCTAGACTGCTCGCATCGTCCTCTTTTCGACCGTCCTCAAAACCATGTCTAGCCAAACGTGTTTCACGTGGAGAGCTGTCGACTCACATACGGATGCCGAACGTCTACGTTCTCTTTATAGAGGCTCCCAGTAAGACTCGTGTCCAATACCACCCTTATGTATTTGGCCTCTCTCTTGATAAGAAGCGGGTAGCCTTTGAGCACTGTGTTAACGCCACGTGGTCTCCTACTTCTCCATAAGTATAGGGCCTCCTTTTCTGGGAGGCTTCAATCAACGGCACCAACAGCACAAAGCAACGCAGCATCCAGAAAGATCAATCGATTCCTTTTTAGATTGATGCAAAACTTTCTTAAAAACACCTAATAACAATATTTTCCTTCGACAGCCGGATAAGAACCACTTGCTTTCCTTTCCACTTGGGTTGCAACCTACCCTACCTAAGCATCTTATTCGCTAGTTGATTGGCTAGTCCTCGCAAAAAGCTTGTCTACTTCTAGGGATATTCTATCGGGAATCGGGGTCTTGCTTGATGCAAGCCGTTTCCTCGCAGTCTCCACCTCATCTAATGTGACCTTTGGAATCTAAGCTGGGCCTGCAAGAAGCCGACGACTGACTCGTGCAAGACCTTCGACGAAGGTTGGCGGATCTTTCCTATGACCACGTGACACAGGAGAACCCAGGGTCTGTGTCCATAGAAAACACTTACTGCCTAAGGCGTCCAAATGTCCGAATACAAATATACTTTTTTTTGCATACGGATGCTCGACTAGTGTTGAATATCGTTCGCCGATACATTGGCTAAAACTGATATACCTTTATATATTTTCGTAGAATATAACTAGATAGAACAAATTAATTGCGCCGAGAAACCGTTAGGTACGCTTTGAGAATTGCTTTACGATGGATTAATTAGTGAAATTTATTAAAATTCTGCGATCGGATTCAAGTCTGAAAATATAGCTACAATGCCAACTCTATGTGTCAATCCCGGTTGTTACTGTCGGTGGCGTATAAAGTTGCGAGGCAAAACACACGTTTATGTGAATCATAAATGAAAATATTAAGTAGTATTTTCTTTCTAGTGTTATCGTAACATGTGTGAAGTAAGCTTGTATTTTCTGACAAGCCCCAATTTTGCAAAAAAAATGACCAAAAATACAATAGCAGCAACAATAAGCATGGAAGCAAAATTAACAAAATCCCAGCAGGAGCAGTAGTTTCTTTTTAGTGTCATCGTAGCATGTGTGATGTAAGCTCACATTTTCCGGCTGGCTTAACAACTATATATATATATATATATATATATATATATATATATATATATATATATATATATATATATATATTTAGTATCTTATTTTCCGACGGGCCCTAATTCTGCAATAACAAAAAAACAGCAGTAATACAACAGCAGCAACAATAAGCACGAGACCAATATTGCCAAAATACCAACGACAGCAGAAACATTATTAAGAATAAAGCGATAATCTGCAATTAGTCATCTAACCATATATGGTAAGACATATTTTCTAAACGTGTTTAAACCCATTTTAAACTGCCTGACTAGTGCGGCAGTTGTGATGATGTCTCTGTGATGGCCTCGATTCCAAAAGTCAGGTTGATTAGAATGCAATACGTAGGTGTCAATCCTGAAAATAATTTAAGTGTGTAATGGTGACACGTGCTACATATGGTTGCAATCTAGATGGCGTAATTTCAGGCTAGAACCATAGCTGCAAGGGTATCTATCTTTTATGACTTTTATTGTCTTGAAATAACCCACGTAGTACTGCTGTAGTTATACTGCTGTGTTATTGTGTATTGACTCATAAATGAATCAAATTATTTGCCTGCGACGAGACATGCTGATTTCATCACTGTATCACTGTACTTCCACTATGTGGAAATGTGCTAATTAATATATATTTCTTAGGAGGTTCCGATTTTCGACTTAATTATTTTCTCTCACGAAGCTTTCACGGAGAGCGTATGTATTTTAAAATTCAGTTTTACAAACAAAGCACCTTTAAAGTTCATATTTTTGTATTTGACTATATTGCCTAATGCGCGATATAGTCTTAAAACGGACAAAGCGGGAAGCAACCTGCCTTTAGATGCACTTAGATTTTGCTAATTGTTATAATATATATGTAGGTGTTATTGACACAAAATATGTGAATAAATTGAATTTGTATATATTGTATAGATATGTAGGTGTACGTAGTATTATATATATATATATATATATATATATATATATATATATATATGCATGGCGGACTCATACTCAGCAGCCCAAAGACCAAGGCCATGAACTTCCAGAATGGAGAAGGTCTTTTGAGAAACGATAGGCTCAAACTTGGAAGTATGCCAATAAAATACGTATCCTGTTTCCGATACTTGAATGTGGAGTTCAGCCTCAGGAGAAAGCTAGGATACGAGCAGTACGTAGTAGTCCGTATCCTCGAAGGCATTGCCGTAGTGGCGGACATCCCAGGCACTCCAAAAACGCCGGTGAAGACGGCACTGGAGTCATTCAATCTAAACATAGTATCAGTGGCTTCTTATGAGAGGAAGCTAATATCATATGATTTAGCCGAAAGGCAAAGCAATGATCTAAACCAAGTACGGGGCAAAATTCTCTAAGAGAGTGCTTGAATCGCTACGCAATTTTAGAAATTCTCAGGTATATGCTCTAGCAGGAACTCTTTCATATAATGCAAAATGTTGTTTTCCGTTTTGGAAGGATTGTTTTATGTGTACCTATGAAGCAATGGATGTTGTTGGCATAGTTCGCTCCACGTGCCAACGTCCACGACCAGGCAATCCCCTGAACAGACATCAAGCCGCAGTGTCTATTGTACCTGTGCATAGCAGAGGACAACGTCGATGGATGTTACCGCCAATATTCCTCGGGTCCGTGGATTCAATGGCAATGACTCTGTTTCTGGCAGAAGGCTCAACAATAATTTGCGCAAGACGTTGCACATTCGAATTTTGCACCTGCAGAATTGTCCAAAGGCTGGCGCTGACAGCAAGCGTTCTACCGCTGACGATACACGCGCGCGTTGCATTGCACCAATATAAGAGGAGATGGAGACGTTTTGATGGAAGTACAACTCGATTAAACAACGTGAGTTTTCATCTTGTTTCTGGTCATGTTTTGACTGTTCAGGGCTGAATGATGTAAGTCGACGTTTTGCAAACTTCAAGCGAAAAAAGCTCGTATTTTGCTCTGCATGGTTTATTATTGTTGAATTGTTTACAATCTACAATTGTTTACAAGTCGTTTTAATGTTTTATCTGATAACGTAATTATAAATCGTGGCCCAGTTAACATCGATTTACGTTGTTCGAGTACAAACGAGTTGTCGCTATTGTCGTGCTAAATAAAGACGACAGGCCGCGCTTTCTCGGGTGCTTCTCTGAAAATGGGAGTGGGCGTCATCATAAACAACGTCATTCTACCTAAGACCAATGCATTCCTTCTAACTGACCACGACAACCTCTCCGCGGTGTCCGTGTGGCCCTCGGTGTTCCATTATAGGTAACTACTTCGGTGGCCAGACAAAATAATTCTGCATTTTGCATGTACATATGACTGTATATATCTTAGTTCGCTGTTTGCATCTTTATGTCAGCCTTCTTTGACAGCTTGTTTTGTGGCAACTTTGCACTTGTTTACTTTTTAAGTAAGTTTTATTCACAGTATTGTAACGTTGGTGTGTTACGCTAAGTCAGCTTGGGGATGTAGACTCAGCCGGACGGGTACTGCAGCGCGAGGGACTCAGGAACGATGATTGACGACACGTAGCATAGGGTCTAATGCAAAGCACAGCCGAGCAACGGATGGTTGTTAAGCCATGCTGCTCGGTCTATTTATTGGTTCACGAGGCACCGCGGCGTGCTGACACCCCAAGGGGTGTCAGAACCCGCTCTCAAATCGGTCGATATGTACAGCAGTTTGTGTTTGTTTCGTATAGGAATACAGGTTAAGTAACTGTTTGACTTGGACTGCCGATCATAGGTCGACCCTCTCCCGATGTTGGCCGATCATCGTTTGGACGGCGGAGGACGTTGGGGTTTCGGCGCGAAAGGCTGTGGCTGTTCTCGGCTGGCTGGTTGAGACGTGTCTTGTTCGGTTGAGACATGTATCATTCGGTGAACGTTGTGTACGTTGAGATTCTGGCGCGGGCGCTGTAGCCGTTGGACGTGGTCCGTTAGAACTTATTTGAATTGCGCTATGATGCGTATACAGTGGGTGGACTTCGTTACAATATGTTATATGTATTACAACATTATAGTCGCATAGTTTGTAAAGCTGAAAGCCCGTGTACGCAGCACTAAAACTTCAATCCATATGATTTTTGATTCTTTGCACCGTGTTATATATATATATATATATATATATAATTTTAATATAATAATAGAAAAAAACAATAATAAGCCAGAAAACACGATCTTGCCAGAGTGTTTAGGGATCTGGCCGAAATTTTCTTAGTGGTCGTTTGGTAAAGCTTTCGCTATAGTCGTATTACGTTGTTTTAGTGGATAATCAGGTATGGCTGTCTGCTTCGGCGATGTACTGTATGAACTGTATGAACTTAGTTTTGCTGTGATTTATTACAAGTCCGTTTTGTTCTATGTGTTGCGTATTCGGAAGTGACTGTTGTGTCTAGATAAGCACTGAGTCCTCCGCGTACATGTATTTAATGGAGCAGTCTTGTATTTGAAAGAAATCGTTGCAATATAAGATTTCTAAAAGACGACCCATCACACTTCCATGAGAGACGGCGAAAGATCTCAAGGTAACTTCGGAAGACTCGTCGTGGAACAAGTATGCCTGTTTTCTGTTATTCAGATGTGTCTCTATCACGGTTAGCGCCTTTGCAGTAGTACCCATGTGTTGCATTTTATGTAATAATGTAGATTGCTGCAATGTGGAATGCTGTCAAAAGTCTTAGAAAAATCTAAAAACACACCCACTGGTATCAAGAATCAAACAATGCAGAGCCGCTAAGGCTGCCATAGAAGCTTGGTAAAAATCAATATGCTACAGTGTACGAACTCATCAATGAAAATGTGCATATACAGACCTCTTCCGGCACATGCAACTTCTGGCATCAATTTTGCATGCTTGTTTAATGTAAACTTTTGCATTCTAGCAATATTTGTATCTAATTTGCATGAGTCTTATTTAATTCGATAAACACTACCCCTTAAAAAAAGATGCCTAGGTAAATGTTTGATATGGGTCAGATCATTGAGACTGACCAAGGCTCTGCATTTACTGTAGTGAGGAGGAAACATAATTTTCCAGACAACGCGCAGCCTCTGACTATTTTATGTATTATTAGTGTTAGTACGGCACCTATCACTATAACTCCTTCTATTATGTATGCTGCCACGAGAGTTACAAAAACATTATAAAAGGTTTGTTGCACAATGGCTGTTAAATTCACGGTAGTGTGGGACTCACCCTTGCCGGGGGGGGGGGGGGAGGCAATATGTACTGTCTTCTCGAGATTACTTTACCTGGCCACTCTGCGTGTGAGGCCAGGTGGCGAGTTGACGTTGTACATTACTCAGGTCCTTACCGGACACGCTGATTTCCAGTCATGCTTGTTCAGAATTGGGAAAACCACATCTCCATTCTGCAAGTACTGCCAAAGCGAAACAGTGGACACGCCTGAACATACAATTTTATGGTACCCGGAATGGGCCTCTCAGAGTGCGGGTCTACCCAGGGCTGACGACGGCACTCTTGGAACAATCATACAGCTTATGATTAAGTCACGCGACGACTGGACCAGCATTGCTCGCGTTATGGAGAACATCCTGTGCGCCAAGGAGAAGAAAAACCGTTACTGCATGACATTATCCCGCGGGGCATCCCGGGATAGCTAAATTCTTAAACTACTCCCTCCTCAATCGTTTGAAGTTATGCTTATGTAGTTCCCGATCGGTTGCGGGGATTGGGACATGACTGGTTTTTAGTGGATGGATCTCCATACTACCGGCCCACACTTGCAGACGAGTTTCCTGTGGTGGTGTCCGCGTGTGCGTACCGCATTTTCTAGTTAGTCCTTTAAAAAAAGACTGTGGCGGTTATTTTCGCCGCGGAGTGACGGTCGAGCGCCATTATAGCCGGTCGGGCTACATCTACTGGTGGCGGCCTCCTCATATAAAAGGGTTTCAGTGGTCTGTTCTACTATTCGTAATTACCTTATGTAGGGCTTTCTAGTAGGGCAGAGATTTCCACTGCCGCACGTTCAATGAGATGAGGTACTTTTCTTTTTAATGCTTTCTGTAGGCAGATATAATTTAGCCTAGTAGGAAAAGTGTTGGCGATGTAAGGAAGTGCGTGCCTCGTGTGTGGTTTTTGGCCGCGAAATAGGATGCCAGGTCGAGGTCGTCGCCCCATCAAGATAAATGCTCTGCTTCTTTCTCTTCAAAGTGCAGGCTCATTCATGCGCAAAGTGCCCGTGTTGGGGCTAAAGTGTTTTCAACTTCTTCAATCGTCAGGATGTCCAGGTTCTGTAGAGAAATATACATCTCTTTCTTAAGGAATGGCAAGGGCTTCTCTTCTTCCGCATTCTCTTTGCACGAGGCCGCGTATTGTTTATAGGTTGGCTCCTCTTTGAGAAGGTCGCCTGTCGGGCTCAAGTCTTGATCCGGGTCCGCGGATATTCCCGTTCTTTAGTCAGGTATTATGCGAGTATTACTGGCATACGCTATCCTGTCGGCTTGAAGCCGTTTGGCAACTTTAAAAGTTTCGGCGCGATTTCGCCAGCTACACTAGATATTCGATAGTACGAAATTACTAATTTATCACCGGAGGAGTTGTTACTGTCGTATATGAATAGTCTGCAATTTGATGCTGGTCTGAGGTGTAGGGGTGTAGTGGTTACTTTTGCCGCAGAGGCAACAAGCTTCCTACTATTATCCTTTATCACGGAGTACTCACAAAATACGTGCGTACGCTACGGCGCGAGTCGAGACTGTACATATGTGCTGTGTGGCAGCAAACTGTATCACCTAAACATCTAGCATATGGTGCTTGTCAATGGTCGAAGAGGCTGCACGCATGTACCCATTTGGCTATTTGTCAGTCCCACAATCTGTGCTAAGTTCAGTGCGTGTTATGGCCTTTGGCCGACAGACCATTTACTTTCTAGACTATTATTGTACCTGACATGAAAGGAGTGCCCGAGTAACTAACCCGTTATACGTTTACGAAGTACAGGTTCGTTGCCGTATTCGAGCAATGCAACAGCGGTGAAAAGAGCATTGTGGGCTATGCTCTGGCAAAACATCAGTAGGAGGCGCCCCAGAATCTCTGGCGTGGGGCGAAGTCATGACTCTCTGAAACCTTTTATGGACCTTGGTGCAACTCTCGCGAAGCAGGCACAAAATTGCAAACATTCGGACCTGGCGCGTACACACGAATCTGTCAGCTAAGTGTTCAATACTCTCAGTAAGGCAAGTCAGTATTCAGCGCAGTTACCATATTATGTGCGCCGTATGTTGGTAGTAAAAACCAAAAAAACGGCTTGCTACATTTAATGCTTTTCAATAGCAGTTCTGGACACAAAAGTGCTTACTATAATATCTTTGTAGATGCCGAAACAGTCGGTCGATCTAGCTTGTTTTAAGAACGGTGTATATCTATATATATATATATATATATATATATATACAGGGTGCGTCAGCTAAATCAACACACATTTTGGCGGGCTACCCAGCAAAGACGGAATGCGTTAATTCAGATCGGTTTGCGTTAGCAGACAGCCCATTCACAATAGAACAAGAACACATTGTCATCATGGACGGCCGCCGCAACATGGGTCCAGAATATGACCGAAGAGCAACCGTTATCCAATTGCTTCGTGCCGGACATCGGCCAGCCGAGATCATCAACATTACTGGATTTAAAAGAGCAACGGTCTACGACATTGCCCGACGCTACAGAGATGCAGAAGAGACAGGGCTAGGTGGTGCAACACCTGGAAGGAAGATTCACAACCGCCGACGAGAAGTGAGGACACCAAACGTGATCAAAATGGTGCAAACCTGCGTTTTTACGAATCCAAGTCTATCGATGCGCCGTTTAGCGATCAAATTCAATATGAGTGATTGTTCTATGCGTCGGATTATCAACGAAGAACTGCGCTACAAGTCTTACACGTTTAAAGTCAGATAGATGTTGTCTCAAGCCGCGAAAAATACGAGGATGACTTGCTGCCATCTCATCCTCACGTTTTTGAGACACGAAATGGCGGGACATCTTCGATTCTTCTCCGACGAAAAAATCTTAACCATTGGCCAAAAACATAACCCGAAAGATGACCGGTGGCTCGCAAAGAACCCTGAGGATGTACCAATCGTGCATAGAACCAAACATCCTGCCAGTGTGCACGTCTTAAGTGTTGTGTCGAATGAAGGAGACGTGATGCCCCCACACTTTTTTGACAGACACGAAACCGTATCAAAGGAAGTGTATTTACGTGTTCTGCGAAGCGTGGTAAAACCATGGATTGATAGAGTGTCCAATGGAAGACAATATGTCTTTTAACAAGACGGCGCTCCCGCCCACACCAGTAATCTCGTCCAGGATTGGCTACGGGGCAACATGACGGCGTTCTGGGACAAAACGATATGGCCCCCTAGCAGTCCAGACTTGAATCCCCTGGACTTCTATGTATGGGGCGTTTTTGAGAAAGAGGCTAACAAGTCTCTACATGCAAACACAGAAGCGCTACGCAGAGCCATTGTCGAGTCGTTCAAGAATCTCAATCCGCTAACTTTGAAGAAGGCCTGCGGGCGCTTTCGCGCCAGAATTGAAAGTGTAATTGCTGCAGATGGTGGCTACATTGAATAAAATGTTCCTCAAGAGTGTACCTAACGGCACGTAAAAAAAATTTGACGGAAATATTCGTTTTCATTTAGATACAAATTGCGAAACGGGCGATGACGTTTAGTCTCGATTTAGCTGACGCACCCTGTATATATATATATATATATACGCAATCGTGCATAATGTGTTTTTTGTAAAAATACCTTGGCTTGTCATTGCTTTCTTTGTACTGTAACATACATTGGAGATGTCGTCTTTAATTTGCTAGTGCTTAGCCACTTTGATAGTGATCCCAGCAGAATCGATGCCTCGTATCAGTATGAGCGATACCAGCAAAGACGAACCCGACAACAACAGCGACTGCAGAAGATTTCGTTGCAAACATTGTTCTTTTCAAGTATTGACAGAGACGCACCGCACTGTCATTCTCTCGCGCCTGTCCCCCAACAGACGTGTCTCGTTTCCTGCCAAGAAGTTGAGGCGATCAATTCTTTTTCTCCCTTTCAGCACACGCTTTCCTGCTGTAGATCCTGCTGCATTTGAGGCTCTCTGTGAGCCGTGCGAGACCAACTGGTGCGATTCGTCGTAGTCTTCTTGTTCATCGCCTTTTTCATCGTCATCGTCGTCGTCGTTGTCGTCTTTGCCTCGTCAGAGGGCGGCAGTCGAGGCCCGTGCAAGGCAGGAGTTAAGTGGAGTCTCTGTAGTCGCCTATTTTACCCTGTTTTTCTCCTAGCCGTGCGTCAAGATACGAGCAAGCCGCCAGGACACCGTGACGCTGGTCGGCAGGAAAACCGCATGAACACCGCAGCAGCAATAGTAGTAGCAGCAGCAGCAGCTACCCCCTGCGGCAGTGGCGGCAACGGCAATGTCAGGTCTCTATCTCGACGTGGCCAGTGGGCAAACATCGGCAAACTCGGCTTCACTCGCCTCGGGCCCCTGCCGCTTCTCAGGGGAGCTACCGGAAGAAGTCGCCACAATGACGACTACAACAACGACGGTAGCTCTCTACCACGACCACCGTCACCAACGCGAATGCCACAGAATCCATCTCCAGCAGACTAGCCCGAGCGGCAGCAGCGGAAGCCGTCGCCAGCATGCCACGGGCGGGGCATTGTGGGGGCAAACTCAGCTCGGAATGATTGGTAGGGGTTGAGTTGAGCTGAGCCCCCGAAGCTGGGGTTGGGCCAGGTTGGACGGGGGCGAGACTTAGACACCCCCCGTCGTAGTGGTAGTCGTCGGCATCGTCATGATCAGTGTCATCACCATCACCATAATCATCATCGTCATTGTCATCATTATTATTATCATCATCGCTATACTTCTTGCCGTTTGCTTCATTTTGACCGGCAGATTCTTCCGTCCGTGTGTCAAGCACATACAGAAGATTGTTGCCTGCTGGTCAACTGACTAGTGGCCGACGTAACGGACATTGAATCAGGTGATGGAGTGGAGTAGCAGCAAAGAGGTAGGACAACAGACAAACAAACGGAAAGACGCAACCACGGCGGTATCGATGCGACCAGCCAGGGGGTAGCTTTGTGTGCTGAGACTGCTACTGCTGCTCTTGTTCAACCCCCGTAACCCTGTGGTCATTCATCAAACAACCGGCTCGAGGGGATGGCTCGACGAAACGTTGAGGCCCTTCGTACGTACACGTCTCCGTGCGTATTACCAAAGTCTTCCGTACGCACGCGTGGATATTGTGCCAAGGGAAGAAGACGGCTATAGAGAACACCCGAATACTATGGAGACGATTCAATTCGCAACAAATTCTCTCTACAGTTTTGCTCATTCGTTGCACGAATGTGACGTCATTGTTGCTTTTTTGTATATTGTTGTTACTACAAGATTTACTCTACAGTAGCATTTCATTGTTTTAAATAATCTTAAATGTATTTGTGTGTAAACTTGAAAAAACAAACTTGTGATCTAAGTGTCACACTTAGAGCACAAGTTTGTTATTTTTCGGTACGTAATTGTAATCAATACACACCTAAACGTAATAGTTTAGGTACGATTAAACTACGGAACAAATGTTGTTTAGGCCACCACGTTAGGAGATGCCTGCAATATGTTTACATAATTTATTTGAAAAAACAAATTTACGCGTATAGCTTTGGATTAAATAGCCAACGGAAGGAAGACACGTTATTTTCTACAACGCTGCTACTGTATTCGACGGCAAATGGATAGAAGCGCAACGTGGTAATATAGCAGCTGCGTTCTCACGTCGTCTTTCAATGAATCGCGTAAACAGAAAAAGTCGGGGTGTTTCTTCGGATTGGGTTAATGCGCAGGAAACAGCGCAGGACATAAACCGATATTGCAGATCAACTTGTACTCATAGTTTGTGCCTAACTACGCAAAAAGCGCCGCTGATTATCCATTGTACAGACATTAGACGCTGTGGGCGCCTCTCAGATAGGCCGCTCTCTAACATCAATTGCGCACCCATACGAATCCAGACGCTTTAAGACATGTATACATATATATATGTGAATTAATATATATATATATATATATATATATATATATATATATATATATATATATATATGTATATATATATATATATATATATATATATATATTCATATATATATGTGAATATATATATATATATATATATATATATTTATATGTACTCATGTACATACGTCTGTTTAAAATCGGAAACGCACCTGTAAGGTCGGTTAAGCGTAGCTGAACGCTGAACGAATGGCGTCGTCAGTGCGACACTACTTTGGCGAAACACCAATCGTCAGCTAAAAGTAAATGGCAGTATTCCTTGTTTCGGGACACCTATTGACGTGCCACCGATCGAGAATAAGCGTTCCCCCGTCCTTCGCTCAGCTGCGTTTTCTCACCAAATTCTTCGCTCTTCACTGGCGTCCTGTTTGCCGCCACGTTCATGCTCTCGTTGACGCTGCGCGTTGACTGCGGAGACTCGCTTGTGAGCTAGACCCTTCCGCCGGGGGTTGGTTTGCCTATGTTCAACTTGACGCAAATGGCCATTCTCTGTAATAGCCCCTGACGCTTGGCGTCGCCGCGACTCCCTCTTCCTGCGCATCTAGCAATCGTCAACGTTCTCCGCAGCCGCCGCCACCGCTCCAGACGCCGCTGTGCCATGGCGTAGTCCTGCATTGCGTCCAGGTAAGGCCGGGAAAACACACAGACACAAGTGGTGTGCGTTCCTCCGACCGACCTCCGTTTCTGTGCTTCCAACTCTTGCGACCAAGCGAGGCCAAGCGCTCCACACTCTCCTTACCTCAAACAGTAACAGTAGCGGCAGCAACAGCAGCAGCGGGAACACTACGCCCATCGTCATGTTGATCGTCACCACTTGCTTTCGTTATGTCGTATCCGTTCGTTTTCCTTCTCGTTTTCTTTTCTTTCGCTTTCCTTTATCTTCTTTCTGTCATTATTTTTGTTATCTTACTCTCTCTCTCTCTCCATTTCTCTCTGTGTATTTCGTTCTTCTGTACTTCTCTGTATCTCGTTTTTCTTCTCGACGATTCCTTCTACACCTGAACGATAAGTTGATCGATACTTGTTGATGCGAATTTTCTCCGTGGTTTCTCCTTCGTGGATCGTGCAATTTTCGCAATTCGATCTGCATATACACGGAGTCGGAGGGGGCAGGGGTTAGAGCGTTGCCTCCCTCGCGATTCCGATGCTCTCGGGCGATTTCCCTCGTCGCCTTTCGATGTGCAACACCACCACTCGTTGCTATACGGTCGTTTGAGCTCTGCTACAGCGCACGACCAAAGCGACGGTTCGATACGACGGGGTATGTCGTATATTGTCGCTTAAACACACACGTACATATATATATATATATATATATATATATATATATATATATACTTCAATACACACGCATTACTCCTGCGGAACGTAGGATCTGCCCAGGTCTGCTGCTCGATGCAAACCTATTGTAAACATTACAACAGACGTTAAAAGACAACTCGCTACGCCAAACGACTCCGTTTTGGCGCAGAAACACGATTTCCGTTCGACTGAGCGGGCTAAGTTTCTGTCTCACCCTTTTAATAATGAGGCCATAGAGATATTCCTTCCTCTCATCTAATAAAAATTGAATTATAAGTGATAATAACTTTCTGTGCCTCTCTGAGGTGTCTTTACTACCCTTGCACCGACGTTATAGGTTATAACATTTTGATTTTTTTTTACATTTAGATGTTATTAGGTTGTGACAGTTTAACAGTATAGTGTTCAGCCGCATTTTATCGGTCCAGCATTCCCGGTACAGTTCCATCGTCTCGTCTTCTAGAGTCGGACCTGCCGTCAAGCAGTAGCACACAACAGCTTATATTTTCTTGTATTAGAGCGATATGTGAGCTCTCAGAATTTGTTTTAATTGAAGTAGTCACTCAGGAATGAACCTGTTGGCCGTCAACTTTCGGCACATTGGCCACATGCAGAGAAATCAGGGTTCAACGGTTTGCACAGAAACTAAAAGCTGAGGACACTCAATCGGCCCTCTCTCCGTGCACGTTTGTCAAAAGTTGACGTTTTTTTGCCTATGTTTGTTATATATTTGCCCTCTGTGTGGGTTCCGGCGGCAATTGCTTGGTTGCCTCTAAACTATAGGTCATTCATTGTAGATTCCCAGGTGCTATCCGCCTTCTAGTACGGCTTGCATGAACGTCCCGAATTCAATATCTGTTGTAGGAATCACAGCTGATTGCCCCTGAGCCCATTTCGAACCAGTTTTACAGTGTAGATTTAATATTTTGACTGACTCCCTCTGACTTTTGTATAGTAGCTCTTCAGTACAGCAGTCCATGCTGGAGAGAGAAAGGTGTGCTCGCCTCGCTCTCTCTCTTGCCGTCGGGTGTTACGTTTTCCGGCCGTTGGTCTAACCTGTATCTCGGACATGTGTACAGTCCCTACTACGGATACTCGACTCAGATAAGCTAGTGAGCTGGAGAGCATGGCCAGCAAGATTGTTTGAGCTTGCCAGCGAAGCCCAAGCACAAGCTAGACTTAGACTTGCTAACGTATTTGCTGGTACCGACGCGGTTGTTACCGCTGCTTAGCTGTTCCTCTCCTCTGCGTTTTAGCCGTCTGTGGCTTTCGTGGACTCGTGTGCGCTATATGAGGGCTTGGCCTCTTTGTCCTCTGACCCCCTGACCATTGGTCGTGAGCCGACCGGTCCCGATTTTTTTTTGTGGTTCGAACTTGGATGTCTTCTGCACCTTTTGTCTAGCCTAGTGCTCTCTGTAGCTTTTTCGTTGGACGAGCAGACCTGTAACGTCGGCGTTTCTCGTCTCTTTTTTCTCTTTCTTTTCTCGACTTTTTTTCTTTTTCTTTTCTCGTCTTTTTTCTCTTTCTTTCTCAACGTTATTCCCTTTCCTTTCATCTCGCGCTCTGCCGATTTTTGGGTGGTTTCATCGTTTGGTTGGAGTTTTGCGAGCAACGTTTTTATCAATACACACTGTCCATAACATGTTCCGCTCGGTTGTACTTGGCCTTATATGTACACACCTGCAGGCTTATCAGCTGCGTTCAGGTATCTGTCGTGACCGTCCCGTATTCGAAGACCAGCAGTACCCACAATGTTCTCGTAACCTTTATTAGCTTACAGATGTGGCGTGCGGGTTGCTAGGGATTAGTGGATTAGGCAGCTCGGATTTCTGCGTGCTCCACCATAGTGTACCAAATGATGGACTTCACTTTTGGACTTAAACGTGCGAGACTTATTATTGTTTTCAATGGTACGTTTAGCAATTTTCGTAATTACTGCACTGTGAGGCCGCGCACCCGATGCCTCTAGCCTCGACCATGAAAAACCGTATACGTCCTCCACGCCCGCATTGCCACTTGTTTACGCGTTTGCAATAGTTGCCGACCGTCCCCGCCGACTATGCGATCCAGTTTGCGAAAGCTTTCATATTATACAGGCAAGGGAACTTTTTGCGAAAAAAGTTTTACCAGTTTTCAAATATATATATATATAAAGAAAACCACTTGGAATATATACATTTGTGAAAGGGATGCTATAGTGGGGATGGCAAATTTGACATTAGGAGCAGCGGATTTCATACTGGCGCGATACATCAAACTCCTTCAATATCAGCTTCTTAAACATGCCAAATAGCTAAATCAAATACGTGTATTGTAGGCATAAAAGGGTGGAAGTTTGGAAAGCAACCTTATTTAATATGGGTTATGTTGCTCTCTCTTCGACGAAGGCGAAACAATGTTGTGTGTCCAGAATTCGAAACACTTTTCAAGGATATTATTTTTCATTTCAAACTATCCTTCACCCCATACGGGCTCGGAATTGCGGGAAGGCATATCTACAATGCACAGAGGGACGGACATGCTGGGATATCTGGATATGTTGTGTTATCTGGCCGTATAGAAAGACCTGGTATGTTACGAGCGTTTGCTGAGCACCTGCTTACATACATCTGTGGCGACCTGCAGAAATTTCTGCAGATTTTGCATGATATATTCTACCCCGCCCATGTTATAGTCCAAATCGTGCCGCTTCAGATTATCATTCGTTCTGCTCACTTCACAATGTTCTGAAATAAAGTCGATTTTTTTTTTAATCACCTGGCGGTGTATATGTTTATATTTAAAATATGCTATAGAAAGCATAAAAAGAATACCAAATGGATTATGCCAAGTCACATGCTGTAATCTTTGTTAACTGTATTTTAATGTAAATGAATGATTAAACAATGGTGGTGGTTACACATATATGTATATGTATATATACATATATATGTAACCACCACCTATATATATATATATATATATATAGAGAGAGAGAGAGAGAGAGAGAGAGAGAGTGCCGCCGTATGTATAAGATATATTTCTAGTTTAATCTCAAGATCCCGACACAAATTTGTCACTGGCTCACGTATGACCATTATGTAGTGGTGGTGGCTAACGCACCGTACGACACAGGGCCTTGCCATGACATTAATAGGTAATCACAAGTTTAAGCCCCGGCCTTGCTGGTTGTATGCATTGGACGTGGTTCTTATTGCCCTGCTACTACATAATACTGTTAGAAAGAGCCCATCCTACAAATCCAGTACTGAGAACGCGATGTCGATAGATGCGTTTAGACGTTATTGTGCCACAGGCAATTTAACTCATTACGAGCGTCAACATGTGGCTATCAGGAAGTCAAAAATAGATAGAAGAAAAGTAGATTTTACTGTCGTTTGTGTACCAAATACATGACGTGACACCACTGGAAATACAGCTGATAAAGTCAATCATTTATCTAAAGGCATCTAGGCTGTATACAGCATTTATACAGGTGCGGAGAACGTTGAGAGCTCAATGATGCATGTAGTACCATCTGTAGTAACGGTTCGATGGTTACCATATGCCTATGCAATTAGTACCTAAATGTTAACGCATATCAAGCGTATTAGAGACCAAAACGTATATATGTTTATTCTAATTATTTTAATTAATAGTATTAATTTGTTTTTTTTTTACAATTGCACTCAAATATATAGGTTTACTTGTTATTCACTTAATTCCACAACAGTTTTTAATTAATATTAGGTTTATTGTTTTCTCTTAACAACGTCAAGTTGTCGTTGTTGTTTTCGTTGTTCTTGTTGATAGTATTATTGTTGACTGCTGCTAATAAAGGTGTTGATGAGAACTTCGGTGACTATGCAATTAGCAGCATAGAAGCAGTACGAAGAGTCATTCTTGCTATCTTCTTAAGCCGTTAGCCAGCCTGTGCCTGACATGAATTCAAACGACTTTAGAACACATCTAAACTTCTTACGGGCGTAGAGAGATATAAATCGATGAAGTCAGAGCCCCCTGAAACACTAGCCTAGCTTGAAACGGCGGCAAATAGACTGTGGAGAATGCCTGCCCCGGTGGGTAGCCGGAGGTTTGACAGGGGTGACTGCGCCGATGCCCCGGGGGTGGGAAGGAAGTAAGGTGGTCCTCATGTTGCTGCCTTCTTGCAAGCGTTGTTGTCATCGTCGTCGTCGTCGTCGTCGTATGTGACTAAGTATTTGTGAACGCTGCGGTCGACGCGGCCGCCCGCTTTTTCTCCCCCCGACCCCAACCTCCGCCGCTTGGCCGCCTCACCCTTCTCTCGATTGAAGTCTTTCTCTGGCGTCTTCGCGTCTTCGTCGCAGCCTGCCGTCGGTTGTCTGCTTCCGGCCTTGAGCTTGCTCGTCTCGCGTTTTGCTGTTGAGAGGATGCGTCACGTGAGTCGTCCGATTGCATCTCTAGATCGGAGAGACAGAGACGCAGTAAAATTAGGCAAGCGAAAGGGGACTAGTAGAGAGAAAAGAAGAGGGAAAAGAAACATAGCAACATTTGCTTTGTTGTGATGATTCAGTGTGTACGTGCGTGTATCTGGGAGGCGAGAAGAAGCAGAAGAATGAAGGGCGGGAAGACAAGGAGATAGAGAGAGTGAGAGAGAGAGGGAGGAGGGGAGCGAAGAGAGAGAGAGAGAGAAAGATAGAGAAGAAATGAATAGACAGAGAAAGTGGCTTCACGCGTCACGCACACGACGACCGTGGTAGTAGCCGTGTTTAAGCCAGGATAGAAGAGGAGCCCAGCAGAACAGGACACATAGATCCGAGGGGGCAGAGGGAGAAGGAAAATGCTTGCGGATGGAACCCGGCAGCCAAAACACCGGGAGAAGGAAAATGCTTGTGGATGGGACCCGGCCCGTGCCGTAGGTTGCTGGCTACTAGGAAGCGCCGTACAAATTTGCACAGACGAGGACGACGACCACCACCTCTACGAAAAGACACCGAGAAACTGGGGCTGGATTGGGGTCGTCTGGGGTGATAGGTGCAGAAGAGGAGAAAGAGGCAAAAGCTTCCAGCAGTTGCGTGTCTCCGACCCGCAGGCGGCAGGCAGACAAACAAACAAACAGTCAGTCAGTCCAATAGACAGACAGACAGAAGGACAAAGAAACTGAGCTGAGGCTTTAGCGGTAGCAGCTGTTCAGCAGCTGCTGATGCCGAAGCCGAACTGGTATGTCGAACAGAGTGGTACAGACAGGCAGTGGCGTTGTAGCAGTAACGGCAGAAGTGGAGGCGACCGTCACAGCTCCTCAGCTGGGTGATGTTTTCAGAACAGAAAGCAAGCGGCGATGGAACGACCCACTGTCGCCGGGTGGCGGGCGACACCCTTTTCTCCGTTGGCTCTGCTATTTTGTCACTGGCTTGGCCAACTAGGAGTAGTACTGTGCTGCCAGCGGTGATACTACTACGTTGCTGCTGCAAAAGATGATGATGACGGACCAACGGACGGGCAAAGCCAAAAGGCGGAAATTGAAGTGGACCAAGATACGCGTTTAGATGAACGCAAAGAAAAGCCCAAACGCGAACAAAAACCAAATGGAGAAGACACTACCGGCAGCCAAACGCTACTCAACGCCGCATCATCACCGTCAGAACCGTCGCCGCCGCCAGAAACAGCAGCCACAACACCAACGACAACGACAACAGCAACTACAACAGCAACAACAACAACGGCAACAACAGCAGCAGCAGCAACAACAAAAACAACAGCAACAACAACAACAGCAACAACAACAACGACAACAACAGCAACGACAACAGCAACAACAACAACAACAACAACAACAACAACAACAACAACAACAACAACGGCAACAACAACAGCAACAACAACAACATGTGAGGACCCCGCAGGCAATAAAGTATCAGATTTGTATATATATACATATATAAAGCCGTGGTCCGCGGTGAGTTTGTAAACAGATTGTTTGCTTGGCGGGTGGACAAATGGGCGCATGCAAATTCAAATAGCACTCGCCTATTTGGCGATGTGTCACGTTCATATTTCAGAAGTACGTATATTGATATCAGTGCATGTGTGACCATAATGATTGTACCACACACCCTCTTAACAATAAACCTTTTTTAACAATCAAAGTGACTTTATGTTACGAAATATAAATCCTAGAAGCATAGGATAACAAAAATCAAAAGAAGAACACGTGCCACCGCGCTCTTTATAGGCATCATTTTACCGGTCAAATGTCTTGCTAATACGCTTGCGGCTTCCTTCTAGTTTGTCTGTGGCCTACTATTACGTTTATCAAGTGCTTACAAATATACGTTAAACAGCTGCATTTACACAGCCGAGCAGCACATTAGCATGTCGAGAGTAAGTCGGCAACTGTTCGCATCATTGCTGATCACTCTGCTTTTCTAAGACGCAATTGCTTAAATGATGAGCTCCAGAGGCTGACACAGAGAGCGTACCAAGGTGCTACGTGCATTACTGTACCTACTTGCCTAGTATCGCAATGAAGGTAACGCACAAATAGATACTATCTCATAAGCCCTCAGCCAAGGTTTAACGTCCACGGGACTGCTTTTCGCATTGCTTTATAGACGGACCCCCATAAATACAAATCTGCAACGGTGGGGCTCGAACCCGCGCACCTATGTGTCTCCTCCGGTCGCGAGGCGCAGACGAATGCACCACGCCACCGGGCTCGACGTTATCATTATTACTACTACCACAAACACTATTAGTATTCTTCTATTTCTGCTACGCTATTTTTGTTGCAAAGTAGTACTATTTGTAGCGTTCAGCTACATCACAAGAAGAGTCCCTCATTTTCGTTTGACAAACATTGTTGTTTACTTGAGCTTTTATATTACATTTTTTTGCACACACCGATTCGTATGCTAATGTCTACTGTTTTTTGTTATATATATAAATATATATATTGGTAGGCCGTAGAGTCCGTTGTCGTAAAACACAGTCACGCACTCTTTGCTAACAATTGTATTTTGAATTAAAATGTGGCTCACTATTAGAACACACACGAAGCGCGTCCGCACGGTCGCCGCCACATTGATGACTGACTATCAACTGTCTACCAACTTTCTAGTGAAATAAATGCTAACTTAAATTGAAAATGCTGAATATATATATATTTATACATTTTCTAACAAAATATTGAGACGGTACGACGTCTAGCTTAGAGAAAAATTATTGGTTTGTAGATATTGACAGTGTGTAACTAGATTCCCTATTTACTGAGTGAGTAGAAACGCATCCCCAACACGAACGAGTATGCATCCAGTTCTCTGTAGGATTTCGAAGAGTTGTGGCCTTTCTCTGCTTTTTTGTCCATGAGAAAAATCTCATGGCAGAAGCTGGCAGTATCGAAGAGACAGAAAAACAAATTACAGGGAAATAATGGTTTATTGGTAAAGAGCTAGTTGTGAAAATTGAACTTTTAAGGCCGTCTAGAAAAACTCGACTTTGGCGTCATCAGAGAAGCCTCGACAGACCTAGTAACCAAAACGAGCACTTCCTCTTCAAAGAAGATGATAACCTAGACAAAAGAGTTGGACCAATACGCGAATCTTAGGATTGCAGACATATTGGGCAGTTTTTAAACTTTCCAGGTTTTTCTTCACACTTAGCTCTGGTGTTTGTATGTGCGTATCGATCCTGAACGGCCTACAGAATAAGCACAATGATCGCGTTAGGAACAAGTTTTGTCGAGTTTTGACTAACAAATTGTAATATTGTTATTGTGCGTTAATTACGGCTGCTATATTCCACATTCAGTGTTCTACTCGCAGTTATTCAATCAATAGTATCCAATATTTCAAACTTCTAGCGTTAGAGTCGCCGGTTATCTTCTTCACTCCCCTCAGTCGATATATATATATGTATATATATATATATATATATATATATATATATATATATATATATATATATATATATATATATATAATCGACTCGATATATATATATATTGACTGAAGTGGAAAAGATAACCAGCGAATCTAACACTAGAAGTCGCGCGTTCAATCCCAATGCAACACATTCACACGAACTCGCATATAATTTGCACTTAACGGTTGGAGTAATCCTGGATATTTCAACAAGTCTGGCCCTCAGAGCATTAAGGGGATGCCTCACGGCAATTCCAGGCCCGCAGGGAACGGAGGATAGTCTAAAATGAATAGGTGATGCATTTTAAGGAGATTAGCAACATCCTTAAAAATGTTTTAAAAGGGGTTTACATATCTAAACCTGTTTTTAGATTCCTGCTGGGCAGTGCTATAGGTAGCCCAGATCATGAACGCCGCTTGGATGCTCTCGTAAGCACAGATTTTTCAAATGATATCGCTAACTTTGTCCAACTCATCCCTCGACCGAAAGCAATCTAAATCAACTCAAAAGGAGTTGTCCTTCACCTCTATAGTATACTAGACTAAACAGTAGTAGCTGAAGGAGATGTGAGCGTAAAAGTTCTATCGGATATCAGCGTTTGTTGAGCGGTAACGCTTGAGCATGCTGTACGTTGCCCATTAAGGCACATGTCAGACAGAGCTACTAGCGTATGTGGATGATCTCGCAGTTGCAGTACAGGGCATCTTCCCCCGGCAACTGGAACTTCAAGCTAATAATGCCGTGGCCTAGATTTCTGTCTGGTTAAGGGAGCGGGTTTGACGCTGGCCCTGATCAAAAGCGACGGAGATCATCTGCTCGGCCCAGGACGGTGTCCTCCTCCAAAGCTAATCTTGAGCAGCCAGGATATTCAGGTGTTTCACTGGGAATGTGTTAGATAGAGGCTTGTAAAATACATCCTACCTCCATTTGGTTGCTGAGAAAGCCACCAAAGTTTTACACGACAGCGCCCAGTTGATGCCAAATACATTCGGACCGCGAGAATCGAATCGGCGCCTTCTTATGTCGGTTGTCGAGTCGACTATGTTATTCGCGGCCCCGGTGTGGCCATTAACCCCACTGGCTCTGGCCCGCAACGGGGCGCTAATGCGCAAGACCCAACGTATTTCTGCATTACGAATTACGATGGCCTACAAAACGGTCAGCATGGCGGCTGTCCTTGTACTGCCAGGATCCTCTGGGACCTGAAGGCCGACGGACGTCGTCGCTTGTGGGCGGAACCGACAAGGATGAATGAAAAAGAAAGGAATAAAATATTGGTCTCTTGCCAGAATGAATAAGACGCCTCACCGGAAGGGCCATCTGTGGCCCGAAGGCTCTGGTTCGAGACACTGACGTCCGGCGGCGAGTTGACACACCACGTGACTCAAGTGCTCACAGGACATGGAAACTTTAAGAGTTACCTCCTTCGAATAGAAAAAGCAGATACGCCACTCTGCAAGTACTGCAAAGAAACGACGGAGGTAACGCCCAAACACAAAATACTGCTGTGATGACATGGGCTCCTTTACGCACGAACCTAACGGCAACAAGTGAGGACAGCCTCAAAAAGCTAAAACACCTTCTCATGAGCTCAAGTGATGACTGGAATCTTATCGTACAATCGAAAGCATTATCTACGCCAAGGAAGAAGTAATCGTTTTTATTTGACAAAGCCCCGTGAGGCATTTCAGGGCAACTACGATAAGGACGTTACTTTTCACGTCTCTCGAGTGCTTAAAGTATTGCTTGCGCAGTTCCCAGTTGAGTGTGGGCAGATGGACATGACTGTTTTTTAGTGGGTTGGAGTCCCACACTACTGGTCCATATTAACAGCTAAGCTTTCGTACCGTCTCTTGAAAAAACAGCGCGTGCCAGAGCTCACATGTTCACTATGCTTCAAGAAGAGCATTCTGTTTATCATGTTCGTATAACGCTTTTTTGATGCTAAGCCATCAAATAAAAGAACATGCGTATTAAGCGCATTCTTAGCCGTAAAAACATAGACATTGATTTGTCGCGTTATATTGTATTAAACCGTCTAACTGTGACAAGATGCAACGGCTACACTGGAAACGTGCAGCTTCCGAATAACATTTATGAACAGAATGGATAATATTTCGTATCGCCGTTTTACAGGGTGCCTTTATTTAGTCACCGGTTATGTATTGCCAATAAATATGCCGTAGTGACGTATCCTACTTTGGACATCTGCATTCTGAAGATTTCGATAGAACGTTTAGCTGAACACGCATTACTCATATAGTAAGATATTGTTGCTAATAGTCATAGGACTGACGACATATTATCGTTCTTTTTCGCGGACCAAATGGCAACGGATCTTCCTACGATTGACACATTATCACTCCAAGACTTGTCGTTCTGTTTTTTCGTACAATATTGGCGGTTCCGTATTTTCATACGATATTGTTCTAGGCAGCTAAACATTACATGAACGCCCCATTTACCTTTTGCCCTAATCCACCATCGCTAGATTTAGAGAGCTCGTTAAAGCAGTCAAATTGTCGGGCCATTGTGTCCCTGCTTTAAACAAAGAGACAGTGATTGCGCTGCGCCTCAAAAGAGTCCCCACGGTCGAATTACAATTTTGGATTCTACATGGACGTTTCATACATGCACATAGATAAACTAGTGTATTGTGCTCGTCGAAATCTGATCCGATTCAGTTAAAGTGTACTTTGAAATAGTCGTCGTTGTTTAGTTCCGCGTAAAACATAGTGATCCTCAACGTCGTGCAACCTTTCGAACTTTTCCCTACCTTTGTTTGCAGGCCAGCGTTAATAAAACAGTACTAACTGGGGTGTGACAATGTACGATATTTTTGTTAAGATATCGTTTTTGGTATTTTTGTTCTCTATTTCCTTAACGATAGCCGATTATAATCAGCTATGACTACGAAAAAGTCAACTCCAGCATTTACTTAACTTCCATTGGAAACAATAAAAACTGGGCTGGGCCTGGATATAATCCGACACGACTTTTTCAAATTCTAGGCAACGGCTCCACCGCTAAACCGACTTGTTGTATATGTTTTCTAGAAGGCCTCCGCATTTTCAGACGCGTACTGTAAAGCTATACTCGAGCATACATGAAAGGCATCAACCTTTTTCAAGCTTACAATCTATTTGCATAGCTACTGAATTGTCTGCTAAATATAGTAGAACATAAATATTAGTTAATACCACCCTGTGTCATGAGCAAAAATGTGTGTCTACTGAAGACAATTTCGCGAGACTGCCAAGCAAATTCTGAAGGAAGGCTAGCAATTTTCAATGTCGGTAATCCAGTCACAAGTCGCTAAAGCATACGCAAGTATAGCCTTATTTGCCGCTATCACAGCTACGAGTCGAAATCTGCTGATCGTTGTTATCGTCGTTGTTGTTGCTGCTGTCATGATGGGATCGTCAGGCGGAACAGCAATAATTATGACTCTCCTAGCGTATGTCGGTGTTGAGTAACCGAAAACGCCTTTCGCTGCCACGTGGTACACAACGGCGGCTGGGTGGGTAGACAGCCAGCAGCAGAGACAGGGAAAGCAATTATTGGCTCGTCACTCAGGAACAGACCGCACGAGCAGGCGTGTAGCCCTTTAAACGTTACACAACTCCGGTGGCCTGTATGTGGGCTCTTTCTGAGCGTTCTATCTCTATCCCTCTTCCAGTTCTCTCCAGTTCTCTAGTTCGATACTGTTATTCGTACTGCTGCTTCGAAAGGCTTCTGTCTCCGTCTCGTTCTCGATCCTGACTCTCGTTGCTCTTTGATCAAATATATGCTTCGGCGGTTGTTTCATAGCCCATTGCGCCATAGTTCCTTCTCGGATCACCAACGTACATCTGCCATCTGCTTTTCCACATCGCTTACTTGCCTGCCTTAGCCCTGCCAGCCTTTCAATCTTTGTATTTAGCTTTCTTTGCAGTTGGCGGCTACTTATTTTTACATCGTCAATTGTCAATGCGAGACACGGAGAGGAGGCGAAAGCAAGCGGAGGGTCTGCAGATATCTACTCGATGATTGCGGGAGCGGAGTAACACCATTCGGGAGGAGAGTCTCTACCACCGAACGTCTTGCCGCCAAACGAAATCTAGGACAGCTTTGGTATTCGCTTACCAAACTTGTCCTAATTTTTCGTTAAAAAGCTACATGGATAGCGTAACCTCTGCAACGGTTAGGGCGGTGAGCTCTGCCTAAGGACGTCCTCCAGAATGACAGCTTATTTTCACCGTCTTTACGTCACTGACCATAATATCTAAAAGACGTACTCCACGTAATCTGCATTTGGAATGGAGAAGTAGCCACATACTCTCAAACATGTGTTGGATATTATTAAGAGGTCACGGATCATTCTGCAGCCATAATACACTTCTGTTATTTAGAGATCAATACCTGATTAGTCGGTTGATAATTGATAAATTGATAGACTGTTTAACTGAATTGAAAGCGTTCGTAATTTACCATCGATTTCGTCAAGTCCATTGAAACTAGGAACAGCATTTGTGATTGCACGTTCCTACAGTCCATTTACTGATTGCACAACTGGATTCTTCTAAGACCACATTTTTGGCTGAGTCGAACCATATAGAAGTTACCGTTACATCTGAGTGATCTAAATCTGATGTTAATGTTACTACAAAACCAAAATTTAATAGCACGATGCTATAACTATTTTCTAGTAGAGCATTGAAACTGAAATATGTGTGATAATAAGCCAGGACTGACTATTGGAAAAGATCTTGAGTTATGTTTGCTGCACGATTAAACTTTAGCCAATGCACCTGGGAATGATATAATGGATAAAGATATGCGTTTGTAGCCATTAAAAGTGCATGGTCTTAACTGGACTTCGTAATGCAACATTCCTACCATATTTATATTTTGCAACAACCCGTACTCCTTACCGAAACAGCAATATTAGATATTGTAAATCAAACGTGCGCGCCTCATCCGACAGTGTGATAACTATAGATACATTGTATAGCCCATTCGTATTTGAGGCGTATTGTATATTTAGAGTCTTTGGTTATAGCTCGCCTTCTACAAACAAAAAGACGTGTGGCTCTTTATGTCGTACGATGGGACACAAACGGTACTGCTCGGCCATAGGAAATATGCTGTTGTGATTTGCACTGCTCTAAACACGCAAGTAAATGTGTGCGTTCCAAAGGCTAAACGGCGATATTTTGTCAGGGATATTTGCATGTCCCATAAAAAAGCTGTGACATGCTGTCCCATGATTCAAACCTGTCCGATGAACATATACAGATATATACGAGGGTATGACATAGATATATATATATATATATATATATATATATATATATATATATAAATATATATATATATATATATATATATATATATATATATATATAAATATATATATATATTTGGATCGGAAGTGTTTTGAATTTTGCCGCCGGACCGAAGCCACCCAGGTCTTTCGGTTTGTTTTGCTTAAACGCGCCATTCATCATGTACACACAAGACACAATTTCACGCCAGTCGGTGGCGCGTTTATTGTTTTAGTTTGGTTTAAGGAAATGAAGAAGACGAGCTTCGATTTTCAAGGAGCTAAATTTCATGGCGCACCACGAGACCTGCATCAATTTCTGTGTTGTAGCCAAGATACATGTTCTAAAGTGGTGAATATCTTATGGACTGCTTATTGTGACCGAGCAGTGCTAGAAGACTGGCAGCCAAGCTCGTTCCAAAAATATTGAATTTCCAGAAAATTAACACTCGTCAGGAAATGTCCAATTTGACTTTTGGGCAGTAGCAGAATACCCTGGATGGCTTCCCATAGTGATTACAAGAGACAAGTCATGGTTATATGGTAACGACATCGAGATCAAAGTCCAATCCTTACAGTTGTACTTCTAAGGAGAGTGTTGATCGAATATATTCAGACAGAGCAACACCAATATTCTTGAAACTGTTTTTTTCGAGTACAAGTTCCGGCGGCGCAAAACCCTACAACCCAAAGGTAGTCAGCTCAGCAACTGGATAATTGTTCATGGTATTTGGAGACCGAGGTCGTCCTGTGTGCGGAGAAAGTCTGCGAGGCTAAAATGTCGGTTAAACGGCAGGCCATCCGAATGTGCCCTGGTACTTCTCGCGACCCCCAGCGAGGTAGGCATGTATATCCGCTCATATATCCTTTACTAGAGCAGAGATGCCCTACTATCAGATGCTCAGGGAATCAGTCATTAATATTAGCTTTGAGTCTGCCTTCTCCGCTTCTAGGGACGCGGTGGCGTCATCATATTATTCGAAAAACACGCACCAACTAATTTCTTGCTAATCGTACAATGCCAAAAAGAAGACGTCCAGAAGCAGGCACGTGGCGTTGCCCGTAAACTTGACCTTACTGAACTACGTTGTACCCTCTCTTATTTACACCCTAGGCCATAGTCATCGGCGAAAATCAAATGCCTTGCCGACAGCCTCATGTACATTATTCTGGGCAAGTCCTCGGGAATGGCGCGCCTTCCCTCAGGAAAGCCTCACTTCTTGAACATAAAAACTCAACAATGTCCGATGCACTCAACCACCCCTGACGAGCCCTGCGAACTGCAAATGTACTCGAGAGCGTCTCTATCAAGCCAACGGCCATTCAGCCAAAGAGTGATTGAACTCGCACCTAAAGCTGGACCAAACTAGCGAGCACATCAAGAATACCTCCACGCTTCTCCCGCTGTGCGTTGATTTATTTAACAAGTGTCCGGCGTAGTCTCTCCCACCACAGGCTTGGCAAGATTTCTTCTTCAAAACTATTCGTAGGGGTAAGGGCAAAACATACGCAGCTGCCGGCTCTGGGTTGGGCACGAGGATCATCGTCCATGCTGACGACATGGCAGCTTCTCCCGCAGAGACCTACAGAAGGTCCAGTTTCTCTAGTCGGGTTACTGCGCTGCCAATGGTTTGGTTATCAGGACGGAGAAGAGGAAGATTATGACGCTTGCAATGGCGCGCCGAGCTTCCCCCGGAACACGACTTATCTGGATTCCGCTTCATTGTATCTAGGCTTTCCTACATGGACGTTCTGCTTCCTCATACTTTTCAATTTAGGGAACGCTTCACAGTTCTGCAGATCTCCATCTCGATAAAGTTAAGACTACTTTATTTAAACGCGCGTTCAGGCTTCCCAGAAACGGAGCACTGACGTTACACTTAATTTCGATGGCGTGACTTCGTTCATCGAAAGCGCGGTTCGCCGCTTCTCCTTTCCCGCCCACCCTGCCTTTCAAAAACTTAGATGGAAATACTCATGCAAAATCCGTGCCACGCCAGCAGAGTTCTACGCTATCCCAGCGATGACGATGAAAGTTTGGAACAGATTTCTGCAGTCCGGCAGGCACTTCTCTAGGCACTATGTGATATACTGATTCCACGACTCCGTGTGAGAGTGCTGCGGGGCGGGGTGTTGCTTGTATCAACTCGCAGATTACGAAGCTGGCTATCTCCTTGCTCCTAACACGTGACGCTACCTCAAATGTTCCCACCTCCACCACTATATGCATATATACAAACACGAATCAACCACAACCAGGAAGCCTGAGGTCGTTCTGCTCATTTGAACTTCGATGGCTGTGGACCTCTGAGGTGCCCGTGCTACGGACGGCGTTACTCTTTCCGGTAGAACTCGGCTTAGCTTCGTACTTAGCTTACCAGTATCTGCCAAAGCGTATACTAGAAAACTTAAAACATGAACAGCCACTACAATAAATGTTGTGACAATCGCGTTTACTTCTACGAGTTTGGTCGACAGCGTAGAGCCAGAACTGCTCAGTCGAAGACTACGGGCACAATTACATATCAATGTTGGTAAAGTCAGAAGCTCCTGACGAACGCCAGGGCGGGCAACAAACACATTGTCGTCAAAGTACTTTTGGTAGCAGAGCAGTCGAGCTGAGACAGATCGACGTGACCACAAGTGGAAATGTGGTCGGACACTTTGACAGCTAAACAGCAGACAGATAGTAAATGAGAACTAAGTAAAGACAGAGGCAGATAGACAGAGAGAGATAGAAAAAAAAACGATAAAGGAGAAAAATACAATAGAGAGTGAGAGAGTGTGCGGGAAAGAGAGAGACCGAAAAAACGCTAATATATAGGAGAAGATCAATGCAGAAAGGGAAAAGCAGAATGAAAAGCTACTTGCACTTTTGGTGTCGCAATCGATTTGGAAACGAATCGAGTATTGTATCGGCCGGATAACGGTCAGCAAGCGAACGGGGCCGTTAATCATTATTATTATTATTATTATTATTTAGTCGATGTGCGGGCGTTTTGCGGAACTGCGAACTGAGCGCTTTGCACGGCAATGTTATCGGGCGAAACCAACCACCAAATGAATTAGTCCGAAGCCTGTGTGTGAACGGGTATCGACGGAGTTTAGTTATCCGGTTCAAGAGAGCCCTGTGTGTAAAAGAAAGAGAGAGAGAGAAAGAGAGAGAGAAATGGGGGGCGCCGTGAAAAAAGAAAGCACTAAAGGCTAAAGGGGTTAATCTGCCAACGAGCTGGTGTTGCCTCTGTCGCCGCCGCTAGAAACGAAACAAACTTTCGTTGTGAAATTGAAGACGTGCATTGAGACGTACGCCCGGTAATTTAGTGGCAACGTTGAGCTTCGCTACGCTAATCACAGGTCTTCGTCGTTGGTAGCCGAGACGAATGCTACAGTACTGTTGAAGCAGCCGACGTTTGTACCGCCATAGCCGCTACTTCACACGCTGCCACCTGAAGACGACGCCCGTATTGCCGCCAGCAACACACTTCGCTGTTCTGTTTCGTAGACATCGACCTCACCACCACCACCACCATCGTCGGCCAACGCTTGCTCGCTCGCTCCCCCGTCCGCCTGCCCTCGCTAAAGGCGTGACGATGCCAGCGCTGCTCACTTACGCGATTGCAATTTAAACCTGACATTTTCTAGTGGCAAATTACAGCCTGCTGGCAACCTGAACGTGCCTGAAAGATAGGATTACATATACACCTATATATATCTCGATCAATATATATATATATGTCGATCGAGATATATAGGTGTATATGTAATCCTATCTTTCAGGCACGCATACATATATATATATATATATATATATATATATATATATATATATATATATATATATATATATATATATATAAATGCCTACAAACAGGAATGTCGACCTAGAATACTTTTTGCTTTTAACTACACTCTCTCTTAGTGACAAATTGCACAACGGTACAATACGTGTACTTTCCAACTCGAAGTTAAACCTTAGTTAGGGACAAGGTGATATATATATATATATATATATATATATAGTTGAGAGATGTATTTAAACGCATATATCTACAGAAAAACCATGGCGAAGGGCCATTGATGTTTTATACACCCACTATTTTGGAATAGGGCACTCGTACGCACGCAGTCTACATTCATTCACCTTAGCCTCGTCTATCTGATGGACCGCGAATGACATCGACGTTGATCAACCTCAGGCAAGGAATCGAAAAATAGTCAAGAAACGTATTGGGTTTGTCATCATGGTCTGTAAATGAGTCTGAATTTATCGGGCTAGAAGCTAATTTAACGCGACTGTGATTTGGTAGGAGGCCTCTCTTTACTGGCTTATATTGGCTCCTTCAGTTTTGATACTTTAGCTATTAAAATTCATAGCAACACTCTCTCTTCTGTATAGTAGCAGAAGTCTCTGATATATATATATATATATATATATATATATATATATATATATATATATATAATTACAAACGTATTTTTTTAGAAATTTACATTTGTGTTGGCGTATTTAGCTCTGTTGTCATGCAAACGATATGATATCTAAGGACAATCCCATGTTCCCTCTAGGCTCTTTTCTTTGCTCGTGCCTATCTTGATACACTAGTCTAAGTCCATTTCACAAATGTTAAATACGCAGGAAAGTATTAAACAGAATAAAAAACGCCTTTATTTGCAAATAAATTATAGGAGAAGGCCGAAATGGTGTGAAATCTGCGAAGCCGCCTTGTTGTGCGATGGTCTGTCTACAAGCATTGCAAACATAATATTGATTACTTCAAGTCCTGCAATGCATTCTGGTAAAACATCATTTGGCTTCTATGATTGTTCACTAACGCATTAGGTGAAACAATCAATAAGTCACATCTTCTACAAGGTCGTTTTTGGAATCTTCTCTACTCTCAACGCCCTCAATCATGCATGCGTGTTTGCACAAGTATGGGTTTCATACTGGTGAGCCATTTAAAGTTCTGGATAACACAATTGCTTTATATAAACGAATACACACGTTTCGATTTTTGATAATGACACAACGGAATAGTATGTGCAGATGTTGATTTGACTAAATCTCTAGAGTGTGCACAAAATTTAAGATCTTTTTATATTAATACACCAAGGTCCCGCGCAACATTTACGGTAGGCAATGTTGCCATGTTAAATTGACAGTTCAGATCTGGAGGACCATGTTTTATAACAAGGTATATTAAACAGATCACTCTAACCCATTTTCACTGCATTAAAGATACACGCAATAAGGTCTGAACAAAATCAACTTGCTACACTAAAAGTGTTTTTTTAGAAAATAAAAGGTTGTCGTCTAATAATTCGGCAAGCTTCCAGGCTTTTTACATGGTGGGTTCTTTTAGCAAAATAAAATCGAAAGATCAAAATATGTAAGTTGTATTAGCAAAATTAAATTTAAATGACATCAGGGCGATTTTGAATAGCGGTTACGGCGCTGATGCATTATACAAATACAATTCTGCCCGCGTATAACTTTTTCAGCATTTTTTTTGGTTTTGCTTGCTTCATTTGAGGATAATGACCCAAGTTGCTTTTACAGAAGCCTTATATATATATATATATATATATATATATATATATATATATATAGATATACATACATACATCGACATGCACATAAGTTATTACTTTGACAAAGAATAGCCAAGCTGGCTCAGCATATTCCGGTAGCCAGAACATTGTATGTATGAGCTTCTGGTAAATGCACTAACCCCTATAATGAAATTGGACTAATTGCTTGCGTCACATCTAATTCTCTCGCACATTTATGCTGTAACAACCAGATTTTCAAGAATCTGTAATCATAACCCGTATATAAATATTGCATACATGGTAGCGGGCCAGTGCCTATATTAGCTGTACAATAAGATGCAATCGTAAACGACGCCGAAAATGTTATTGATTTGGTTGGCTTCCCGCCTCAGGCTTGTTCGTCTCTCCTGTTAAACAGAACGGGTACCTGGGGAAGAAGAAATATTAGTTTTACAGCGAGTGCCCATATACTAGTGGCGTGGTCTAAGGGGCTAGTGGGCCAGTCATGGTAGTCATCTACCGGGGCGTCGCTGGTTCGATTCCTGTTGGCGACCGCATTTTCTTTGAGCGATACTCGCTGCGAATAGATAAAAAGCTATACCGCTGAGAGTTAGCTGCCACAAGAACTGTTGGAGGAACCTAGATTCTTAACATGTTCGCTTATGCTGCCGCTATAAGCACTCTCGATACAAAAACAGCGTTGCATATGTATTTAAGTCAGCATGTCAAGCGAATACTAAATTCATCCATCCAAAAGTGCGAAAGGCCATCGAAGAAAAGATTGGATCGCCGTTCGGGCGACTCGAGTAAAAACAACACGAATATCTGACACGTGAGGCGCACGATCGGGTAGTCCTGAGGAAAGCCCTTTCTGACCCAGGAGTTCTGCATCCGTAGCCCGTGACTTCCCTGGCGTAGCCCGTGGAATAACTCGCTCCCTACAGAGCGATTTTGGGATACCGCACTGGCAGTTCCGAGGCCACATACACTCGGTCGAAATCGGTGTGAGTATTCGCTTTGGTTGACTCGAGGGGCAGCCCTTCACAGAGCACTGCACTGGGCGAAAAATTGCTGCCGAATATTATTAGTCCGTTGAGGCTTGAGAGAGTCGCCATTGTGTACTGCTACCCCTTCAACGGCGGTAGGTAACGTTTTTCGTTCCTTTCTCCCCCCCCCCTCTCTCTCTCTCGCTCTATTTCTCTCTCGAGTGGCTCTCTTTTCAGCAGGCAGAAAATTGCTCTGCTAAACGGAATTTTTCATCGTGACTTCTCGATTTGTGCGCCGTCGATAGCAAACCTCTCGTCGGTGTTGCCGCGATCTCGCCCGAGGCCTAAAAATGTCTTGGGCAGGCGGCAATCACGGGACGAACTATGCCGGCCGCCAATTTCCAAGCGATTTGAAGCAGACCTCTTCACTTTGTTTCGTGGTCCCATCCGTGGAAGTTCCTATCGCAACGGGTAATACTTCGACTCCATCTTGACGTTCCTTTCTCTCTGGCTTCCTATTCATCTGAGCTCTGTGACAGAGATTGTATTCTTTTAAGCGTTGTCGTCGACGCGCCGCTAGATTCGGCCGTTTCGTTTGCGAGGACGGCCGTCTGAAGTGGTCTCGCGACTCCACTACTCTTCCAATATGCTCCAAGGAGCCTAGATACGCCAGAGAAGCGATCGTTCATCTGCGATGCCCTGGAAAACACTAATTTCCATTTCTCTATTGTCCCACTCAGATCGCTGAACGACACTAGATCTACTTGTAGTTGCGCCAATGAAGGAAAGAGTCGCAGACAAATCCTTCCTCGCACAAAAAGAAGCATCCCGTAGTCCTTTGCCAGCAAACACGCCGTTTTTTCGTAACTCTCACTAGAAAATATCTTTGAACCCTACGGCGCCTATGGGATACATTCTCATACATTCTCATGAGAACGGAGACACACACTGGATACTGTAGCGGAGTCACTTTGTCAGCAAACCTCTGATAGAATAAGCCCTTTTAAGGTATAATGCTGTAACGTCGCACCACGCTGCCAAAACTAGATATTTAACGGCCCACATTATCGTTGAGTGTTAGAGTATACTCTTTATACGTGCCGGTAGCTGTGCTTTTGTTTTTTGTTTGTTGCCTTATAATAACCCCAAAACAAATTTCCTCAATACATTATTTATATTGAAAACAACCTTTGTCGCATTCGTTTGGACTTGCCTCTAACAGGTCGTCTCGTGTGTCTTATAGGTTATTTTCAAAACAACAATCAGCTCGGCATAAACATACACCATTGTTTGATATGAGGTGCTCAAGTATAACACAAATCGGCTGGTCTAGATGCTGACGGCACTACTTGGACTAGTATGCGGTTCATTTAGCAATCGCAAGAGCTAACGAGCTCTATATGTCAAAATTTTACGGCTTCCCTAAACGTAACCAGTATGCGTTCCTGCAGCATGTCTGGACGAGCCCCAAATGCATTACTTATCACATTTTTTTATGGGTAAAATGTGTCCCCTCGCGCAACATGTATATTCAAATCGTAATTATTAAGGCTTCTTCAGTATATGTTTTAAAATCGTAATTATTAAGGCATACAGCTATGATACAGTCACGGAAATACAGACTGTTTTTGCACTCAGCTCTATTATCCGCGATCTGCTCTCTTCGTTGTATGGAAGGGCTGTCAAATCTAAGACAAAGCGTTACTGAATAGAAGAAGGCGATTTTTTACAATTATTATTATTAGTTTTATTATTATTATTATTATTATTATTGAATTCGGTGAACATTTATCATGAAGTTGGAACTCTGTACGAGCGTGCTGGTGAGCTCGTTGTACAATTTACTGTCGACAAAATTAGTTGTATAAAAACACCATTTGTGAGCTTGTGGAAAAATTTCGCAGGGCAGGTTTAGTACGTGATGTGCCAAGCCGAGAAAGACCACGGAGCGCTCGTCCGACTGAAAATATCGCCGCTGTGGCTAACACTATAGAACAATATCCGGAAACATCAACTTGACGACGTGCTCAACTGGGTTTTTCTCGCACCTCAACTTGGTGTGTTTGGAGGTTGAATTTCACGACGTATCTATATAGGCTTCGTAATGCCGATTTTATCATTTTTTTTTCGCTGAAGCTAATTTCTATCTAAATGGAAATAGAAATAAACACAATTGTTGCATCTGGACAGCCGAGACGTTTTACGCGAGTCTCGAAAAGCCGTTACATGTGCCATTTGTGACAGTCTGGTGCGGCCTCTGGTCTATGGGGAATAATTACGATGAGGTGAGACTCGGCAATACCGATTCGACATTATGTAAACTCGTTTAAAACTTGTTTTGCAGGTAGAAAAAACTTAGTGTATGTAAAGTGCTAACATGGAACATACATGTACATAAGTCGCAAGACAAAAGCGATTTTTCAAGTGCATATTTTTGAAGATCAGATCTTTTTGCCAAGACGACTTTTACAAACATGATAATCAGCAGAGCTAGTTTAGCGTTCAATTTGATAGCTCTCATTGTTGTGTATATTATTCATCTAACGTTTCCAAAACTGTACTTTTCTTTAAGTAAGACAGTAACGAATAAAATAGTATAGTGTACACAGCTAGGCCGTTTTGCACACGCGGCTCTATATCACGCCGCAGCAACAGCATCTCAGCAAGCAACTAGAAGCGTTGGCCATCATGACCAGCTGCCGTATACGGAACTTTCTTGAGCTATTGTCCAGGTCATAACGACTTAGGCTGATCAAGCTTCGCTCTAACTTCAGCGTTTGCCAGCTCCTGTGATAAAACTACAGCTTATAAAATGAAAGCAGACACACACAGGTTTGGTAGAACTTGGCAAGAAAATAATTTTTCCCAATGGAAGGAGGAGGCAAAAACGTCTTGTTTAGGAGAGAGTGGAATTTATAAAAGCATTCTGCCTTTTTTCTCCTACATAGTTGTGCGAAATCTCCGTTTGCGGGAGAACCAATTATGACACGAAGGAACCGACTATACCGGCGTGTTCGACGGAAAGTTCTGCGCAACGGGAATACTTGACTAGTTTGCGTGGCAAGAAGCGAATAGCCAGATTGAGGAAATTCATAAAAAGTCGATATGTTGTTATGTCTTACGTTAACGCGTTTTCGTGAAAAATCGTAAAAGTTTCCATTACGGCAAAAATGTGTGTTATGAAGATATCAGGATCTATGTCGGCCAGTTTGTCTTCCTGAAGCTGAATGATTTGAACTAGATAAATACCCTTTACCCTAAGTGGATGCGGGATTGAAAATTTGTCAGCATAGTCCAATCGTCTAATCATGAGCGTAGTCCAGTCAAAAAACCCTTAGCCAAGATGAGTCAGCAGCCACGTTGTCAAAGAGATGGGTTTATATCTTAAAAGCTTTGAGCAAGCCACAGCCTTAGGACTGATGGTATCGGCAAATTAGGTTGTTGGTGTTGGAGCTAAGGCTAACAGTTCTTGATGGAACTGTCGGTATCGGCTGTTTGCCTTTTGGCAGAAAAGGTTCCTAGCTAGGACCCTTCAACGGGTACAGACTGTTGATTCCTCAGCAGTCATCACAAAAGACGCGCAGTGGTCGGTTCCTGTAGAAGACTCTACTCGGGGCGTCACGGGTGATGAACCGTCGGGCGCAACAGTCTTGCGGGGAATCTCACCGACCCAGGACAGATGCGCTCCGCACGTTCTTTTGCCCAGACCTCGGTGCCTTTCTCGGCTACCAGATATAGTAGAGTTACTTTGGTCACCCGACCGCGGCCTTTGACATGGAAAATTCGCAAGCACAAGGTTAGTAGAACGACGCTTATCGGCAGTATCGGAACCACCTTGTTTAACCTGACAAGAGTACTCCAAAGCTCTAGCCACACTCACGACGATTGCCAAAGCACGAAAGCCGTTGTTGTTGCTGTACTGCCGGTAGTCGATAAGCTAAAGAACTTTTCTTCATAACGGAATATCACAGCCTTCTCATTAGCCTAGCGATGCCACAAAACGGACTCTAGGTAGGACCTTAACAGGATCGCCTTCCCTGTGTGCAATAACATATATACAAGAAAAGAATTTCCTAGGCACATGTCTGTCAGACATGGGCATAGGAACTCTAGATAGGCTTTTACCTGGCGCATGGACCCTTGATTATGCTGTCTTCAACTACCTCCAGCGATGAAGTACGGCTGGCCGAAAAATCCTTTCTCAAAAGCTTTTTAGCTGGTCTAGACTTCCTTAGGTGTCGACTGCTTCAGGGCCTGCTGTCCGCGGTCTTAGGATCAGTCGCCGACAGACTGGCAAATGCACGGGCAAGGGTTATAGGCATTCTCTGGTGGAAGTACCCCTCTGTAGCCTTATACCCTATAATATTCGGAGCACGACTATCTGCTCTCAAGAACAACGACGGCTCTCTCCGCCCGGTAGCACGCTCATCTACACTACGGAGGTTGACTTGAAAAATAAAGTGCGCAGCCAACAAAGCTGAAATAGTATCGGCAATCGGTCATCATCAGTTGGCTTAAAAAGCGCCGATCTGCTAGATGACAACACTCTTCGGATCAGTGCTAGGCTACGCCAAGGAGCAGCTCTCGTATTCCCGTACCAATGAAGATGTGACGATAAAGTGGAGGCACAGGCGCATTATGGTATCTTTCATGCCTTAGGCTTAAGTTATCGAGCCCGACACGCAGCACTTAACGGGGCATTTAGCCTAGCTATGAGATCTGTTGGTTTTCCTTGGATTTTTGAGCATCCTGGCTTCTGCAGAAATGATGGAAAGAGACCGGACAATACTGACACTAAAGTCCTTCAAGATGTGTCGCATGCTGGTATGGCATACAACCGTTACTGACTCATTCACCCCTTCAATGGTCAGTGCGGCAGCGGACCATGCTGGTCACGCGTCTACGTTGGCGGAGGCGAATCAGTGCAGAAAGCATGTCACTATTACCTACCCCCACGACTTTTGCCCGCTGGCGTTCGACCCACAGAAGGGACCTAGCCCGAAGACGCACAAACTTATTTAACGAGGCGGCAAGGCGCCCAGCCGTTCGACAGGGGATACTAGAGCTGTCGGTTACCTGCACCAAAGGCCATCAATAGACATTGAGCAGGAAAACGCCGCCTCGATGCGTGGAACCCTGCTAGACTGCACACGCTCGAATCTGGAGGATACGTGAGGTTTTTATTTCTTTTATGCGGTGTATACATTCATAAAGAGATATTTGTTACCTTGTATCTATACGCAAATAAACGTTTAACACTATAATATATTAGATAATAAAAAATAATAATATTGGTATGCTGCACACTTTTTGTGTGCTAGATAATACTGAATGAGCATAGCCCCAGTACGTAACGGCACAAACCGAGTTTGTGTTTCAAATTTGCCGGAATATGTCTACCGTTGTTTGCTTCTCGATTGGTACTCAAAGAAAACGCCTTCCACGTGTATGTGTATGAGATGTCTGTTGACATCTATATGTATTGCGTATACGAGATACAGTTATATCCTGAGACGACGATACAACACTCGTTGAACAGCAAATTTAATAGGCCCTTTTTATGGCGCGGTTTTATTGCGTACGACTCCAGCAGTAACTCTCCATCGTCGATTAGGCCATGTGGTGAAATGGCCTTGCTTCGCCCTTTTTGTCTTCCTCGTCTGATTGCAGCATTCTTCCACATATTCTGCGGTGGCTTCTGCCTCAATCTCTTCGCGGGACACGCCGAGAAATGGGTATTTAATATGCCTTTGACGGGCGGCCGGCCTTCCTTAATTCCATGCCACAACCATTGTCGAGCAGGCTCAACAAGGAATGAAGAATTTAGTAAGGGTTTGTAGATTCAAAAGGCTGTATGCAAGATTGAGCGGCAGTTTTCATAAAATTACCAAATTAGGCTGTATGTCAGGAGTCTTCGTGTTTGGGATCGTACGCTGCGGCGCGTAGCGCCTTGCCAGATTACGCCATGTTTGTACGAACGTAGCAAGTTCTAACCAGAGACCACGCACCTTAGCACCTAGATGTGTCGCCGTGCTGACAACGTTTGCATTATTTACACATTGAGTAACTTAGAGAAAACGTGAAATTTCTTGAATACTGTCTTGTCATTCTGACGCGGCGCATCTGCTGAATCGCTGTTCTGCGTGCTTGTTGTGATATTTTCGCCATGTTTGATATTTCATGTAAATGTTGTGATTAATTTGTTTTAATTAGACTCTTTTTTTGGTCCTGCTGCTGTGCTTCGTTGTTTTATATATATATATATATATATATATATATATATATATATATATATATATATATATATATATATATTTAATCTTAGGATTACAGGGATACGTGATTAACTTACTACACAAGGGTTTGTGAGAAGCGCTACCAGTCGAGATTATCCTTAAGGCAGCCCCTCATGAATATTATTGTTGTGGTTATTGTAGTTATTGTTGTTGCTGACTACGTGGCTGCGACCAATGCGGCTGCTGCCGCCGCTTCTGCTCTAGTGGACGATTCTATGGGCCACAATCATTATTGATGTTATTGCTTGAGTTAGCGTTGCTTAACGTATATGGGTAGAAAATTCGCACCACCCCCACCACCAACGCTATACAACTACAACCACACGAGAATGGCCCACGCGAGAGTAATCTCACGCGCTTTTAGCCACCGCATTTGCTTCCCGCGGGCCTCCTAGTGTCGTTGTGCGGACTTGTCGTCCATCCACCTTGCCGGGGCCCTGACGACATGCACTACTGCCTACATGCCGCTTGCGCGGTCAGTCTGTCTATCTGTCTGCCAGCCAGCCAAGGCGTCGCATAGTTTGCAAGGTGCTATTTAGATTATTATTATATTATATATTTTGGGCCTCGGCAGTCATGGTCGCGGCGCGAAAATGAGTCTACGACCGTTGTCGCTGTCGTTGCAAGACGACGCTCATGACTAGCAACCGCCTGTCCGCATCTCATGCTGGCTGGTGCACCAATGCAAAAAGCTAAGCTATCTCTTAGAAGGTCGCTTGAGGATTCTTGAGGAGGCGGAGGGAGATGGGAGGGAGGAAGATGGGAGAGAGAGAGATAGGGATGGGGATGGAGAGAGGAAGAAAGAGAGAGAGAGATGGAGAGGGGAAAACGGAGCAACATGTGGAGTGTGTGAGGCTGTGCTGCTGCTGCGTATCATAGTGGCAGCCAATTAGTGGTCTGGTCGTTGGATGACTTCCCAACAAGAGAAGACCAGCCCCTTCTCGCCGCAAGTCGGGCAGCGGTTCCAGGCCATTATGTCTCGTTCTCAAACGGAAAACCCACGTATGGTGGTGCTCTCGTCACAACCTGGATGTAGTCTGTGGTTGGACCTGACGTGATGATAATAATGATGAAGAAAAAAGAGAAAACGGTCATGATAAGAATGTGCATGCTAATGTGTTGTTAGTCATCATGATACGATGGTACGATGCAGATGATACGGCCTCGATGCTGATATTGACAGTCTGGTCGTGATGAGTGAGGTGTGACGCTGGTGCTAATGATGAGTTATACCGAAGACAATAATGTTGCGCGCCTTCCGGTCTTTAGTATGAGCAGTGGAAAACGTGTCTACACCCGCGGCAGAATCGGGAATTCAGCCTCCACGCTATGCGCTTACTCTCCTCGGCACGGCAGCGGTGTTCATAGCTTTAAGGTTTGACTAGGAGAGCTAAAGTCTGTGGTAATCAAACCCATTTATTGTCTTCATGTCCGTTGATAGTTTTTCGCTCGTTGGTGATTACTATATCTTTCTTTATTTATATCGTTTTATCTTTACAGTTTGGTACATCCACGCCTGATTACACTAAGCGTATACGAACTGTCCAATAGAGGGACATGTAGCAGCAGGAGATTGCTCAAGGACAAACTTCACTTAGAAGAGAGTCGATCCCGCGTTGGTCTATTTTGGATTTGATCGCTGTGGAAAGCCCCCGAGTTTTGTTTTCGCGTTAAGCGAGACTTTGATGATTCAAAAAGTTATCTCCATTTTTAGTCACAGTCTGCCCTAATTTGCCACACTATCGATTCCCGTGCCCAATAAATCTGGTTTCTGCATCTCGAGGTATGTCTCCACGTATATTTTATTGCTTTTAAAAATGTGTTTTATTGCTTCTGACTTAGACATAATTTTCTTCATCTGTCAACAAATAATTATTTAATGTCGCATCGTCTTGTGTTTGCTTGCTTCTGAATTTATTTCCTTGTAGATAGCTCTATAGACACCTGAACAGATGGTAGCCCGATAGGTAGGCGTTGCGGCCTTCGATTGGGAGATTTTGCCGCGTCCATCGTATTCACCGAGTATAGCACCATCGAAATACCAGCAATTCAGATATTTGTAGAAATTAATTTAATTGTGTAAATTTGAAAACTTGTACATTTTCAATTGCACACGATATATATATATATATATATATATATATATAAAAGCCTTGTTAAACTGAAAAGGTTCAAAATGACACCGTGGGCATATTCGAAATATATATTTAAAAGCTTGTATAATTTATTTTTATTTCACCAAATGCCTGGGCACAACTATTCCAGAAGGTTTCACGAGTTTCACATGTCAAAGAATACTCTTCTGTTCACAAAATCTCTGAGCTGTAACAAGAGTCAGTCCTTCACTGTGCGCTTTAGTTTTTCGTCCAAATTGATGCGCCTCCCTGTGAGATGTTTTTAGCGCACTAAACAGAAGAATGTCGCAACACGACATATCCGGACGGTAGAGCGGGTGTTCAAGCTTGAGCCCACTGCAACTTCGCCAGTACACATTTTATGACTCTAGACACGTGTGAAGGCACGTTATTGTGGAGCAGAATCCCTTTTTCCGTAAGTACGCCAGGCCGTTTGCTCAGAATGGCCAGTAGCCCTTCGGTAACCCAAACTGTCTTGCGTAATTGTGCACGCTATTCCAAAGTTGCCTTTATCACTACCAACATTCGCATTGTGACACGCCGACTACTTCTCACCCGGTCGTTTAACTTGGCGATAAGTTCGGTCGTTTATATATGCATATATATATATATATATACATATATATATATATATATATATATATATATATATATATATATATATATATATATATACATATATATATATATACTCTAATACCTTTAAACCTGTATTTCATTTTCCTGTGTAGGCATGATCCTAATTTCCTGCAGCAATCACGTTAGTTACATTGAACAGAAGGACCGAACAGAATATGATTCCTGAACCTAGGGAATGCATGAGCCTGCCTTCCCACTAATCCGTCTGGTTGGGTCTTTGTGCCGTGCCCGATGTGTCTTTGATTTTTTCCCAGTAATAGAGCATGTGTAGGTATGTTCGCATAAACACATTTGATACATTCGTTTTTATAATATTAACTGTCCAATACGACAAGAGCTCCGTCGGCTATTCACTATTATGGACACAAGCTTACATAAACCGGTAATTGTCACTTTGTCAGCAGTGAAGCTGGTGCAATTTAGAAAACAGGTTTCTCGCAATAACATTTTTTCACTCTTTGCTCTTAAGAAAGTTCTATTATTTATCCATCGTGCGGAGCGTTTCTTGCCTAGTTCAGGGATGATCTCTGTTGCGGCAGTATGGCCAAGGTGTCTTTTCACGGAAGTGCACAGCGGGACTTCCTGACGCATGACACGCTATCGGGACAGTGATGTCGTTATCGCGACTCAGCAAACTCTTGTTGGCAGCTCGTGTGCCATTCTTGTGATGGATTGGCTTTCATTGCAGGAAACGTTGGACACTGCGCCTACGCGAACAGATCGGCGTTGCCATACGTATGAGCGGTAAAACATAATATGTAGACACACACACACATATATATATACATAAATTGTTATTTATTACTAACTTATTTGTACTATTAATGATTAGTTGTACAGATATATATATATATATATATATATATATATATATATATATATATATATATATATATATATATTTATCTCGGGCAGCCAGCAGGCACCAAACACGTTTGAGCACTTCAATAGCGACCCGTCCTCCTACGTGCATTGAGGTTGCCTGTTCGTGTGTTGTGCGATAGACACAATAGGAACATCGGTTGAAGGTGGATAGAAAGCGAAGAGCTTAAGAAGAGCTAACAGACTGTGATGAGGTCGGTGCCGGTGATTGTCACCCGCTGGCTTGAGGCAACGCTGTCCCCTGTTGGAGGCGTCGAACAAACAGCCGCCCTGAACGATGTTGCTACCGCGGTCGCTAGAAGCGGCCTCGTAACTAAGTCGTATACATTGAGAAAAAGAGCGGAGAGCGATATCGAGAAAGAGAGAGGGCGAGAGCGAGCAGATGAGTGGAAAAGTCTGGCGTTGGTGGGTTTACAAGCTCCACCATAGCGGTCGGTCTCAGACAGGCTGCTGAAGATGAAAGTGCATCATGCATTTTCAAAACCCTTCGATACAAAACAAAAAAGAACAGATGATAGACTGAGGGTCTCTCTCTCTCTCGCTCTTTCAATATCATCGATGATTACTTACTCTATACACTACGAGAACACAGTAAGTACAACAGTTCTTTTTTGGAGACGACGACGACGACGACATAATATCACTGTCGTACCGTGATGGCGCGTATGGAGTTTGTATGCTCGCGCTGTACGATTTGAGACCTCCGGGTTTCGAGTCTGATGATCGGGCCGCGATCGACATAAGCAAACAGGTGCTCTATTCTATTTTAGGATTGGTAACCGCAGTAATGCGTACTGAAGCGCTATAGAGTAGATTGTGCAAAACAAAAAGAATTAAACTGGGGCGCGAGCCAGAGAGAGAAAGACAGAGAGAGTATGCCGTTGGTTGGGTCAATGCTGCCGGTGCCTCGCTCGGTGGCTCTCGTCAGCTAATGCCTATCGTGACGTTACGACGACGACGACTCGGCCCGGTGCACTGGCGTAAGTATCTATCTATGTATAGGTAGTTTTATTTACACGTTTCGGCGTTTTCGTTTGTGTATGTACTGCTGCTTTGCATCCGCCTGTGGTGCAGATCTACTTACCGTTCCGGCTTGGTTTGAAGACATTAATTAGTAAAAGCCCGGCGCAGCCAGACGGGCAGGCATTTGGCCGTACTGCGGGAGGGCTTAGACTGACGGAGAATACGGACGATGCCTCTGGAGGCGTTTCCATGCGCAGACGTCATTACGACCGCATCAGTGCGTAATTAACACCTCCTCACAAATGGCTGACATTCTATGCATGATCATCATCAGCATCATCTCTACGTAGATGAGGTTTTTGCATATTCGGGGTTCTTTATGCGCTGATTAAAACGACCGTTGTTATGGTGCTTTTTTTTAGACCGGTCTAGAATATTTAAAACTAGATAGAAAGACTTATATATATAATAGATAAACTTAAGTATGCGACACGTAGGTAGGCCGCGGCGTTGGCTAGAGACACCTATGTGAACAACGACACGACAGCGCCACTATTAAGTCACAACAAAGACAACAGGCTGACTGAATAGCTAGAGCAACATGAATCAGAGCAGCCGCGAGAACAGCGTCAACAATACTAACAGCAACAACAATACCAGCAACACCTATCGGCTTAAGTAACCCACCCATTCAGTGCCCTATTGAGCGGTTCACTCGGGACGAGGCTAGTTGGCGTGGTAGCCCGAACAGCTCAGTCACTCATCATTGAGAGAAAAACGCCATATAGAACTGTCCTTGTATGCAGTGTTGAGTGTGTCCTCCATGTTCAGCACACACTTAATACTGCATGCAATACGGACATTAACGGCAAACACTTAAAAAGCCCCGCTAGCCTGAGTTGCACTCGCAAGTAGAAAAGTAACGCAATTCCAAACTGGCTCGGACTCCATCCGAGGGCATCTTAGGGACCGCATCGTACGTAAAAGCAAACAGGAGTCTTCTGACCAAGTGTGTTAAAGCGTATATATATATATATATATATATATTATAAAAATAAACATATACGAGTCACATATATAAGAGGACACTTAGCGCCCGAGCACTAGCGGCCCATAATTCTACGCGGTAATTGCTAGACGAAAAGCAAGGCGCAGCACAATTATTACAGTAGCAAGCGCCAAGTATATCTACATTTTGCCTTTCTCTGATGTGGATTGTCTTAGTAAGGAACTCGCGGACGGAACGTCTCACACCATTCTCCGGGAGGAATTGTCGGCAGGCAACACATTTTACCCATCGTTCGGCTCACTCAAAGGTGTAACTCTAGGGTGGAACTCGCAGTTCTGAAACGAAACGGCGTAACAGCTGGCATCGATGTCTTCCCGTGTTTTCGCTGAAATAGCCTTGGCGAAAAATAGGCGATTCTAGTAAATCATCTCGATATTGAGGAATTGTTCAATAAATGTATATATTCCTAAAAATGGAGCAGCAACGCATCTGTGTTAAAACTCGAATCATATGTTCTAGATGGTAAAAATGTTACGACCTACTTTTGAAAGAATCCATCCTGAAATATTGTGTTTATAGAGTCGTCTATTTCGCGGCGGGCGTGAAGAGACCGTGCCTTCGACGTCAACAACAGAAGAAAACGTTAAATTGTGATAATGTACTCAACAATTGCCGAATTGCTGTCTGGAAGGTAACAGAGCAATTCGATAAATCATATGAATCAGTTGTAACAGTCTTGACCGTTATTTTTGGGGCCAGAAACCTGGCAACGAAGTTTTTCCCAAACAAAGAATTGAATTTCCAGCAAATAAAAGCCCGTCGGGAAATGTCCGAATTGAAAATTCAGACAGTAGCAAATTACCCTGGATTGCTTCAGAGAGTGATTGCAGGTGACGAGTCATGGTATACGGTTACAACATCGAAACCTAACTTCATCCTCCCAGTGGTGCTTCTAAGGAGAGAGTCAATCGAATAAGTCAGAGAGAGCAGATCCAACACGAAGCTTTATTTTGTTCGACTACAGAGGAATTATTTTACACGAATTCTGGCCGGTTTTACGGTCAAGACGGAATACTACCACAAAATAACCGTGAAATACTTGTTTAAAAATGTTTCGAAGAGTAAGACAGAAGTGCAAATGCATTGCAGCGGCGGGCGAGAGCTATTTTGACGGGAACAAAAGCGACAGACAATTAAATAAGTTCTATTTCATGTAATGTATTACAACATTTTGATCCAAAGATCTTGTATCATTCAGATCAGATCTCATTGAGTATGCCAACGCGGCACTATGCGCTATGAAATATTTTTGGGACATTGACATAGAATGATGCGTTTCTATTCTTGATCTGTTATGATTAGGTCTCAAAATAACGCGTAATTTACGTCGTCATTCTTAAAATGCAAGTGGTTTCTTCTTCACGGCTTAAATGGATTTGTCTACATAATACATATACATATATACGGTTTCTTATTGTTGAAGAGACTGAAAATGCTCACAATTTGTCTTGTTTTTATCATGTGTTTAACGTGTCTATATTAGAGAACTGTACAAATGTGTGTATGCATTTTGCTTACCAATACGTAATATATCTCACAGGTCTGCTTTTGCGATTGATCTTTTGCAATAGCCAAAAATGCAGGCACCTGCTTTCTATGCCTAAGGCAATAACAGCCATGAACAATAAATTACATCTGGTGTTTACATGCCAGTCAAAACCTCAGGCGTAGCATCACGAATTCCGGAGAAAAAAAACGTCTACATGACGTCGCTAGCGGCGGCACCGGCAGCGATTGGCGCATTTCGAGAAGATAGTCTCGATGATACTGTACGGACATGGGCAAGCGTCACAAGATCGGTCACTTGCACAGTATAAGACAGTAAGGCCGAATAAACATAGAGCAAACGGGCCAAGTAAACTGCATGATATGAACAGCGCGGTCGGCAAAGTTGGACTCCCCCTACGTCACCTATCGATTGCTCTATTGAGTGCGTGTTTTTCAAGAAAAACTCCTAGCAATACAACGTCTACTTTTTTCACAATTTGAAGGAACCCGCTTGTGCCGTGATACCACCTCGTGTTTGTCACCAAAATGTCCTTTTTTGCGGTCCCTCGTTTAGACTGGGCATGAGGACGGTTGGTCATACGTGGTGCTGTAGCCAAATCGATTTGTTTCGACACGGCCCAGGCGTTTTGCTATTCTGGCCCGGTAGTTGTATGGTCTATAGCGGAGCAGCTAGCAATGCAGAAACAGCAGCAGCAGCAACAACAACGTCAGAATAGCCTTCACATCATCGTAGCTTTCTTTCTCTCACTTTCCCTATATGTATATATATATATATATATATATATATATATATATATATATATATATATATATATGTATATATATATATATATATATATATATATATAGAGAGAGAGAGAGAGAGAGAGAAAGAGAGATACATCAGAAAAGAGCCACGTCTCGGCGCTTCCGTCTGCAAGGAATGTGCCTCAAAGGTGCGGTTGCAGTGCTCCGAAAGCAAAAGAACTACACCTCCTTTTTGCTAGTGGCCATACTGTGTTCTGTATGCATGGCTCTCAATGGCCGATCACCGCCAATGTCGTAAATAACGCAAACAACATCGCCAGCCCAGCGTATTCGTTATTCCTGGAATCGTTGAAATGGCCGGCTTCTGTTTTTGTCTTCGAGCCTCTCTGTCGTCTCTATTCTCCTGATCTTTCTAGCTTTAAGGAAACACTTTGTTGTCGGTACCATGCGAACACAACGTTGTTGCTATGCTGCATATTATAGATAGATAGCTCCTGCTGCCAAAAAAGATCCCGTTCTTTAATCGCCGGTAACATTAGATAGCTGTTTCGCTATTATATCAAGTAGGCGAGTAAAACGTATTTATTAAATTGGGCCTGTTTGGCCTAGACGAGTGAAAGGGCAAGATAGAAAGCACCGACACCCGTCTTGGGACATCTTGAAGATGCTGCCGGCAGCGATGCCATGCCAGACAATGTTCTTTTTGAATGAAGAGAGCGTTATTATTTATTTATTAACACCCGGGCTGAGTAAGTGTGTTTATGTTACATCACAGTTTTCCACACAAGAATCGATCTAGCGTTTTGCCAGTTCTGCTATGGACCGAACCGCCGGACAAACCGCGGCGTGGTATTTATCACATTTAGCGATCTTTCACCCCGCTAGCCCTCCACCCAGTGCTTCTCATTGCTGCTGTCCCATAAATTCCTATGTCTACCTCGCTAATTTTGGTTCACCAATTTCGCATATAAACGTCAAAGGCGCACGTCTTCTTCAGATTCCATCGTTTTTGTAGCTCCTCTGTCAGCAGTGGGCCACCTTCCAACACGTGGACCACCCTATTTCTGCATGTATTTGAAAGCGCAAAAACCCTCTTTAGAAAGAAAAACCTTACCCCATCGATTAAACGCAATTCGTCTACTCCCACCTTATCTCATATTAGTGAAATGCCATATGTGGCGATGGGCGCTATCTGTATCCCAAAAAGGGCTACTGCTGCATCGACCGAGAGCTTATGTGGACATTTAATTGCCGCGGCTGCGATAGTGGCCTTCCTAACCCTCTCCTGGATGTGTGATCGAAAACTACTGCCCCTTGTTGTTAAGGTGAGCCCTATTATGTGAATTTATTTACAAATTTTAATTCCTTTCCCCTGATTTGAAGTACGTCATCCCTGGCCAGACGGCCGCCCCTTCGGAATTTCATGGCTACTGTCTTTTCCCAATTAACCTTTAAGCCCATTTCATCCATGAATGTAACTAGGCGATCCATTGCTTGCTTCACTCTGAAAAGGCTACAACTAAAGATTACTACATCATCTGCGTACATTAAAATCTTGGCCCACTCTCAAGTCCAGCCCGTCCTTATCCGTTCAGGGAGCCCACCCAGAAGAACGGAAAACAGTAGTGGACTCAGTCCATCGCCCTGCGCGACACCTGTGGTTTGAATTACCTCCCCCGCAATGCCAACCCCGTTGTCAATCAGCACCGTGTTTTGTTTTAAGATGCTGATGAGCAACCTCAGCATTGCTCCCGGCACTCCCATTTTAGCTAGCTCTTTAACTATCTTATCCCTTGGCGCTATGTCAAATGCCGCTTTTAAATCTACGAACACAGCATATAGACAATTCTTCGGCCTGGACAGAGTATCCCAGATTGCTCCGAGCAGCCCTTCAATTGCTGAGTGAGTTGACCTTCGCTTCCTAAATCCATGCTGTTCCTCTGGTACCCCCCTCTCCTCTAAGAAAGATTCCAATCTCCTAGCTATTATTCCTGAAAATATCTTGTATGGGCAGCTCTTTATTGCTATTCCCCTCCAAGCCTCTGGTTCCGTTTCTATACCCTTTCCTTTGGGAATGACAATTAACGTCGCTTCCCTCCAGGCCTGTGGAATTTCCCCGGTGTTTAAGCATTCATTGAATAGAGCTTGCCAGCATGGCGCGAGAACTAAGGTATCTTTCATGTGTTCATTCCTTATCAAATCATTTCCGTGCGTTTTCCCCCGTGGTGCTCTGTCGATTGTTTCCATTACTTCCCTAAGAGTGATTGCCCTCACTATCCAAATTCTAGCTTCATCTGTCGTTTGATCCCAGGGGCCTTCATATTCTACCACCGTTTTCGGGGTTGTATCCGACCCGGCCAAAATCCTCCCAAAATGTTCGACTAGCCTGCCCGTCTCTACTGAACATTGCCTCCTCCCCTTTCGCCTCAGCCATGTATATGGCCGTACTTCAGCCTCCCTTATTGCTGCCAATTCTTTCTTTTCCCAGTACCTTTGCTTTTCTTCTCTATAAGAAGCCTTAACCAACTGTTTAACCAAGGAGGCTAACGGCCGCATAACCGGAACGATTTTTACGTATTCCCGCGTCAACCTATTGGCCTGCTTGGCCATCCTACACCGCTCACTAAACCAAGGTCTTTCGCTTCTCTTCTGCACCGGTAGTATCGCAGAATTTAATAACCCTACCAGGCTGCGTTCGTAGCAATCTATGTGTATCGCCTCTGGCACCGGAAATACTTTGTTAAGCCCCTGTAATAGAGTATTAACGTCAAGCCTTCTTCCAGAGCTTTCCCCCCTTCCCAGTTCTTGATCAGTCCCCTTAATTTTCACCCAGATGCCCATCGGTATATGCTTTCTAAGTCCCGCCCCTTCCTGTAATGGATTGTTTTCCCCTGCAAACGTTATGTCCCTTCTATCCATATCTGTTGCAAATAGGTCAATGACTGACGAACCAGAGTGGCATTCATATGTAAACACATTCGCGCTGTTGACTACCCAGCAGCCGATTTCATCCAGTACGTCTAGCAAGGCTACAGTTCTTTCCGAATCAATTCTGTCTAATCTCGCATTAAAGTCCCCTCCTATAATTATTGGAGCCTTTCTCGGTAACGCTTCTATACCCAGCAAGAGACGCTCAATCATCGTTTCCGTTGACTCCGTCCGCGTCGGTTGCACATAGGTGGCCATTATTTCTAGTTTGGGTGAAGCTACTGCAATCAGATTTTCTGCTACAATTTTTACGTTCATTTCTCCTACCAATGGTCTAACAAAAACTGATACTCCCCCGCTTGGCCTACCCGGGCCCTCTCTACAAGACGCCAGTGCATGGTACCCATAGAATCCCCGTATATCAAACTGCTCTCGCGCCCAGGTCTCCGTCAAAATAACAATGTCTATCCCTCTGTATGCGTCGTCCCCTAGCAAATCTAACACCCCCCTCGCAGTTCCACATTACTATCTGAATACGCGCACCCTCTACTGGATTTTGCTGATTCTGCCGGTTCTCGTACGCAAGGGGCCTGTTCACCGTTGTCTTCAGATGTCAGGTCGACTTAAAGCATGAGGAAGATGTCGTTGCACGATCTGCGCTTCTGTCCTGTCGTGTAGGTCTGGCGCTATCAGCGTCATTGGTCGTGGGTTGCAGTAAAGGGGAGGCGGCTGACGGGGCGCCAGAATGCTCGGGATAACTTCTTGAATGGTCCTAGCCACTGTTTGCGCGATGATATCTTTCAACATCGGCATAATCTTTGAAATCACCTGTTGCACTATATCCTCCACTTTCAGCAGCGGCACGTGCTGCTCACTCAGATTATTTTCGACGGTCGCAGGTGGAGCACTTGTTAGTGCTGGATCCTTCGGTGGTTCGGGTCTTTGAGGTTTGGATGTCGCCTCGTTGACTTTGATCCCATTTTTTACTACCGAGGACCAAGTGCGCCTTGAGAAGTTATCAGATGCCTGTATGTGGCCCACAGGTGTACAGAGTGGTACTAACGGGGCATCCAAGCGCTTCCCAATGCTATTTGGAGACGATTTTTGTAATAATTCCATGCGCTTTAGTCTATGTGGACATCAGCCCCAGGTGGCTTCGTGTTCTCCAAAACACAAGCTGCACCGAGCCTGGGCTTTGCAATCCTTTCTCAGGTGCTCCGTAGAGCCACACTTTCTGCATCTCGGCTTAGGAAGTTTACAGTTGGCTGCAAAGTGATCCATGCTGTAACACTTAAAACATTGCATGGGTTCCCGATATAAGACGACTCCGTGCCGTTTCAACCCTAACCGAACCTCAGCTGGAAAATTTCCGCCCGCGAATGTCAAAATAACCTGTTCGGAGGTCGACACTATGTTCGTCTTCGGGTCTTTAGATTTCACCCGTATTGCTTCGGAAACCCCACAAGGCTGTAGAGCAGCCAAGATTGTAGCTTCCGATATTGAGGGATGCACACCGGAGATTTTACCCTTCACTGTGGATCGGCCTCCACTGATCCTCGCGGATACCTTCACGTTGTAAAACGCGGTTCTTCCATCTTTCTTTTGACATGCTTAGCGATAAAGTCACATACATCGTTGAAATGTAGCTCCAAGGAGTTGTCGTCCGTTGAAAATATTACTCCCCCTTTCTTTTCTACTACCACCTTTGGCGCACGAGCTCGCCTAGACCGGGTCACCGTGATAAACTCCGATTCGTACGGAACGTCTTCACCGTCACCGCCGTCTTCGGTAGGCTCGCTTGTGACTCCCACGGTCGCTGAGTGAGCCACTGCCTGTGATATACGCATATCTTTGCTGCGAGTGTCTTCCACAGGACTTGATGCAACGCGCTTCCCGCATCCCGCCTTTGGACGGTGGGCCGGACCGCCCGCATCGTTGGTAGGACCAGCAATGTGTCCATCCGTCTCTCCGTCCACATGCACGTACGCAGGCACGTCACCTTGCACCTCTTTTGTTGGTGTTCGCTGCATCGGCCTGGCTAGCTAATGCTGCGCCGCGCCTGTTTACAAACAAAGTACCGTTTGTTTATCATGCAGTCGCCGGGCAGACTGAAGTTCGAGTTCGATTGATAATAATGGTACTGGTATCCGGGGAGGGGGAGTATTGACAACAGCGGCGTCGATAACGAGAGTAGAGATGAAGACTGGTGATGATAAAAAGACTGTAGGTGATATGAAGAGAGAGCCAAACGTTAATGCTGCTGATGATGAGTATTGATACGACCGGTACTGTATTGCAGTGATGATAATGACGGATGGGATGGTTCCAATGAAACTTACGGTAGAAGTGGGAATGCTAGGAGAGACGAAGTTGGCAACTATGATGATGGTGTGATGATGTTGAAGACGAGAGACCGTGATAAAGGCGGAGGTAGTGGTAAATGATGAAGATGATTCCGGTGGAGGTGAGTGATGATGATGACTGTTTTAAGAAGACACTGCTTCTAAATAATTAGTCCTGCTGCACACTATAACTTTTCACGGTAATCGAGTCTTATAGACTAACAGATGTTATGCTCACTGATGCTTATGGATTTCCACGCAAAATGCTAAATTTACCTTTACTTTCCAAGAACCACACACGAACACGTCCGCACCGTTTGAGAACAGCTGTGACTATACATGTGAAGAGAGCGTTATGCGTTCCTACGGGCTAACGGCCGTCCGCGGTAGTGCAACAGATGACATAGGCGGATTGGAAGTCTATGCGAGACCTGCGAAGATCTGCGCCTTAAGAGTGGCACGATTGGCGCAGAAGACATCGGCGATCGGGCTGCAAGCGTGGCTCACTGGCAAGGGCATAACTGTGAAAGCAGTTTGAAAGCTACATACACATGGTAGTGATGCTGTGTTCTGTGTGGTGGTGCGTGACGATGATTACGCAGACTGTTGCAGAAATGAATTCTGGCCGAAGGGAAGCCTGTTTCGTTGCTGGGTTGGGGACGTCCCCTACGAGAGGATGGTTAAGGAGAGTTTTAGTGCGTCTAGCGGTCTAAGCTCCCGTAAGTGACTGACCAGTTCTAGAACTGCAAGCGTAGCGGCAAACATACCTCTACGAGTGCTTCTCTGGCATTGTGAGGGCCTTAAGGGAGCAATGGATTTTGCACGTGATGACATGTTTAAGTTGGTTGACATTGCACTCCTTACGGAGACATTTCAGCGGGACAAACTGCATATCAATGCTATGTGGGGGTTTCACCAGCTGGCGGTCTTACTTGCGGGAGGTTGGGGAAGACCTGTGGGTGGGTTATCTATCTATCTACGTAAACGCTTACCAACGATGCAATGCGTCAGGAAAGATGAATCAGCTATATATATATTATATATATATATATATATATATATATATATATATATATATATATATATATATATAGATATATATTATATATATATATATATATATATATATATATTTATATATATATATATATATATATATATATATATATATATATATATATATATATATATATATATATTATATATATATATATAACGTTCATACATAGCTTCATTCTCGTTATCTCGTGACCGTCTCTCTAGCTGGCGACTACCTAATCCGTGGAACAGGCCACGGGGATACCACCAGCAGCGGCCCCTGCAGGCCGGGCGGGCCCCCATTCGTTGCTAGCTCGTCGTCACGGAGGAAGGGAATTCCGACGCGCAGAGCAGCGCTTCCGAAACGACATCGAGGACGACGTCCTAACAAAGTGCCGTCACGGAAAGCTCCGGTTGTGGGGGGAAGGGGGGGTCGGCGACTCCTGGAGGCCACATTCCAGCCAGCCCCCGACATGGCTAGACAATACAGTCAACTAGGCACTGCAGTCAGCCATCGCGTATGGCGACGACGAAGGATCTATGCCCCCCCCCCCCCCCCGTGCTTTCCTCACAACCCAAAAGCATACAGTCAATCACTACTTTCTACGACGTAGACATTAGGTGTTTGCTGGTAGTGTGAGCTTAGACCGAGGCTAGTTTAGAAGTATGTCCGCACTGTCCTGTGATGATAAATTGCTGAACGCAAACTTTAACTGACAGCCATCGACAGCCTGCCAGCTCACTAACCATTTTACTATCTTACTAACAGTCATTAAGGACAATTAGTAGCAGTAGTAGTAGTAGTAGTAGTAGTAGTATGGCTAACACTAAAAACACGCTCTACTCATGTCAAACGTTAATTTTGCCGAGGTGCTTTCATTAGAGATGCGTTCATCCCAAACAGCTTCCCTGTTTGTTTTGGTCGCTTTTTAGCTACCGTTATCGCTAACTAAGAGGTTAGCTTTCGAGCTAATGGCACTGAGCCTGCTTTTGCCAGCACACTTTGTTCAGCTGTGCACAATTAAACAAGTTGCAGACACATGTGCAAATATTCATGTAATGTGAATATGGCATATATATGAATACACGCATATACACGCACTATACATCGATGGATGCAGGAATAAACAGAAAGAATAATGCGTTTTACCCTATATTATTATTGGCAAAAATGCCGTAATCTTATTTAATTTCCGCATACTCTAAGCCAAGCTAAGCAGAAGTCAAACAAGTGATGGCCGTAATATTTACATCGCCTGTACAACCAGACTAACTGTCACCTGATTTTATTTGACTTTTTCTCGATTTAACCTTCTAACGGTTGAAGTTGATAAACATTATTAATAGTTCTAGAAAATTGTGTAACGCGGTGTGAGGTCCATTGTAACGCCTGCAATAGGTGAGCTGGAAACTACGATGCTAGCAATATACGCCAGTTGAGGTTCTGTCCACGGCTTAGATCGGCGCATACAATTTTACATAGAATCTTTCAGAGCTAGGGCGGCGTTCTCTACGCCCATCCCCTCGACCCCCCCCCCTAATCAGCAATGAAGCCCACCATTTATTTGTTCACTGGAAGTACAATAGTAAAAATAAAGGCGTTTTCTTCCGACCAATGGTCAGAGAAGCGGACATACAAATCGCTTGTCTAGAGTCGCGTACGATGCTGTCCCACTGGTGACACCGTCAAAGTGCCTGCACACGCCTACCCCACTAGGGAAACCCTCAGGTTTGTTTGTTTAGAAGAAGGCCGGCGTGCACAGAGCGATGCCGACGCAAGACGTTGGCATATCCTCAGCTGCTGCTTGTCAAAGGCCAACACGAGAGTATGCATTGCATGTTTGCAATGCAATACAAATGTCCGATGTACAAATTTGCTAAATGTAGTGATAGACAGACTATGAAATATATATATATATATACTGCTCTTGCAACAAAAATTATACTATAGTAGCCATATTAGAAATCACCTGAATTGACTATAACAGACGTGACTACAACAACGTCAAACAATAATGAGGGCTAGCATCCGTGGCAACAGCAAGAATAACAACAGTGAACAGACGACGACAGCAACAATATCATCAACAACAGCAACAGTAACAGCAACAACAACAGCGCCAAGAACAACGATGAACGGATCGCCATATAAGAAGGCTTTTTCTTAAAACAACTGCTAACTATAGCTCGCAGTCCCGTTGCTTTCTTCTTTGGGCAACCGATATTTGCATATTCCTGTTGCCTGATCTCTAAGTCGGCCTTGAGATGGCTTAAAGACTCAGAGCACAATTTAATGGGCGAAGCTGGTGCGCCTAAACGAGAAGGAAGTTAGATGCCCAGAGAAAAAAACTCCACTGCGTCGCCACTACACTGAAGCGGCTGTACCATTTGAAAATAGCTACAGCGGATGTGATCAATCCGCAGCGTCGTGCCTGCAGATCATGCTACCTGTTTACCTGTTTTCGGCAATCTCCTAGCTACCTAATTGCAACATCCTCCCACAGACCTCCTAAAACGTTTAACTAGTGCAACTAGTCACAGCACAGCAACGGCTAAATCATTAGAGGCTGCTGAAACCCATGCAGAAACCGTTCGTCATTCGCTGAACCAGCCACCCAGAACCATTCGCGCTTATATTAACAAAGCAAAACCAATACGCATAATGTTGGGAAAGCCTCGTCAAATGAACACATGTACAGACGAGGCGAAACTTAAGGTAACGCAGTCCAATTCGATGCCCCAAAAGAGATGAGCTGGAAATCTTCCAAGCTTTACCCTACTAAGAGAGGAAAAGAACAACTGATGCAGCTGTCATGACGAGCTGCACAAATAAGAGCCGGATAAACTAGCATATGAACGTAACTCACCGATTTGACTGGCAGTCGTAACTAAGATGTCATTTTTTTCCTTAAAGAAAATTTACTCCAAAGTGCGGCTTGTTCATTACTCTAAAAACGGTGGAGAGGAAACCTTAGCGCAATCTTTACTAGGTATGGGATTTTTGCGGTGCTTAAACTATACGCATTTATTTTTCATTATGTCGCGTAACAAAAGTGTTATTCACTAACATCAATAAGTTTCATAAACCCTGACATTACTGTTCAACTACATTTATGAGAAGGGCCAATCGTAAGACTGTCAATACAGAATAACTTGAAGTGATTTTTTATTAACGTCGTCGCCGCTAGAAGGCGGTTTCAGTTTAAATCCACACTGCCTCTAGCAGTCACCTATATCATATGTTTAGCATACGCTTTAGCATTGTATAAAAAAATATACTATATGTCTACTGTCTCTCTCTGTAATAAATACACACAGCCCCCCTCCCCATGATGACAAAGGAATTCATATGACGATTGCGCCACGGACTTCAAGGCCAATTGCGAGAGCCGCGATGTGTTAAGTACAGAAGATAAAAAATACTAGATATACTTGTTGTTAACAAAATAATCCGAATCCTACCGAAACGCAAACGGTCGTTTTTTTAAGTACAGTTTGGTCTACGGCATTATGTGATCTTTTAACATTGGTTGGCGGTGTCTCGTCCCGTTCTTTTTGACTCCATGAGAGATTAAAAGCGTGCCCCCGGGTTATCCCGGCCCACATCATTACTGAGGCTGGCGTTTGCATGCTCGTGGCTTGAAATTGCTCACGCACGCCGTTGGATCCTTGCTGCAGCCATAACATATCGTTTTGCCTGTTAACAAGTTTATTTCAATTCAAATGCGCCTTTATTTTGTCAAGGGAGGACATTATTTGCAATATTTACAGTTCGCAAACCGTTACCTAGGTTATACAACAGGCAGCCTCCATGTGTGCCGACATTTCCACCATTCGTGTTCTGAGTTCTCAGTTAGGTTCAACAGTAGCTATCATCTGATCATAGAGGACGGTGTTTGGAACCTCGCACGAGCGGAACCGGAGAGAAAAGCGTTCGTTTTTTGCAACCAACCTATCTTTGTCTATTCGTATGAACGTTTCGTTTTCGACTGATAAGCTTTTATCTTGAGATGATTCTCATAATTCACATCACGCTGCTGCTTGAGATTTTTAAGTCACTAACTAAGCGCGTGTATTTTTCTAATAATTACGGGTGCGCTGGGTTTTGACCTGCCATAGTGCCGCACAGCTATCCAGTCGTTATTCTTATATCGCTTAATAGTGCGTATGACACACTTTTTGTTCATTTCAAGATGTTGTAGTTCGTTTACCATAATTCTAATACAAGTGCCCACCAAATGGAGCGCTTCCACACTGTCTCACTTTGCTGTCATGATCTCTGACTTAAGCGAACCAGTGTAGCTGCTACGAGGCGATCAAAGGAGTGAAGAAAAGGCCAGAAAATTGTTTGGCATGTTTATTGCAAGCAACCATTGATTAAGGCCGGCGCAGCAAACTTTGCAAAATAAGGAACGCCTAGTCGTGTTATCCATGTGTACTCATATTGGGCGAAGACGGATCATTTTTAGTTTTCGCTTTCGTAAGGTATGGCGACCGGTAGTGACGGCAATGACGTTAGCAGGTACGTTGACTTTTTTGTTATAATTGGATGTCTGTGAAACAGAGCCACATCAAACACGATTCGATTGTTTATATATGGAAAATTCTGTGCGCATTAAGCAAGTGTATGCTATTTTACTTTTTAAGTTTAAACTCGGACGCATTAGCAGCAGTTATGACTATTGAAATTTGCACAGCATTTAAGCCTTCAGTTGTGGCGATCCGCACCGCCAACTTCTGGTTGTTGATTGATGAAAATCTATCGAGTAGTAAGTAGCATGCTTGCTGAAAACCTGGCCGTATCTAAGTACACCGTAATAGCGCATTTGCACTCAATGGGCGGAGATTACAAAATGAGGGTAGGTTCGTTTTCTGTGCGCGTTTGTCGGCCCGTTCTTTGCTACTGCAGCGCCAGTTCATGTGTGCAATTCATCTAAAGCAAAGAAAACAAACCAAAGAGTTTCTCTTGTGTCTTTCGTGGACCGAGAAAGGCATTGTTTAATATGAGTTTCTGAAACCGAGAAAGTTTCAGGACCGAGAAAAGCATTGTTCACTATGAGTGTAGTAGTGGCGGTGGCTTAGGCGGCTAACGCACCGTTCGAAACGGGGCGTTGGGAGGGGGGAGGGGGGCGGCGGGGCCATGGCAACCATGGTTGGCAAAACAATCGCTAGTTCGAGCCCCGGCCGTGCTGGTTGAATTTGTTGGGCGTGATTGTCATTGCCCTGCTGCTACGTACCTCTGCTCAAGAAAGCCTATATAATTCCAGTACGAGAACGCGATGACGATAGATGCATTTAGACGATATCGCACCACAGGCAACTTAGCCCAGTACGAGCGTCGCAAATGTGGTTGTTAGAGCGTTAAAAAACATTAATTTCTGAAACCAGGCGAGGTAATCTCGGGGAAAATCTCTGCTTGACTAGCAGGAGTAAGGGCTGGAAGCCTTTTTGCGAAAAAAAAGCGTTATTTATTAACATTACTATGCTTAACCGCACGCAGCGAAAGTGACCCACAGAGGATCCTGTAGAATGTCGTTTTCCTTTTTCTGAGTAGCACAACTAAAACAAAAGTCGGGTTTTGCATGATAAATACAATGCTATATGTCTGCCCGAAAACGATTTCAATTAAATAAAAATGGTTAAAATGAGAGTTGTTATGATAAGTGTACCTCACCAAAAAAAGAACGGAAAAACTTTCGTCTGCCCCAAATGTATATACAATAATTGTTTACTTCGTTGCTCGACGCAGTGCTGATATTAAAAACGTCGTATTCAGTTTATAAAATAGCCTTGATACATGCATGGCAAATAATTCATTTTCAGCCCAAAAAAGCACAAGCACACCAAAAGGAGCACTCAAGCTTTATCTGCTTAGCTTTAGAGCATGATAATTTCTCTCAACGTACAACTGCAAAGATCAGGTTTTGGTCTCCATGTCGTAGCTGGGTACCCTAGACTTGTTATTCGACATGGTTTAAGTAGAGCACCTGGACTCCTAGCAGTTCAACATATACAACACTGACAGGTGTCTTTTGCTAAAAATGAAGTTGGTTTGGAAGAAGCCTCGCAGAGTTGCTTTTACGTTTTTCAACCTCTTTTCGAATTATCACGAATTACACGTTACAGATTTAACTATTGTCATACCTTCCTGGCAGTGTTTAATTGATTGGTGGACACGTCTTTTTCTAATTTAATCTATTTCTTTTTCTGCAACCGACGCTGACAACCGCTCAGAACGAGCGTTTCTATGACGCCTTCTAGTCCATCGCAAAACTACTAAACCGGTCGATAATAGTATACTCGCGATTTAGCCTAATTTAATTCTTCTAAATACACAAAATTGCCCTTTGGGTAAAAGTTTCAATGCAGGATGCCAGTTTTCATTAGCTATTAGCTCTATCGAAACTTGGCAGAAGTTCATCGACCTCTTCGCGTTGACAGCACCACAAAAATGTATGCAATTCGACGCCGCCCAAGGTTAAAATGCCGGATGGAGGTTCATACTGCTTTTAATTAAAAGAAGTAGTTTCTGGTATTAATCATTTGCTGGTGGTCATCATAGGTGAGTAGACCAGGAACTTTTTGGAAATGCGTAGGTTGCTACCTACGGTGCGCGGACAAAGCGGAGCAAAAAGCAGTTATACCATCAGTGCAAAAGAGGTTTCAGCTAACTGCGCGGTACGTAACTAGGCCTCTGTTCGAGTGTGTCGAATGTGTCTGTGGGGTATACTTTTTAGCCTAGGTAGCATGCTTCGGCCGTGACTCAACGTAAGGTGCTGGCTCTGCTTTGCAACCGAAGCTGCTGCTGCTGCTGCTACAGGTTCTGTGGAACATACCCTTTCTCCCCCGCTGACCCGTTTGAGCAGCGTTAGCGACTAGCGTGCATTTCGGTATGGTTTCCAGGGAATCATTCCAGCGCGGGCCGGCCAAGTGTGCTGTTGTAGTACATCTACTTTTCGGCCTTCAGGTGCCGTTAGAGCCGTTGGCGTCGCCCCGCGTACTCAACCCACGCATGCTATCCGTCCGTCCAGAGTTTCCTCATTCTTTCAGCATGCCCCAGAAACAGGGCTATGAGGCTCCCTGGCGTTGTAGCCGCGCGGCGAACGGTGGCCAGGCGCGAAGCTACAGGGGCGGCTTGGCGTCGGTGGTGGTCAGCCAACGATGCACCAATGCCAACGTGTCCCGCCGGTGAAACAGCCGGATCTCGGGTCTTGGCTGCGGTCTCGGCTCGTCTCGGCAGCCTTCTCGACTTTAGAATCGCTTGCGGGTCTCCGAGGAACCATAGAGAGGCGAGCAGCTGTAGATAGCTCTCCTTCGAGAGGAAGGACTCGCTCCACAAACCTACAAGTACCTGCCTACGAATTCATTAAGTTCTTAACGGTGCTGCTCCATGTGCGAAAGAAGACATCCGTCCACCACCGAATTCTATTCGCCGAACTTTGCCGGTCAGTTTACCATATGGCCCTTTTCACACACACACATATATATATATATGTGAAGAGGGCATATATATATATATATATTTTTTTTTTTTTCTTTTTTACGTTTTACTTTTTTTGTTGCTGTTTCGACATCCACTGCAACCTAATTATTTGCCAAAAATATATGGACTCAACGACTCGTAATTTAGAGTCTTTCTTTGATGATGACAATTGTCGGATTTTTCGATTATTAATTATTTGAGGTCTTTGTGGATGCAATTTTCTGTTTAACGGTGTAACAGCTTTACTGTTCACGCAAATTGTAATAAAAAAAATAATTGATAGATAAAACCAGCGGAAGGCTATCGGAATGAATCTAATGAGCATATTACACGTGGATGAAATCTAAGTGAGCATTAAAATAATCATAGAATGTAAAAAGACACGATGCGCAAGAGGTATAAACTAATGTTTATATATATATATACGCGCAAAGCTCGAAGTCCACATTGAGATGCTTCTATGTCACAAACAGGATGTCTCATATGTTAGCGATTTATGATGGAGCCGACATCAATTCGGCATTCCACACGTTCACTTAAATCCTGCTTTTTATATACAAAGGTTATGTGACCTTGTGGACCTTCCTGCTTCTGATGCACCTGCGTGCAAGGTGGTCAGTGTTTTTCTACTCCGGTTTACGGGGCTCCGTTGCAGGGTTGTATCCTTATACCGCGGATATCGTAAGGTGAATTCGGTAGTACTCGAAAACCGTCTATTTTGGGAGTCGCCGATATCACAATGCAATCCGCGCTGGGAATACAGCATTCTAACGGAGTCGTTTTGGATTTTTGCGTGACAACTCCTGTCAACTCTGGAAACTCATCAACAGACTCTGTGGTAGGCGACATGATTCAGTGGACTTACCGACCGCGTTATTAAGTCGCACATTATCCACCACATATCTCGCATTATTTACCCCGCCCGATCTCACATAGCCGACCCCTTGACACACATAAATGGCATATTAGATGAGACAGCATACCCTAGCAGCTTAAAGGTCGCCAGATTAGTACAGATTCACAAAGGTGGTAGTAGGAACAACCCGCCTCTACTACTACTACTACTACTACTATAAAGTGAATGCTCGGCCTGTTTTGAACAAAAATAATAAAACAGAACTTGTAAGCCAAATGACGAGGCATCTCGGAAGCAACAACATGGTTTCGGGCAACCAATTCGGATTTTGCAAACATTTGGTTACAGGTCATGTCATTATGCAACTAGTAAAGGACACACGTTTAGACAGGAGAAAGTTGTGTACAGCACTTTTAGTAGATCTCAAACGCGCCTTTGACAGTGTTCGTCGAGACACTTTCCTACTCAAATTAAAAGACATGCATTTTCACGAGCACGCCATTAAACTGCTATCCGCGTAATTTCTCGGGCATCACTAGCTTGCTGACGTGGAGGAAACCCGGTCTGAATTTCTCCCGGGTTCGCTCGGTATACCCCAGGGCTCGTGCATTGGCCTACTAGCTTCCCTTTGCTTTATAAATGATGCTACAAAATGCTACATGAAAAGTGGTTATTATTGATGCTGGTGACAGCACTTTTAAATATGTTGGGTAGCGTGGTGAGGAGGTACACTGCGTGATGATACAGGATGCCACTGCCCTTAACGCCTAGTGTGTAGCAAACCGTATTGCTATCAATGCAAATAAAACTCAAGTGGTGCTTTTTGGAAAGGGTAACACGATTCCTCGAATGCCACCAGTAATTATAAATGGCCGCCTTGAACAGTAAAAGTGGATGCATGACTTTCTGGTAACGCGCATGTAAAGTCGGCTTTCTATCACCACAAACTCATCAAGAACAAAATTGGATCATCTTCATGCAAGCTGCTTTACAACGCACTTTTCTGAGTCACCTTACGTGTAGATTTTTGAACAGCCTGCGGTAAGGGTTAAGCGAAACGACTGAAAGTGGCACAGGGGCGCTTTCTTGTAGGTCTCGGGGATAGAACAGTCGAAAGAGAAGACAATACAGTATATCGGAGATAAAGAATATCACGCGTTACTTAGCCCACATGATTATTTTTAAGAATACCCATCGGATCGGGCCGAAGATACTAGATCTCAACTGCCTTGGAGGGGCGAGAGAGACCAGGGCATCTAAAACGGTCACATTGGAATTCCGCATACACCGAAGCAGCAAGGGCAGCCAAGCATTTGGTCTTCGAGCTGTCAGGGAGTGGAACGTTCTTCCGATTAATTTGCGTTGTTTAAAGACCGTGCAGAACATCGAGGGGAACCTAAAGTCACACCTAATATCCGGTCAATTATGGGTACACTAGTCTGCTTAAATCGACTCTCACAATGAAAAAAAATTCATTCCGGCTGCAAATTTTGCCAATACAATGATAAGTGCAGTAGGTTTAATAACTATCGGCTCTTTGCAATATTGTAAATATATGATAAACCATACAGCTGTAAATATATAATCAATAAATAATCTCTTCTAAAAAAGTCGTCGGTGGGTAGACAACTTTGGAAAACCCGGTAGAAATAACAGATGAGCTAAACTTCCACGTTATTACAACGGTCGCTGACGTCAAGAATATCAGAGAAATGGAAATCTCACTTAATGAGGTATGGAAAAAGATGATAACGTATTTTCACTCTTTGCTGTTCCCGAGGTGTTTGATATCCTTCTCCGACTTACGGCAAATTGGACCCGGGGTGTCATGGGTGTGCCTGCAAATTTGTTGAATCTAGCTGCTTGGTCTAGAGCTGATGAAATAATCTCACCACAATTATAAATTGTTCGTTTGAGTCCGACAGCTTCCCATCGCAGTATAACACGGCGGTGTTTCCTTTGTTAAAAAAAGGGGTAAATAAAACCGCGCAGCCAATATAGGGTGATCCTGGTCGTTGATTATAATAAACTAGCCTTGGTCATGCAAAATCAACATTTAGAGTGGATCAATTTCCTTTCGCGTAACCGGTTTGGCTTTTACAGAAGTAGGTCAACTGACGTCGTATTGGCCCACACTTGGCAGCAGCTGTCCAATTCAGTCTAGATTTATTGTTTCGCAGTCATTCGTCGAATGGACTCCTCGTGGCAACAGGTTAATCAGGTACCCTCAAGAGCCGGCTCTCGGATATTTTAGGTTTCTTATTCTTCAGTATTTCCTTTAAGAGTCCAGGTGCTAAAGTTTGGCCTTGCTATAGCTTAAGCTGATGACGCGACGTCGCTGCCGGAGTGAACCGTGGATATTGATAGGGATTTGCACCAGTCGCTCCTAAATATTGACAACAAAATCAGCATTTTTAACAGTTTCAGACTAGTTGTCAATGCTAACAGAACTAACGTCATAGTTTTTCTTTCATTACCGAGGGTACTAGCCTTAAATGACAGCCAGTTACTCTTGATACGCAACATTGAGCTCTCGCAGTCCGCTAGGTGCCTGAAGTTCATTCTCCAGAAAAAACATGAGGTCCGGATTATATTGTCGTCTGGATTATATCGAACCCAAGTGCTCCGCTGTAATATCTGCGCTGTGTAGAATGAATGGACTGGGCTCTCCATAGACTACTTTTGGTGCACAAAGCCATGTCCTCACCAGTGCGATGCTATGATATCCTTCTCTTATCGTAAGTTCCGGACCACCTACGATCAACTAATGTTCACATAGAACCTATTTTCAACTTCTGTGCTCAAATTTTTAAATTAAGTACTTGCTACTAGCACCAAGATCTGTACTTGTGACAGCTTCAGATTAATTTACAGCAGAATCCTTCGACGCAATTACCGACGATGTCATCACCGACATCTGGGTGTACAAATCCGGCAAGCGGATACGTTAGATCGACTACAGAAATGATCCCGTGAAGTACGATCTTACGACGTATCATCTACCGATGCTGCACTATAAAGGGTGAGTATAAATACAATGATATAGCGCCATCTATTTTTGGGACTAGTTGTTTTGGCAGGTGGGTTGCGACACACGCTTTAGCGGACTACTTCTCCGTCCGCGGACTTCCATGGCGTCCACCGTCCTGATATGTGTGTTCTTGTGGGTTTCCATGTGAGCATATAGCATTTCGTGAGGTATTGTTCGCGAATATTGCGTTTCCACTAGTTCCTGCCATTAATCGAATATCATCAAGGCGTGCAACAACTTTTGCAGTGCCCTCAGTATCTTTGAAGTCTAGTTAACACACACACGTGCATGCCGCTCCCCTAAAACCTGGACCTGCATTCTCAACATTAGATGCCTCACTAAGAAGCACTTGTTGGCTCGCGAAATATAACAATGCATTTTCATTTTAGTCTGAATCAGACATGTGATCTAGGTATGTTCTGAGTTAAGGTTATTGTGCTTTGTATAGATATGAAGACACTCACTTAGATTGAATAGATATAGTTATCCACGTGGTTTAACTATGGTTCTTGTGTACTAGGACTTGCCGAGAACTTGAGCGTTGTAAAATACAGTTCCGTTGAATAAATCTCGATTAAAATTGAATTAAAAATACATATACATGGCAGTTGGCTTACGAGTCTACAGGTGATTTTGTTATATGTGCAGGCATATATGTGGCAAACCTGCAATGGAACGGAAATCCAGAAGTTCTCTATTGAATTCACGAAGGGCGTCCAGGGCTCTTTGGGTCCGATTCTCTGCGTGTACTGTATTCGTTTTCCGCGCTAATAATTCCGCGCCCCGTCCCTGGATGTTGCATTTACTTTTTAGTTCACAGTTAATGAAAAAAGAGTCCAATGTCGTCGATTGTTACAATGAGGTGGTGGGTCCCGCCGCCGCGTTCACCTCAAGGTTGTCATCGTCCCCGCCGTTCTCACCGTGCGCAACGGCTCGGCGGTTGTCCATCTCAATGGTGGATAGTAAAGTCACGAGATGAAGTGAGGCGAACCTGAACAGCATCTGCGGTATGCCACTTCCCGACAAACTAAGCGACATCCTCGACGACGATCATTACTACAACCGCTATTACTTCAACTGATGCTGGTGGTGGTGATGGTGCTGCTACTGCTACTGCTGCTACTAGCAGCACGACTAAGATTACCATTACACCCCACCACCCCCCACCAACCTCCACCAGCCCCCACCAGCCCCCACCAGCCTTCACCACCCTCACCAGCCTCCACCAGCCCCCACCAGCTCCCCCCAAACCACAAACCACACGACCCTCACCGCCTGCGTCATTTGTGCCTCATTGCTTATCCGGCCGCCTGTCCGACCGTTCCTCGCTGCTTCCTCACGCCGAAGGCCGGAGTATCTCTGCTCGCTCCGCTCGCCCCCATTTCTCTGGCATTTTCCTAGTCGACTTGGGGCAAGGTAGGTAGATAGATAGATAGATATGAAGACCGACCGCACTAAGAAGGCCGCGGGCCAACTGGCGACAGGCGGGCCTGCAGGGGCGCTAGGCGAGGAAATGGGAGAAGGAAGGGGGGAGGCAAGGACGCCATGGCGGAGAATGCGTTTCTGGCCGACCCGGAGCCTAGCGGCAACCATCGCTCAAAATTCCGCGAGTAATAGTAAGAGTGAAACTGGTATTGTGACAATGTAGCCATGAGACCCACCGCCATAGTTTAGTTTTTGTGTGTGTGTGTGTGTAAGCGAGTGTGTAAATATCATACGCCAAAAATTGCAGCCGCCGCCGGTCTTCACATAGCCATCTGCAAGCTATATTAGCTTGTTGGCGGTCGCCTGACTGCCTGACGGACGACTGGCCTCAGTCGCTCAACCACCGAGGCTACGCAGAAAGTAGCCTCGAAGGCTTATACTTCGTCGATCTAGACAAAGAACGAATACAAATTATACGGCACCGTTCAACGGCCTGGACTAGCCTAGTGTGCCTCCCAAGTCTGTTCCGTTCTGCATTATGGAACGCTGTGTTGCAACTGAAGCGGCTTTTAAGTTAAATCTAACCGCCTACATGTGAATAAGGCCATGCAGCTTTTTATCGTTACCCTACCACTGAGGTACAAAAGCAGTTTTGTTGATTCAAGATATATATATATATATATATATATATATATATACCACCCGTTAGATGTCCGCTATCTCCAATGACTTGTCGCTAATCAAACTTCTTGTGCATGCGTCATATATATATATATATATATATATATATATACATATGTACACTCAGCCTTGACTTTAAAGACGCCTTGCGCAAAAAAGTAGCAATACAACTAACAACAAGAACAACAGAAGAAGAGTATTCGTAAAATGGTTGTATCCTAAATCTGACGCAGGCTTGAAGGCTGCAGTAGTTCACGCTGCGAACACCAAGCGAACACCAGCTGCCTATTATACGTGCACGCAGATTTTACACTAAGCTAAGCTCAAATACTGTAGACTGAACGTATAAGCGCTGTCGATTTAAGCCTTGATAGACGATGAAACAAATCGACAGCACAGCGTGATCCAGTATATCGCCGACTTGGTGCTCTACAACTTTCGACGCAATAGTCTCGCTCGGAAGTGGCAAAGTGGCGCTCACCTTCAAAGGATCCATCTGCGTGCAGCTTCTTGCGCCTTGCGCAAATCCACGGATTCCTACCCTGTTCATTAAATAAGGTCCCAGAGCACGACCGTGCTACCACCACCACCACCTATCGGTAGCACCTAATAATACAGCTGTAGGTGATTAATGAAGGAGAGATTAATATTGATGAATCTCGTTTGGAGCGGCGGTCTATGGGCTTCTCTATCATGCGTTATGTTTGTCGGCCGACCAACCGACCGTATGTATCGCCATTGGCGTGCTGGGAGTAAATTGAAGTTGTTTCGATATTTCCTCTGCCCGCCATAGAACGTACGTGCCTGCCGTAGCGATCGTGGTGGCTGTCACAGGCAGCCAGCACGGAGCTCGTCCGAGGCCAGTTTGTGCCATTTCATAGGCCTGATTTCGATGCGCGCCTCTTAGCATCCATTTAAAAAGCTCTCATTCGCGAGAACATACCGCATCGAACCAATAGGCGAGCAATGACAGGTAATAACGTTGTCGCAAAAAGCAGCAGCAACAATAATTTAAACAGCAGCAGCAACAACAACAAAGCAACAACAAAAACAAGAACAACAACAGCACAGCAAAAACTACAGCCAATTGACGTCCGCCACGCGTGCCGTGATAACGTAGACCCTTAGGTATATCGTTGTTTTGTGAAGGAGACAAGTTGCGATTACTGTTTGTATTCAAACTTGTTCGATCTTTTAAAGAAACACAGTCATGTGACTGAGGATGTGACAATGTGCTGGCATCACAAGCATGTGTGCGTCCTCTTTGTGACGTCCTCACACACTTCGCTTAGAATCTTTAGAATCGCAGTACAGAAGTTGTAGCGTCATTTGAAGTGGTAACGCCACCGGCTCCTGTGCCCGCGTAGTGCATTGCGGCATTATGGTTCTCATCAGAGTCCATTGGAGGAGCGTACCCATGGCAAGTCGAGCACCTTTTAGATACTTGTGAAGATCTTTTGGCAGTCGACGTACTTGTGTTGTGAGCTTCACAGAGAAACAGTGCCATGTTTGTTGAACCACGAATAACAGTTAAGGGAAACTATTAAGTAGATTTTAGTGAACTTCACGATCTGCAATCACTGCAAGACACGGTCAGTGGCACATATGTATATTTAGCAACATCGATGGTGAATGTTGTGTCTAATGATAGAAACTAAAACTGCAAACAAATTGTAAATTTCATAACAGCGACATTTGTTAACGTCGACAAGTAAACTAAATCACGGTTTTTGCACACACAAAAAGGAAAAGAGCTACTTTATTTTGTCAAAATCAACGAAGCATCTATCTATCTGCTCTGAGTACGTAACATTTGAGTAGATAGCTTTCTTGTGCCAATTTACTTGTGCCAAATCGGTTGGCGATGGCCGTAGGCAGACGTAGGGTAACAGCAGGAGGCATACCATCACCGGCAACGGTATTATGACACGCGTTGTTGAGATTGGACACGAAAGACAATGACCCCGCAGTTGTTTGAAGGGAGTGAGAGAAAATAGAGAGAACGGGATAGAGGAGACACAAATCAGCATAGAAAAGACAAAACGTGTATATAGGAATATGCGAGAAATAGATGTGAAAAATAAAAGCACACATATATATATATATATATATATACGTGTGTGTGAGAGAGAGCAAGGGGCAAAGGGAACCTCGCCCACGCGCCATTCTCCGGAAGCTTCGTTCCGGAAGTAATGACCAGTAGACGCAAGATACAGCGTGAACACAATGCGACTGCTTTTTTACGCCCCTGGAAATGGTCAAAATGTCTTGGTGGCGATGCAGTTAAGGCAACTGCTACAGCTGCTCCTGTTAGGGCTACTACTACTATTACTATTATCATTATACTGATAATGGTAATGGTTGTCATCGGCCTGGAGGTGCCATTTCAAAAAGCTGGCTCGAGGCTGACCATCTGCTCACCTTCGTCAGCCTTCGTCACTTCCATTTAGAAAATAGAAGTTCCCACTCTTGAACGGCCAAACACAGCCTGGCGTCAGTTACGGGACAGTTTTGTTTGCTAGAAAGGCTGGCAAATAGCTCAACTGATTCTACGATTGAGCGGCGGGTACCCCCCTTTCACTTCATCTGCGTCGCGTCTAATGTAATAAACCTAGACGGTAGAAAACTATACGTACAGTTTGTTTTTGTTGTTGACGCTACAAACGCTGATATTTATTTCTACTAAACACGCCGTCATACAACTGCGCAACACGTATATATATATATATATATATATATATATATATTTATATATATATACAGGTAGTTCAATAAGTTCTTAGAATGAAAACCGAGATTTTTCCAAATCATGTTTTTAAATTTTTCTTATTCGATATATTCCCCGAGAAGCTCAATACACTTTTCCCACCGAGATTTCAGAGCTTTCATACCTCTTGAGTAGAATTCCGCGTCGTTAGACTGAAAATAGGCATTGACAGCAGCCTTAACCTCTTCATTGCTGGAAAAACGCTTTCCACCGAGACTATTCTTCAAATGTCCGAAGAGGAAATAATCAGAGGGGGCCAGGTCTGGAGAATAGGAGGGTTGTTCAATAAGTTCGAACCTCAGTTGGGCCAGTTTTGCCGATGCTTGTCGGGACTTGTGTGCAGGAGCATTGCCCTGGTGAAACGGGACAACCTTCTTCTGCAAAGCGGACCGTTTCACGATGAGTTCTTGCTAACGGCAGTCCAACAGTCTTGCATAATATTCTCCTGTGATCGTTTTATAGCTCTCAAGGTAGTCGACCAGCATTATTCTACGTTGGTCTTAAAAAACTGTAGCCATCACCTTTCCGGTCAATGCCGTTGTCCGCACCCTCTTCGGAGGTCTTTCATCAGGTGCACACCATTGGCAAGATGCTTCTTGGGTCTCGGGAGTGTAGTGATGAACCCGGCTTTCATCGACGGTCATGAATCTGCACCAAAAATCCGACAGATTGTTCGACATCTTGGCCAAATTTTGCTGTAAAGCCAAAACAGGCGCGTCTTTTTGGCCTTGGTTGAGCAAATGCGGCAGCCATTTTGCACTAAGCTCTTTCATCTTCAAGTTTTCGTGTAGGATAAAATACACACTGCCTAAACTAATCCCTAATGCCTCCGCTATTTCCTTAATGTTCATTCGCTTATCTGTGCCAAGAATTTTTCGCACTTTCTCTACGTTTTTCTCATCAGTTGCCGTTTTTTGGCCTCCTGGACGTAGTTCATCCTCGGTGCTCCTGCGACCTCTTTTTAACACATGAATCCAGTTGGAAACAGTGGCAAAACATGGCGCAGAGTCACTGTACGTCTCGTCTAACTCAATTTTTACTTGGGTCGCATTCCAACGTTTGAAATAAAAATGCTTGATAACCACTCGAAACTCTTTTTTCTCCATTTTTAAAATTCACGCCGATACGTTGCACGGGAAAAGCTATCAAACGAAATCGCAACGGTCAATCACCATAATATATTGAGTGCTAGCAGTAGAAAAGTTGCAGTTCCTATTAGCGGTGAAAGCGTGCCAAAATTCGAATTCTAAAAAGCTCATTCTAAGAACTTATTGAACTACCTGTATATATAGATATATATTCGAACCGTCGTAAATCGAACACGATCGTCTGTCAGGCTGGGTGGAGCTGAAATCCCAGCAGCACTACCTACTGAACTTTGAAGTGTGCTTCACACCTCTCTCTCGACACTTCTTAGTTTGTTCGGTCATTGTTGTTTTTGTCCTTACAATTGTCCCACTTGAACAGAGTAAGCGGATGAAATTAGCAAAAGCTAACTTTGAACCTGCCTAGTCGAACGCGCTAATATATATATATATATATATATATATATAGAGATATTTAGGGCTGATCTCATTTGTCATCACGCTCTCTGAGGGACAACTGTTGACACTCCATTATGAGCTAAATAAATCTCACAGTTATTACGCTGATAATGATAACACGCATATTACGCGTCATGTATACCCCATAATCACACTTTCAAACACTAGGATGACCAGCCCATTATAAAAGGCCTCATTCAACAGTCTTCGTGCAATTTCTGCCCTTAACAGTTCCAAGAGTGGCATCAACAGAGAATGGACCAGATCTTTGCCAAATTCTACAGGCTGGGTTTTGCAGTAGTCGAACTCTCTAACTTAAAGACTTGCTACTACCATGGATAGATTTTTTTAGTATACTTTCTTTTCAGAACGTGCTTCTTTTAATGCTTGTTTTAAGCGTCGTAACGATGCCATACGGTACGATGTCCACATATTAATATGGCATAAATGCGGCACGATACCCAATGTTTAGCGTCCCACAGTTGCGCCTGTAGACAACAGCCCATTCAGGGCTCGCCTGTGTTATCGCTTATTTTCCAGAGAAGTGGTATTTATTCACAGCACACAGAGCCGCGCTAGAGCTCTAGCAGAAGTTTAAACTTAATTTGAATATGTTTTTGAGCGACATTATCAACGTTGTCCCGTATCTGGGTCTGAAATTAGAAGGGGACGACGACCTTTACCCAGCATATCGGCGACAGGTGTCGGGCGTCTAAGAGACATCAACGAACCCCGTGCCAAAGTCGTCAACTAACTCCTCCACTTCATCCCGTCGACATATGCGTATAAATATATATATATATATATATATAGCTACCTATGACTGAGTGGATATGCGTATGTTTCCTATATGTCCGCCGATAATACTATAACTGAGTTAGTTTCCTCAGTGATCCATTCAGTGTGCATGACACTACTACACAGTGCTCTAAACCTAAGCAACACTCTCCGTTCACGGCAGTGTACCTTGTATAATCATAAGTGCACCTTACCATTTGTATGGAAAGCAAAGCATTTTCTCTGCCCTCAGCTTGAAAGACGGAGACAGAGAGAAAGCCGACTGCTCTAACTATATATATATATATATATATATATATATATATATATACATAAATAAACGGTTGACTCCGACACCGACACACTATTTTGAGAGAATGCCCCTAACAAGAACATGGGCGCACATATTTTCCTCCAACATTCGCAACTGCCATTCGATGAAGGACGAGCGCTGCAAGCTCCTCGCTCCAGCTATTATTGTTACATGCAGCTAACCTTTTTGGAACCAATGATAACACTTGTGTCTTGTGTCGGTATCGTCGTTGTGCATCGCGACAATTCTACTCCGGGATTCAGGGTTTACATTTATAGCTGAAGACGCCTGCGACTCCTCGATTCGCCTTGCGATGCGTGATGATACGCTGGTGGCTTGACCTAACCAGGCTCAGGCTATTTCCGTTCCCGCCAGATGCCAACCGGTAGGTCATTAATACTGTTGCCACCTGTCGTGGACCATATACGTTGCAGACCCACATCTGGAATCCCGTCAGCTGTGTACGTATATATATATATATATATATATATATATTTATATATTTATATATATATATATATATATATATATATATATTTATATATTTATATATATATATATATATATATATATATATATATAAAATAACGCTATAAGCATGTGGCCATACGTTAGCGAACGCTTGCAGCTTTTGTCGCTGTTGTTTTTAAATTATTATTATTATTATTTATTTATTTATCATTATTTAGTTAATAAAATTGTGAGGTATGAACGTTTAAATCATATTTATCCTGCTCTGTTCGCTTTCTGTCAGTTCATGGCGCCTATAATGGAAGCCACGTTCCCTCTACACACGGCCAAAGACATCATCTGTCTCAAAACATGGCCTCGCGTCGATCGCCCGTAACGTCTTCGATTCGTTTTCCGATGTCTTGCAGGAGTTTTGCTGAACCTGTGCTGATGGGGCCGAGTGTCTCTAATGCAATGGGTGCAAAATGGTTGCTTCTAGATAGTTCTAGATACTTCCTCCGTTTTTCAGAATCCGCACGTTCTGCTACCCATCCCGATTCGACTGCGCTGTGACGTAAATATGATAACGCCGCCGTGCATGAAACCGTTACATCCCATACAAGGCATTTTCCGTGCGACCACAGCGGGATGATGACCCCGTCAGGTCGCAACTCACTGCTGCCATTAAGACCTACTGGTTCGGGCGTAGATGGTATCCCTGCCCTTCTAAGAGCTCTTCTCACTATGGCGTTGAGTTCAGCGTGCCTTGTAAGTCTGCCGGGGCTTTTTAGACAGCTTAACGGGTGTAGACCGTCCGAGTCAACCGGTTGGCCGCATGAGAGGCACGTGAAAAGCTGGCAGACGGGGGCGCCTATCCTAAGAGCTGACACCATGCGGAAGGGGTTTGGATCCAGCATGGTGCCAAGCTGACGGGAGGGCAGATTATTATTATTATTATTATTATTAATATTATTATTATTATTATTATTATTATTATTATTATTATTATTATTATTATTATTATTATTATTATTATTTATCATTATCATTATTATCATCATCATTGTCATTGTGGTATTACTACGTTTTACGTAACGAGGCTATCGTTTAAGTTATTGGTAAAAAAATTGTCCTGTCTATTAAACAAAAATAACACTTGTTTGGACTTTTAGTGAAGAAAAACAACCCACACAGGTTTAAAGTCCCGAAATATTGCATGGTAATTCTTTCGTTTATTCTGCGGCCCAGTTTTTTAGAGGTTACTGAAATATAGAACAAAATGAGACACAAATTCAAAATTTCTTTTAACCACCTGAAGAGATTTACCAATTTGTGGGAGAGACAATGCGAATAGTTCTTCACATTAAACCAGACGTTTTTACTTATGGAAAAATAAATGTATAATATTTTGCTGCCGATTGCACCGCGTGTTCTTGTGTCGCAATACGTAGACTTCCGAATGTTTTAAATATCGAACTCAAACCTTAGTACCTGAACAACGGGACATTCGTAGGGTCTCTTGGCGTTACGCTGAGCTACATCTTGAAAACCAAGGGGTTCGCGGAGGGGCTTATTCTAAATTATGCTAGACCTGGGTTTCTATCCTAGGCTATGCTACTCTGTTCTTCTCAGCAGTATAGCCTCAGCAAGAATTTGCGAGGTGCTACCAAACGCCTGACCCCTAAGCCATTCATCCCTAGCGCCCTTAGCCCCAGAGAACAGCCTTGCCTAAGTGTTTGAAGCAATTGTGCTTGATCAGGATGCCACCGCTGAGCTCTCATCTAGCGTTATAATTATTACGGGCGAATCTCTAAATTCCTTAAATTGTTTAATACTGCGTGGATGCAGTATTAAACAATTTAATACTGCATCTTAATCAGTAAAATCAGTAATCAGCCATCTATTGAGAGAATTTGATAAGTAACATAAGAAATGCCTGACTCAACTCTTTAACAATGACGTGTCAGGGCGCACATGGAAGCAAGCGTACTTTCCCTCTATCTGACGGTATCGTCGCAGCCAAGACCCGGCAGAATGCTTCTTCTTGTCATCTATCGTAAACCCGAATAACTCAATAGCCTGTATTTTATGGATGAAGGTAAAACACACTACTCTAGGCACATCGTAGCAAAATTAAAGAACATTTCTGTAAGCCGCCATTTCACCCGCCAGAAAATGTGTTACAGGCTTCCTTGGACCGGATGGTAGTTAAGGCTAACTGAACTTCTAGCTTTAAGAATTAAAGCGGCTTTGAACATGTCGGGCGGAAAATTGCCAAAGGCTATTCTCCCGCACACCACGCACCGACTACGAGCATCTTCTAAAGGTAGGCTTTTGTGCCCCCTAGTTGTACGCCCAATGAAACCTGCTGATTACCGAGATAGATAAACATGACCAGCTACTTTGGGAGCGCGGGTGAATGTATGCATATATATACAGGGTTTTTCTTGACAATATGTACACATTTTAATCTGTGGTAGATTTTGGCAAGAAAATGTCCCAAATAAATTTTCACAATGGAAGGAGGAGGCGGAAACGTCTTGCTTCTTGCGTCGGGATGGAATTTATAAAAGTGGTTATTCTGCCATGTTTTCTCCTACACAGTTGCGCAAAATCTACGTTCGCGGGAGAACTGGTCAACGCATAAAGGAACCAAGCATACCGGCGTGTTAGGCGAAAAAGTCTGCAGAATGAAAGACACTTCCCTAGCTTGTGTAGCGAAATGCGAATAGCCAAATTGAGAAAAGTTATAAAAATCAATATGTTGTTATGTCTTACGTTACCGGTTTTACGTGCAAACTTGTAAAATGTTGCCATTGCGCCCAAAAATGTACGTCTTAAAGACTACCCTCAGGTAACAGCAAATTTGATGCCCACAATTTTCGTATTAAAGTGATGGTGCTGAGTGACGTAATTGCCAAGTAACTAAGTCAAAGAACTTAGTATATATATATATATATATATATATATATATAGGGGCTTTAACATTATATCATAAAAAATGCACTTAATTTAATGTTTGGTAGAACTTGGCAAGAAAATAATTTTTCCAATGGAAATACACATATATATATATATATATATATATATATATATATATATATATATGTATGGTGTTGCAGGAATATTTCTAAAGCGATACATTAATTGTAGAGCTCGTTAAAGCAAATGTTTTTTCCAATAGAACATGGTCTCAAGAAGTCTTGTTTTGGAATGAGAGTTAAATTACTTCAATTTGTGACACTAGTGTTTTTGCTTGACATAGAAGCATCAAATATGCTGTTGCGAGACAACCAGTCCCCCCATACAGAAACTAAGCACACCGTCGTGTTCGTGAGAAAATCCTACTTCTGATCTGAAGATGCGGCATGGTCGCTTAGAAGAGAATTCGCAAAAAAATGAAGTTCTTTATTAGCTTTCGCGCTAAATTCCTCAAAATAATTACCTTACGACCACTTACAGCGCGAGATGTCCAGATTAAATGCATGTAAAATGACCGTGTGGCAACGCGCTGCCGCTGCCGCGCGACACGTCCGCGGTAGTGAACGTCGCCACACAGTCATTTTACATGCACTTAATCTGAACATCCCGCCGAAAAATCTTAATTACTCCGCAACCATTGCCATCTGTTTGGTACAAAAATGATCGTCATAAAATGTGCGTTTCCCTAAATTTGTTGGTTTTGAGCGCTGTGGGTAGTCGTAGGATAATGATGTTGAGGTAGTTGGCGTGAAAGCTGATAAAGCAACAGCACATTTTGTGCTCCTATGTCGGGCAAAAACACCAGTGTCACAAATTGTAGTAATTTAACTTTCATTCCGAAACAAGACTTCTTAGAGACCATGTTCCATTGGAAAAAAACATTTGCTTTAACGAGCTCTACAATTCATGTACCGCTTTAAAAATATTCCTGCAACACCCTGTATATAGTGTGACCAAAATGATTTCGAAAGCGATTATAGGGAATTGTGGGGCTGAAGCAAATATTTGTTTCCAGTGGAACATGGTCCCGGAGACGACTTGTTTTGGAGTAAAAATGAAACTACTAAAATAATAGGATAGGAGCACATTATGTGCGATCGTGTGACAATCAGTTCTCGTGGGAAAGTCTAGGGAGAAGAAGAGATCAATAAAGACGAACGTACACATGAGGAGTCGTTAGACTGAAGCCTCGGAAGATGGCCAAAGCGCACTTATGCCTCCACAAGTTTAGCAACGTGGAGGCTAACGTTAAAATAGGGCGTGTTTATATATATATATATATATATATATATATATATATATATATATATATATATATATATATATATATATATATATATATATATATAAGTGAAGTTTAAGCCATTTATTGAATTAATAGTATAAAACATTACCATACACTCCTAGCTTCTAAAGGCTTGTTCCAGTCTATAGATTGGCTAAGTGGCATGACTCCGATGTAGACGAGGAAAAGTTTTGCGAGTCAGCTTTCTTCTTCATCCGATTGATCTTATTTTGCTTGTTTCTCCTGCATCTTGCGTGTTGCCACCCAGAGAGGAGACATGTCGACGGCACCGCGTGCAACCGGAAGTTTCCCTCTAAACCAGTCTAGCCGAGCCTTTGCCAAGTCTATCTGATACTGGTGTCCGCCCGGTTCGTTATGGTTGTCCGCCATTATTGTTCTACCCTTTGACGAATCCCACGAGACAACAACAGTACGCAACTTCAACGATGAGTTCTACTCGATATAACTCGATTTTTGTTACACTTCTGCTTCTGCTCGAAACGAGGTGAGGTGCAAGTCGAGACCCCGGACACACGAACGCAGCTACTTTTCACCTATTAGAGGGCTGCTGTTCTGCACCAGGTGATGATCGTATGATTTACTGCTAAGTGCTATTTCACATGGCTGGGGCCGCTTCAAGATATTGCTAAATGGCAGCACACTTTTACCACTGTAGGCGCGGTATACTTGCCGATTAAATACTATTTTTGAAACAGGGAGGGTGAGCAGGAATACATATATTCAATAGGGTTGTTTTTTCTTCTCGTATGCATCATAGGCATTCCCAAAACTTCCCATACCGCAAAAGAAATAAAAACAAGTACAAAATAGCGCAGCATTGATGATCAAAAACAAATCCAAAGCGTTGCACTGCATAATGAAGCGTTGCATGATCACGGCGCGCCCACAGTCACAGGAATCCTATTATATATATATATATATATATATATATATATATATATATATATATATATATATGTGTGTGAAGGAGAGAAAGAAAACGATTTAACTTCTGTTAATGGCATTGCGTTGATATGTGGCCAATCCCCCTCAACGCAATGATACCCGCCGTGTCGCAACGCTCGCATTCGAGGATCTAAGAAAGAAACAAACAAACCTCCCATGCTGAAGATTGCTCCAACTGATTCGTCTTTTCTCTGACTTGTGGATCTGGGCCAAAGTTGCTGCCTCAAGATCATCAGCGGGCATAATCATCACATCATTTTAATAATATGAAGCCACCACCACCGCCGCCGCCAAAATAGCTAGAGGTCTCGCGGTAGGCATGCCGATGCCCCGAGTAGGGCTGCGGGTGAGATGGAGGAATCTCATCGGCCAGCCTAACACGACTGCTGCGTGCCCCACGTGGGCACGCTCCAGCCAGCAACAGCAACAGCAGTAGCAGCCGCAGCAGAGGGAAGGAAAAAACAAGATGATGATATGACGATGATGATAGCGCTGGCGGCGTTTCCGTGGCCGAGCGGGCCTTGATGAAGCCGTGGTGATTGCGTTGCAGGTTAAGCACGTTATGGTCATTTGCCAGCTGGGCTGCACCAGCTGCGCCGCCTGCTACTGTGTAGGCGTAGGGTACAGCTACTTCTTCTTCTTGTGCTGCTGCTGCTGCTGCTATTAAGATACCATCTCTATGATTACGACTACGAGAATAGTACTATTACTAAAAAAAGTATTAGTACTATTACTACCAATACTTCTTCTTCTACGAGCGCGACAACAGGCACTACCTGCCGTATACATGCCGACAAAAAGTGGAAAGAAACTCTGACGTCGTTGAGTGGATCTGGAGATGAAATCAAAGCAATCCGATCTCGTTGGTGTCCGTTGTCAGCGTCCGCCGGCTGGCCGTTACCATCCCGTCTGCGGTGTGAAGCAGCAGCTTGAGTAGATCGATACCCTTCCGCCTTTAGCCTGCCGCCACAAGCCTTACGCAACAGGGTAGGGTACTGTTGGCTGCAGTTAATAAAAGTCGGACTACGAGAGGGAAGGCGGAAGGCGGGGGAACTGTATCATTGACGACGAATTACTGAACAAAGGAAAGGGCGAGTTCTGGATTGCGCTATTGTGGCGGGCCATTGCTCTGTTCCTACTTGGATCGATCTGTGAATGCTTGGATAGACTCGGCGTTGATGCCTGTCGTGATGCTGCTGCTGCTTCTTCTGCTGCTGTTGATCGTATGTTTTGATGTTAGATACAGGGAGAGGGAGAGAGAGAGAAATGTTTAATTAATTAGACGGCTCACCGAGAAAAGGTAAAGGAGGAAAAAATAAAGGACTAAGTTGACTTATGAATGATTGATGAGATTTTTTTTCGAAGGCTGTTGTTCGTGTGTTGTTATATATGTACGCAGTTCAATTACTATTACTATGACAACTGCTGCTGCTGCTGCTGCACGACAGCATCACTCCGCTGAAATAATGCAGTAATGCGTTCAAAAGAATAGCACGGCACACTGCAAGCGCGTCTGTTCCTATTGACTGATGCGGATAAGTGAGCCTATAGTTTAAAGGTATGCATGTGTAATATGGCTGTTAATTCCTACCTGAAATCATTAGTCACTGTTAATTGAAGTGTTATCTTGCAAGTCCAACCGTACATGTCGTGTCACGTTTCAAGGATGCTTCTGCTAATCAGTTAGTCTTCTTTATAGTTGCGATAGCCTTTAACGGTGATCATTGTTAGTATGACTTCCGAAAATAACTTAGCCTCTACTGTAGCCCTAGATCTTTGTCATGGCAGAAGGCCAATGGTTACGACTTCCAGTGTTGTGCCTATCAATGCAGCGGTGTTTGTTTCTTTACACATCAAATGCGAGGCGTTGTCCAATAAATAGCTTGACGCTCGGCATACATGAGACTCGTCGAGGTTAGCTAACGCAGACTTTTTCGATAAAGCTGTAAGTAAGGGGTCCTGGCCTGCTAATGGTTTCAGACTCCAACAGAAAAGAGCAACGAGTAAGTTTGTTAAGATTCTATTTACAGCCTTCAAGTGGGCGTTTCTATCATTTGCTTTGTTCTGCCATAGTTACGACATAACCCGCTCTTGTGGGACACGCATAGACACTAGAGAGCGTTAGACTGCCCGCAGCCGTACCATCTCTATCTGAGGCTCTACACTGTAAGTAGGATGCTAGAGTCGGCCCCTCAGATTTTACATACGTTACGCCGTTTGACTCTTCGAGGCATGGGACATGTGATTTATCAACGCTGTGGCTAAGAGGTCATTGATCTGAGCGCGTATGATACTGTAACCAACGATCTTGCGGATTCGATAGGGCTCGTGCAGTTATCGTGTGTTCCGCAGGATAGGTTTTGCGCATTGAGCGCTTTTTCCGTAGGGTAGCCTGGCATACGTAGGCTGTTTGGTTTCAGTTCCTGATGCCAGAGATCTTGCTCCGGACGTTCGTATGGACTTATAGATAAATGTTACGAGAAAAGTAAGCAACGCTTGTCAAAAAGTGCGGTTGATCTTATGGTAACCTGCATTAATAGAGATGTTGGTGCCGCTACAGCAGCAGCTTTGGGAACGATATTGAGCATCCTAACCGCGCCCAAACGTCCCTGTAGGGCCGGTCCGGGAATCTCCGACCGAGTAATGTAAATAACCTTGCTGATTAGCTTATGGTGATTTGTGGTTAGCTCTTCTGTGGTTAGATAGCAAGGAATGTTAAGTCGTCGATCTCTCGAACATAGGGTCGCGGCACCAGGACTATGGACAACGTATCTGGAGTCTGCAGTAAGCTGTCAGTCGCTGGATGTACATTTGGCAAAGAATGGTTAAAGTCCCCGTGCAGCATGGCATATCTTCAATACTACCACTACTACTACAGAACAGGGCTGTAATAAGTGCGTCTACAAGAACGTCCATTTCAATTGCTGCTTGTGCTGCTGCTGCAGCAGACAACGGTTTTTATAATGTTTCTATCTCTTACAATAGTCTGCGTGGGAGTGTATCGGCTGCGTGTATATCGGCTGTATCTATGTACGAGTATACATCGGGAGTATGTAGCTTCATTACTTCATCACTCTAAGGCTAGTTTTGACACACAGCCTATACTCGAAGACTTCTGTACTCGGCAAATTTAACGACAAATTCCACACAGCCAAATTCAGGATGGCGATCTTAGTCATTATAGTTGTCCATTCGTGTGGCTCTGCTAGCGCTAAACGCCGCTCATATTGGGTGCGTCATGACGCTCATGACAGCGGTCGGTCGCGACGCCAATGGCCTGTTTCACCGCTGATTAGGCGAGAAGAGCGTACACGTGTCTACAAAACCCGTCATGTACCGACTACGTTTTCCACTGCGTCCTCTACGCCAATGTCAGGCTGTGCACACACGCACACACAAACTGTGTGATGCGTTTGCAGGAAAACTTATATAATATCTTCCCGTCCTAGTCATATATATATATATATATATATATATATATATATATATATATAGATATATGGCATCTCGTTTTGTCAGGGGAAATCAATACCGAGTTGAAAGGGAATCTCTTTGATAGGACTAAAACCCGGGGCGGCCAAACACCGGAAGACCAGTTTAGCATCACTGCAGCGAGCGCCATGCACGTTTTGCCGGAGGGTAGCACTGGAAATATATATATATATATATATATATATATATATATATATATATATATATATATATAAAGAACGAATTGCAACATAGAAACATTGAGTACATGGGGGAAGGAAAAAGGGGCACATCGGGAGGATGAAGGGCAACCTCGAGCTTTCGAGAAAAACTACAATGCCGACGATACAGAAAAAGGCGGATGGCAAGGGTAGTTTGTCTTTATTGCTGCATATACATACGTATGTGTTGGGGTCGGAATGCTGTATCCGAATGAAAGCAAATATTTGTGTACTATTTTTTGCACGTGCCGGTACAGACATTCATAACGGACGTATTTATTCAATGTAACCGCCGTTTGCTTGAAACGCCATTTGAAATCTAATTCTAAACTGCGTACAGGCATCTGGCAAAATTTGCCTATAAAGATTTAAAAAATGCCTGCTGACTGAAGGCAGTGAGCGAGCCTGTGTAATTTTGTCGAGGACGCCTCTACTTTGGTCAAAGGCAGGCAAAACGGATGACACAAAGACTATCTAAAACTTCCTAATGCCAAGTTTGCATTAGCGGCATCAAGGCCAGACAGCCAAGTGATGTTACGAAGAGGGTCAAGGCAGATGCCTATACTGTTACGACCATGCTTTCTTCGGACCACCAATGTATGTACGCCTAATGGCCTAGCAGCGGTGAAACTGTCTGAAATTGAAATATTAGCCCCTCGGTGGTCAGAGAACATTAAGGTATCAAGGGCTGCAGGCTGGTCAACAGAGGCTCTACATAAAACTCCAGAAGCCTATCGTTTAGAGCTATCACAGCTCAGACACCATGCTGCACTGCAAATGTTCTAAGTCAAACCTATTTGATGCCTTCAATTAAAAAAGTCAATACCGCTACACAAAAGCAAGGGCGATAAGAGCCAACGTGGAAACTACCGGCCGATATCGCTAGTGTATTTGATATCTAAAATTCTTGAAAGGCTTGTTAAGAAAAAGCAATATCTTAACGTGATCAACTTTTTTTCTAAGAACAATTTGGTTTTCGGGAGTCGCGATCAGCAGAGATAGTCGAAGTCGCATCTGGTGGGAAATAGTCAGAGTCGCATCTGGTGGGAAATAGTCAAAGTCGCATCTGGTAGGAAATAGTCAAAGTCGCATCTGGTGGGAAATAGTCGAAGCTGCGGAGGATGGGGAAATGTGTCTCATTCCTTGACGTAGTAAATAGCCCAGACCATCATATCGTCGGCAAGATGCTGCGACAAATGAGGTGCAAACCAGGTGTAATCGCCTGAGTCAGTTCTTGGCCCCTTTGTCTTCATAATCCACATACATTTTGTTCTGCGCCGCATAGAAAGACGGTATCGCGACGGTAATGTCGTACTTAAAAAAATGTAGCTATGTCGTAAACCCGACTAACACGAAACTCGTCTTGTTTCACACCCTACAGAGGGCATCGAGGCTTAATCTGGACAAGGGTATATGCTCGTATATTCCTCCAAGTGGGCGGTATGGCTATCATACGAAATCGATAAAACGAATGCCTCGGAATCACTCCTTATGAGAACAGGGAAGGGGACAGTCACGTCGAGTCGAGGCTGCTTTGTCAAATGCATAGTTCAATAGCGTGATTCTATTATCTTGTGCAATGCAAGGTAGTCATTTGGGGGGCGAGACGGCCAGGATATCGACATTCACATGGCCTAGGACCCTATGCGATACAAGTCCCTCTATAATACATGACTAGAGTACAATTCTATCAAACATTTCGTGCCAGCATTGAGGTATATTACCGCCAGTCTGTTATCCTCGAGGCAAATATCCTGTCAAAGTGCACATTTGTTCGAATTTCGCGACGGCTTTATACAGTTACAATTAGTCATGTGGGCTAACAGTAATTAAAACCATTAACGGAAAATCGTCCCAACTGAGACTAGTAAGAGCTGCTAAAGCACCATAGCCAGTGTTTGTGCCAAATATTTCCAAATGTTAGCTGATTCTGTAGACACCGCACATGCGTTTCAACGGTGATTAAAAAACTAACAGATTTACGATGGTCTCAATGAGGTTATACGAGCAACCTTTCCGAAGTCAGCTAAGGTAGACTCTAAATCTAGAGCGAACCAGGTTCGTGACGTGCAGGCCATCGTAGGTCGCATCAGGGCTAGTCCCTTGGTGGGGATGATAGTAGCTCTTACCTTTGACAGGAATGGCTTGTTAAAAAATGGTTCTCTTTAGGATATACTACCATATCTTAGTTATAAGATTCTTTCTTCGCCAGGATAACCTCGTAGTTCCTTAAATCCGTCAAAATCTTTTAATTAAAACAAAAAAAAACGCCTTCTTGAGGCTTATTCCGGCTCAAAAATCAGCTAAATGGAAACTTCTTATCACCGAACTTTTTTAGCCTTGTCGACGTTTCAATCATGAATAAGACTCTTGAAGGGTGGAGATTTCCAAAGGAGTCGAATGCTAGACGGACTAGGCACTTCTGGGGTTTTATAGACGCACTGTTGCTGTTTCCACGGTTGTCCACGGCAACGTGGGAAAGGCCCTAACGGTTGGTTTTAGTTCCGTGGAGACCCATAGTCACTAAACAGAACTCGCCCTGTAAGCTTCATTGTCTGCTGGCCCGGCTCATCGTGTTCAATACTACAGCTTAACAGAAGTGGTGGGCGCCGTTCAGGTTATTTTGCCCTGATCACCTGTCAAGTTCCCCGCCCAATTACGTTTCATCCTAGATGGGAGATTGCCAACAAATAAGGTTCCCTGCTTCCATATATATTTTGCCGCACACATCTATTCTGCTGGTTCCAGCTGTGTGAGCCGGTGGTTTCGTATGACGCGTGGTTCGCTATACCGAAGCAAGGTGTGTTTGGTGGTGTCTTCCTCTCCGGTCTGCTGATGCCACTTTCCCAATTAAAATTAAAATATTGTTGAAATCTCCATTCCATTTAAAACTTCGTCATGTACTAAGTCATACCCCCTTCAGTTTTTTCAATCAATATTGTGATGTGACGCAAACCATATTACAGAAAGAAACACGTATGCTGAACATCCGCAGTAGGCCACAGATGCTGCCAAGAGTACAAGGAGCACTTACTGAAGAAAGAAATGCAACCTGCGTGCGTGAGAGGCTCTGCAGCACGGGGAGTAATGGCTATCGCTCGATGCGGATCATACACTCCAACGTTGCCACGCCAACGTTGCGGTACAAAGCAAAAAAAAGTCAATTTAGTTTTTGGTAGAAATTAGCTAGTAAAATGCATGATGCATACCGGGCATTGTGGTTAAAGCTACGATAGTGTGGGACTCACAAATTCAGTCTTCCTTGTTGGTCGTTATCGGGGGTGGCCGCAATACGGTCTTCTCAAGATTTCTTGAAAGCATTGAGAGAATGGCTTTCTTGAGAGACGGAGAAAACCAGCCAAAGTGCCGAGAAAACGATGTCGGCTGTTCATAGCTAAATGTTTTCCTCTATGCCTAATGTCGACGACACCTGGGAAAATCGGTGTATGTGTAGAATATTATGCGAAATGATACGAACCAACGAGAATGATAATTTATTCGAACAAAAGTATGTACGTCACTGCAAAAAAAAGAGTTACAATTAAAAATTAAATAGAAATCTGTCGACTAAGTTGTAAACTCGATTCCGATCGAGGCATAGTAGCTAGATGTCGACAAAGTGTTCATTTTGTAACTCAAGTTTTCCTAATAGAGGTACGTCAAAGAACAAGCTGCCAATGGAGATGCATCTTTGCTCAATGTTTAACGAGAAGTTAAAAAACGCTAAGGAAATGAAATTTCCCCTATGCAGACGGTAGTCCAACTGGAATAATACCCTCCGTTAAGGCCTGCCATTGCAAGATGCACTAAGAAACGGCTTTTTTAGCCAATCAGTAGCAACATACGTACTAGTGATAGAATAAAACTTAGAAGGGGTTCCGTCTTCACTAAAGCTTCTATCGTTGGCTGCTAGTTCATCGGAGTTGATATTTTAAGTCTTAGAGCCACGTGATGAACGAACGCGATCAGCAGTGACATCTCTATAGAACCTTTTTATTATATTATGTAGCCAGCGATGAGGCTTACGGTGAGCTTGTTAACCTCATTGCAATGTATGTATGGCCTACCAGAGTAAAGCATATGATCAACCTTTTTGAGAAGCTGACTAATTGTTTTGACATAATTGGCCACAGTCGGCCTATTGTCATAACAAACGTGTTTAATGCACGAGTGAATAGACCCGAAGATAAGGGCGAATTGCTGCCAACCATTTGCTTTAAGAACAACAATGTTTAGGTTGCAAATTAACCTGCTTGTGTTATTTACATTTACAAGCCCAATAAGAAGTTTAACCATTGGTGCCACCAACTTACTAAAAAGGTGCGTGTGGTATCTGTACGATATTCATCGAGTATAGCCAGTATGACATATCATGTATATTTTGGAATCGATATTTAAAAAATGTTTTTATTATTGCGTGAGCCATCATTGAGGTGAAAGCTTAACACTGACCGCATACAAGCCGGCTGGCTGATCCAGTTTTCCAGCAGCCTGAGTGTTGACGCATAAAACCGCACTATCATATACGTAAATATGTTTAGAATTACGACAGATTTTGAGAGGATGCAAATACCTTGGGGGACGGTTGAGCGCAATGCTACAGGGCGAGCTATCCTAGAAACGCGCAATAAGGCCGCATAGCCAAAGGAACTCGCTCATTTACGAGCGAGTCGACTACTAGTCGACATATCGTTTAAGACGGCAAGCGCAACTTCGAGATAACTTCGAGGTAAAACAGGCTTCGCGATAACGGACCAATACAGCCCATCTGCCCGCTAGACCCAGATCTACAACTGAAGAACTGCATGCTAGGAGCCACGGGTACCATCCCCCGAACAAATCTCGTCGTTCTTCGCGCCATAGTCAGAAGAGGATGCCAGCTGGTAAGAGAGTCTCTCAGAGGGCGTCTTAGTCGGCGAGAAAATGAAACTCATAGCTTAAGTGCTAGCTCGCAAACCAGCGGAACCGGATGGAATAAGAAACAAACATCCTTAGCAAACTATAGTACCAGCGCCATACTGAATTTACTCGTTTAATGATGTCTGAGGAATAAGGAAGTATTCGTCAGACAATTAGTTTACGGCGAAATGTCCTTCCATTATAGGCAAGTCATTTACAATTTATTAAACGGTAAGAGGAAGTGTATAGCATTGTAAAAAAAATATCCTTAAGAAGTGCGAGGAGATGAAGTAACAAATACGGACGCACGACGAACCAGGAATAACGATTGGAACCAGGTAAGAAATGCATTGTAACAGCTCAATCTCAACTAGTAAACAGAACCTGAGCAACAACTGTCAATTAATGAAAGGGCAAAATGTATCGTAATTATCGTCTTACCGACTCACTGAAATAAGTATTGCCTAGAGACGAACCTTGAATAAACTCGGAGTCGGTTAGAATTTGAAAGCAGCGATCTTGATCTGATTATCTTCATCTAGCAGTTTCACAATCGTGCATTAAAACCGACTTAATTTATAGACCATCTTTATTTATACCCGTCAGAATACTTTTTTGTTAATGTTGTTGGTTTGCCCGGTCTGGTGTCGCTTAATTTTGTTTAATCGAATCGCCTCATTTACGCGGTGCAGGTGAGCAATGAAGAGCTCTTTGTTGACTGGGTCGTTCTTTGAGCATTTCCCAACGCTTCATACCTTCTCAATGCCACCAGCACGGATCATAGTCTTCTTTGCGTAGAAATGCTGCTCGATTTTTACCACCTGGGTGTTCCGTTTCTAAGCCTCAAAAATAATAAAAATGTAATTATTAAAAAAACAAACAACACGGTTTTGTAGAGCAGAAAAACGTTTTTTTTTTTTCAAACACATATAAGTATTATATAAAACACCGAAATAAATCGTTGTAAAATAAGAGAAACAAAGAACGCTACGCACTTATTGCACAACCTAATAGTTTTTGCAGCACTAAAGAATCCTTGGACCAAATAAATCATGCATCTGCAAAGAACGCTAATAGCGCCTGCCCTATGTTAAGATTTCAAAATGCATAGTTATTGCCGTCCTCGCATGTCAGTAAGATGATAACGAAAAAAACATAGTGTAATAAAAAAATACTCTAACAACACACGTGCTTTCAATTAAAATGCCAAATGCATAGTAATTGCTGTTTCCGCATAGCACTGAGATAGTTTCTCGGACTTGTCGGACAGGGATTAAACACACTCTTTTGTTAAATAAGTTTTCATAGAAGCATAGAAAATTGAACATATATATGTATTACTTGTTATTATATTGTTATCAAACTTACTCTTCAAGAAGTGTTTAGCTAACTCAAGGTGCGCAATGTCAGTAGAGTAACACGTTTTGTCGCAAACAGCCATACAAACAAAACAGTGAAATGTTGAAATCAGCTCATTTCTACAACACTTTCTTAGAAGAACGGCAAGTTCATATTTATTACGGAGGACCCGAACGGATTAATCTTAATAGATACACTGTCGTCATCATTGATATCATGTAATTAAAACAAAGCACCATGAAACAGCACGATCTACAACAAGGAAAACTGTGCTTTAAATCTGGCGTCTCCACTTGCTTAAGCTTGGTTTTTTTTCTGGCGACATTAAAGGCTTTGAATGGATGTTTTTTTATATAGCTTGTCTGGGACACCACTTGTGCTATAAATGTATATGTCTGTCAGTAGCACGGGAGCTTGGTCTGCCAATTGGAATTGCTTGGAATTCGGCAAACTACTGGTGCTTAAGGCCTAGCGTCCGGAACAGATCCCGACTGGGAGGAGGAAGAATCTTCCGATATACACAACATTCAGCATCCAGAAGTGCGTCAGAAAACAGACTCAAAGTCAAAAGGAGGCGCGTAAGAAAAGGCATATAACTATTCCAACTGCAGCAATAATTTGCTTAATTATAAATAAAAATGATTTACATTTATAGTGTTATTCAATGCGTTTTTCGATATGTTATAGTGCATCGTCACTAAGTCCAAGTGCCGTTCATCGTGGTGTAGAATCATAAAGCCAATATTTCTGCAGAACATTTACGCTCCAAGCGTGTGACGAGTAGCGTAAATAGTAGTCAGCCTGTAAATATTTCAATAATTATTTGCGGTTGGTGTCAATTATAGCAAACCTGTTATAAAGACACAACACACGCAAATCTGCAACCGATTTTCTGGTAAAAAAGAATATAGTAAAGAGCACAAGTGTTACGTATAATCTGTTTCATTAGACGGAAACGCATCTTCTAGTTAATAAGATTAGTTAATTCATTTGTAGCAATGGTGACTTAGGCGGCTAAGGCATACTGAGCAAGATGGCTTAGTGGCAAAGTCTTTGCCTTGCATTCGGGAGGACTGGGTTCGTGACCCAGACCGGCCGCTCTTAAATTGGTTTGCATGGTTTCCAATTTAGACAAGGTAAATGCCGGAGTGGATTAAACATTAGCCATGACATAAAAAAAAACCGTACACGGGCTTTAGCCTTACGGAAAATCTAAAAAAAAAGCACCGTTTAAAATGGGGCGTTGCCATGACAACCATAATTCGAACCCCGGCCTTGCGGGTTGTATTTATCGGACGTGGTTGTCATTGCCCTGCTGCTTTATACCTCTGCTAAAGAAACCTTTATAAATCCAGCAACGAGAACGCGAAGACGATATGTGCATTTAGGCGATACCGTGTCACAGGTAACTTAACCCATTACGAGCTTCTAAAATGTGGTTGTCAGAGCGTAAAAAAGGGTAATCAAAACCTCATGTCGGTGGAATTGTAAGGTCGATGCCATATATAAATTTGCCACAATAGCACCTTTGTGACGGTGACTGCATTTGCAACCTGCTCTGAAGGCTATGCATTTACGTATCAACCTTAGCCCTGACACGAGTTTTTGGAACTATTTGGCGCTATTACTTGGAACGGCGTAATCGATATTTGCACATGATTTATGCACGCAGCTGCCAACCATTGTATGCACTGCATACGCATGTAATACATAGCCAACTTAGTGTGATAGTAAAAACGATATATATATATATGGAGCGTTTAGACACCGAGCAAAAACGAATTGCATTTTTTTAACAAACCGGAGGAACGCATCACTTACCAATTTTAATACTGGCACGTATAGCTATGTCGCTTTCCTTGAGATAAACATTGTGCTAGTTTCATCATAATAGTACTTCCAGCAAAATTGTATAAAAAAACGATGAAGTGGTGACATGAGAGCACTTCTGCTTAGCGCTGGCATTTTACGAAATAAGCTAGTACAATTTTGCGCTGTGTGCCACCTGTGGGACGACCGCAAGTGACTCGTGGAGAGCAAGCGTGAAAACTAAAATACCCGGGGACATCGAAACGCTGGGCGGAAAATGTTTCTCTCAGGACAACGACGTTGAATCCTAGATAATTGGCTACATAATCCAGATTATCTCATGCTTTAAAATCCTTCGCATTTAAATTGGCATATCACTAGTTGTGGTTGCGACGGTTGTTGTGACTCATTGCCTTCGGCGTCCGCCAGTTGTTGTGCTGTGAGCTGCATACTGTTCTGAGCTCTTTGAGGTCCTGTATCATTTTCATGACGTACTCTTGGAGATTGGGTTTCGGAGGACGTATAGCTTGACGTTGTTGTTGCGCGGCGAAGCAACGATTCACTTGCAATGCTGGCCAATTTCTCAGGGTTGTTGGCCGAGACACGGGTTTCCGAACCTCTTCTTTTGGCGGCACTATGGTGCTCGGGATCACCCTGGTCACTTTTTCCTTTCCTGCGAGTTCCCTGTTTGAAAAACCTTTTTCTGAAACGTCTTTCTTCAACTCAGTGCTAAAAAGGCGTGAGGCGCTTCTAGTAGTTACTTGGGCTATTTGATCCGCCGTTTCGGGCTGTACTTCATTTGACTAATATTCTGAATTAGGGTGTTTTGCCTTTAGCCACTCAGCAAATTACGTATGAAAATGCTTAGAAGCAGTGCATATATATATATATATATATATATATATATCCTTGTTTAAAGAAACAGCTTACTCAAACAAAACATTCATTCAAGTGAGATTATTCCATATGCTTATAATTTGCAAAATTAACACATTTTCAACAATTGTAACAATTGAAGGTACTTTGCACAACCAGCTATTGCCCGTGCCAGCGACGGGGACTCCTACTCGTGCCTAAGTGCCGTTGCAAAAATGAGCCGCAACAGCAGCTATACAATTGAATGCAGCACTAGAAATTAGTGGACTCTGCGGCCCGAGCGATTTATAATACGAAGAAGCCCGCCCAGGCTGCAGTCACTGCTATATCTCAGTTTTGAGCACTGGCATAGAAACCCATTTTGGATGCCGTCATGCACATGATCACCAACGACCATGTACACACTTATAAATACACAATTTTGCAGTTGAACACCTCAGCGAGTGTGAATTATTCGATTTATATATAATTATTCATAGTCCACTCCCCGCTTCCGACGTTTACGAGGAGAGTCGCCACTGCTGGCATGCTCGTCCTTATTGACCGATACACACGATCATGGCGTTGTCCGCGTCTTTAATGCTTATGAAATAAAGCAGCGCGCACACAAACGTTTCATTTCCACATTATCACCTTCGTACAAGGCTGATGGCAGTACGTGTCCTCGATGTGACTATAAATACACAATTACAATTAGATTTATTTCACTCAGATTGAGTATAATATACAGTTCACGATGTTTCTTCATAATACTCTATCTTCTTCACGCTTTCGGCGAGAGAAGTAGTGTAACGATGTTTTGTTCAGCGCTGTGCATCCCACTGCATGGTACTTGGCACACCTCTTCAGGCAGAACCGGCAGGTGCACAACTCGTACTCCTCGTGAAAGGCTGCGTTTGAACATACCAGGTAGTGATAACCATGCACTATGTACCTGGTGTATACGTGGCGACTGTCACATGCAGGACCAGACCAAAGGTGCACGGCATTGAAAACGTCCAAAGCACCGACCTCCCGTCTGGCCTGTTCGACTTTAGCTTCCCATTCAGAAATGAAATATTCGTATGGTACTGTACGCGGCATCTTCAGCCTTAGTCGGATTGTTTCAGTAGCCGGTGGACAACCTGACATGAGATACACAAAGCGGCTCCTTGCTCGAATAGACAAGCAAAGCACTCGCTTCATATATAATGAGAAACACCTCTCAAGCTGGTTAAAATTCGCCAGTGTGAGGTGGTTCCACACCCTGTCAAGGCCATACATCAGCCCCGGAACAATCTTAAGCATGAAGAGCCTCACTGCTGAGAAAACGGACAGTCTTCGGACATTGCCTACTTCCCCGTAAAGAGAGACAAGTGCCTTCCGTACTGTTTCGTTTATATGCGCTGTGAACGTCGTTCCCGTATAATGAACCCGAAGGCCAAGATACTGGAAAGAGTTAACAAACTCCAATGGTTGGCCGCAGCAACGTATAACGTCTCTGGCAGCCAATCGACCTCCACGCCTGAATTTCATGGCTTTGGTTTTCCTGGTGTTTATCTCAAGTCCCTTCGAGACAAGGAACGCCTCTATCATAGAGGTAATGCGCTTGATGGCACCTAGGTCGCGATGAGCGACCACGATATCATCTGCATACATCACCACCACGGCTTTTTGGTACTCCTGTCGGACGTAACCGACGAGGTCAGCAAGGAGAAGTGTAAACGAGACGCAGCTCAGCGGGTCTCCTTGCGGAGTTCCCACATTTTGCTTAATCTCCAATACACCCTGCTCACCGTCTACCAACAAGGTGTCCTCCTCAAAGAAACTTGCTATTACACTCAGGAGAGAGCCACCCACTCCTGCTCGTTGGAATGCTTCAACCAGCAGATAGCGAGGGGCTTTGTCAAAGGCCTTGACGCAGTCAATAAAGACTGCATACAGATGACCTCTGGGTTGCGCCACAGCTCGCTCGATTTCTGACTGGAGAACGTGGATTGCATCACGGGTGCCTCGGCCTCTCCTAAAACCGAATTGCTCCGGTGGAAGTGCCTCTTCAGCCACGTGCTCAATCCGCCGAATCACCAACTTACAGAAAATCTTCTTCAATGTGCGTTCTGACGCCACTCCACGGTAGAGATTTGGATCCTGATGGTCATCACCATGCCTACCCTTGAACAGAAGAGAAAGCCTGGCGACATGCCAGACTTTAGGCATCCGCCCCCTTTTTATAATGTCATTAAAGAAATCACAAAGAGTTTCTGCCAAGAGAGGGAGTGACTGGATCCAATGCTCATAGCAGACCTGATCGGGCCCTGAGCTCTTTCTCTTCGGGAGTGACCGTAGGACCTGGCACACCTCCTCCACCCCGAAAGGCAGATTCATGTTGTGCTGCTCCAATGTAAGCGGATGCTGTACGATTGGAGATACGGCCGCAACGTCACGATTGAATAAAAGATTAGTTAGGTGGCTCTTTACCTGTCCGTCACTAAGCGGATTCCCCGCCCTACGAGGTCGCACGATGTAAGCTGAGGGCTCTCGTTCTGCTCTTTCAAGCAGCCGTCGTTCCTCCCGCCTCGCGTGTTCCCTTTTATGATCATAGCAGAGTCTTATATAGGCCTTTCTACGCTCAAAATAGTCCTGCCTGGCTTGCAGTGATGATGTTGCTTTGGCTCTTGCTTGGCGCAGGAGTTCAAGCACTTCAACGTGGGCTAGGTAGCAGGCTCGAGAGTACCACGGGCGTGATCTCTTCTGCCATAACCTTTTCCACTTCACTGCACTTCTCATCGTCCTCTCCAGCTGGTCACAGGTTGTATCGATGTCAGGGCTAACCTCAAGACCGCCCACCGCTCTGTCCAAAAGAGATAGATTAATCCGTCTCATTGCAGACCAGCGCGGCGGATTATGTCGGTCTCGCCAAATACCGGGAACATCGACAACGGCCAACACTGGTTGGTGTTTTCGGGCCGCTTCATCGAGAACATCGAAGCTTTCAATTTCACGGCTGACAAGGTTGTGAAACAACAGGTCGATGGTGCTGCTTCCATTGTGACTTAAATATGTATAGTCTTCACGCGCGTTGGCACATTTTAGACCAATATTTTCCATCACCTGAAGCAGCACCTCGCCTTTATCATCGTTGGCCCCACAATCGATTCTGGCATTGAAATCACCGCCGACGATAGTTGGCATGGTCAGATTTAACTCTGAAAGTCCAAAGCTCACCGTCTCAGCAACCTCCGCAGAATCGAATGTGGGTGGGAAATAGAATACAGCGACGTTTACCCTCCCAGAGGAGAGCACCACGCAGTATTCATCTTTCCTGACGCATTGCATCGGTGGTAAGCGTTTATGTAGGTAGATAGATAACCCACCCACAGGTCTTCCCCGACCTCCCGCAGGTAAGACAGCCAGCTGGTGAAAGCCCCGCATATCATTGATATGCAGTTCGTCCCGCTGAAATGTCTCCGTCAGGAGTGCAATGTCAACCAACTTAAACATGTCATCACGTGCAAGATCCATTGCCCCCTTAAGTCCCTCACAATTCCAGAGAAGCACTCGTAGAGGTATGTTTGCCACTACGCTTGCAGTTCTAGAACTGGTCAGTCACCTACGGGGGCTTGGACCGCCAGGCGCACTAAAACTCTCCTTAACCATCCTCTCGTAGGGGACGTCCCCAACCCAGCGACGGAACAGGCTTCCCTTTGGCCAGAATTCATTTCTGCAACAGTTTGCGTAATCTTCGTCACGCACCACCACACAGAACACAGCATCACTACCATGTGTATGTAGCTTCCAAACTGCTTTCACAGTTATGCCCTTGCCAGTAAGCCAGGCTTGCAGCCCGATCGCCGATGTCTTCTGCGCCAATCGTGCCACCCTCAAGGCGCAGATCTTCGCAGGTCTAGCATAGACTTCCAATCCGTCTATGCCATCTGTTGCACTACCGCGCTGCATTCGATGTTTTGTTTTGTTGTCTCGTCGCTTACGAACCACAACAAAACCATCGTCGTCTGTCTTCTCCTCCGGACGTGGGTCAGCTGGATCTGCTGTCGGCGTTGTTGTTGCCGCAGCTGGTGACGCCGCTGTACCACCACCCGGTGGTTCCATCTCCACAACAGCGCCGTTCAAGTTGCCACTGTCGTTACTCAACTCTGCAGACGCCAAGCTTCTCTTGGCGCCTGCGCGGTTGTTTTTGCTGGTCTCTCCAGCCAGCTCTCTCGTCTTTGGCTCGGTGACGTCACCTCCTTCTGTGCTGTCTGCTAGCCTGGCTTTCTTGTTTTTCCGCGTTGTCCGCGTTCCGCCGCTTTTCTCCACGCTAATTTTGTCACTTAGCGTGGAGTTCAAACCCCCTGTAAGCGTAAGGGGTGCGGCAAACTGTTCCTGCGGGATTGCCTCGATTTTGGCAACCCGCTCCTGTAGTGCCGTGTGTGCTAACCACAGTTTCACAAAGTTCCACTGTAGCTCGCTCAATCGGCCGCACAACGTACCGTGAGTTGGTTCCTGGGTGTCACAGGCTCCACACGGAGCCGAGTGCGCATCCTCGGGGAGCACGGGGTCTAAACAGCCCCCGTGGAACACTTTTGAGCAGCCTTGACTGCACACCACTAGTTGTTCACCCGTTTTTAGCGGGAGCGAACACTTCGAACAACCGAACATCACGACTGCTAGCAGACAACTATAAATACACAATACAAGGCCTCAAGCAAAAGGACTGCTTCTCCAGAGGTTGGGACAGAAGGACATATACGCTGTTAAAACATGTACGCAGGGTCTGCACTTGCACTTTTGCATACGAAACCAGGAACTTTTCTAGACCTTACGCTGCATTCTGAACATACTGAACAGCGTGTTCAAAACTGAAAAGTTCTAATAACGCTGCGCTGCTGAACGATCATCATTCCGTAGTTCTGGACAACTTGTAGGAGACAAGCAGGGGACTTACGTTTTAATGGGTTGGACACTTACAAAATAGTGAGTTCGACACTCTTAGATATGTAGAGGTTTAAATTAGGTAGCACCAAAATAGTGAGTTTGAAACTATTAGATATGTAGAGGTTTAAATTAGGTAGCACTAGTTTTTAAGCGGCCCGATGTGAAGTGCGCGTCCACTGCTTCCTACTATTATATTCCTGTTATTAGAGAATACTCAGTCCGACCGTTTTCTTTATTTTTACTTTGAGGAAGAGAGCAAAGGCATTTAGACACATCTATTAGATAAGCAAAAGTGCGTCAATGCAATCCTCCTCTTCCCTGTTGGACAAAAAACGGTGGATCAATGTCGTTGCGCGTTCTGCTCGCACATATGCGCTAAATACCACGCAATAAATTGACGATTGTATTGTAATTATGTACTATCTTGAAATGCTAAGTTACTGCGAAATAAACAATATGTGTAAAAAAACGGTGGAATCTCTTTACTAGTAGAGTAATAAGTATAGGCGAACGTCAGACCTGACCGCTTATAGGTTAAAGCCCTTTTCGTCAGCTGCTTAAAACTAATGCATCCTGCAGACGCGAAAGAGTATGTTCGGTGAAGTTGAATGAGACTGATGCAAACAGGTTTAATGATTTGTCGGCTTGACCAGAAGACACTTACTTCTACCTTTACCACAGCCAATTGAAACACCGTAATGAATAAGGGAAGACCAACTGAAAACTAATCAGAACGTGAAAAACACGGAGAGTTGACATAGAGTACTAGGCAGGGGCACCTTTGTTATTACAGTATTTAAGCGACTCTACAGGACGCTGCACAAGCGTAGATTAAAATATTTTGTCTTAAAAAATATTAAACAAAAATAAAGCAATATCTAAAATAATTCCTGTAATTTGTGGCTGGTGTAACTTTGATTTGGCTAACCACGGGCCTGGAGAAACAGGTTTTAAAACACGAGTTCATAAGCTTGAACAACGAATCTACAATGAATCTACAATAAATCTACAACGAATCTACAATAAAGGACTGAATTTGACATATCCTCATTAAAGCGGCCACGGCACCATGGCACATGGTTGTACCGTGGAGCTCACAGGTAATGAGAAACATTTCTACCTTACTTTTACCCCATGAACGTATCGTGAATACCATAGGGTTGAGTCAATGCTACGCCACAATCAATGGGCTGTCAACCCCCCCTCCAAAAAAACAAATTTGCTAAATACTCGTCTTATAGCACAAACAATGTAAACAGCACATAAATTAAAAAAATAAACTTGGCTATATACCAAGCCGCCAAATCAGAAACTACTGCGAGAGTTTAAGGTACACACCACGGTCCGAATAATGATTTACTTGATGGCCAGAACTCAACACTTCTCCAACTTGCAAAAAAATGGGAAAACTTCAATAAAAACAGCTAAAATAGATTTAGTCTATTTGAATGCTACCTACCGCACCCCGAAACCATCTAGGGGTGTTTAAACTCCACGCTAAAAGAAAAGGTTAGCGTGAAGAAAACGGACGGAACACGGAAAGCGCGGAAGAACACGAAGTCACGGTTGACGGAAAGCGGAGATCTGCTTCTATCAACAAAGCCAATCTACGACAGCGCCACCGGAGAGAACGGCAAGGCCAGTCTCTGCGGTGCCAAGCGCAGTGCTACAGCAGCTGGTCTTAACAGCAGCGGTAGCAGTAGCGGCGGCAACAACAACACCGCCACTACCCTCGAAGAAAATGAGCCGATGGATGACAACACGCCAACGGCAAGGGAAGCGGCAGCGACCGCAACGTCGCCAACGGAGACAACCGCGGAGGCGAGAAAAGACCAGGAAGACAACGATGGTTTTGTCACCGTCCAACGAAGGAGGAGCGGCAAATCAAAGCATCGAATGCAAAAAGGCAGCGCAGCTGATGGAGTAGGAGATCTTGAAGTGTATGCTGGGCCAGGCAGGTTCAGCGCGCTGAGAGTAGCACGGCTGGCGGCGAAAACGTCAGCTGTTAACCTACACACATAGCTCGTTAACAGGAGCATTTCTGTAAAGGCAGTATTTTAAATGCGGACGCAGGGGAATGATGCCGTGTTCTGTGTAGTGCTGGGTGACGGCGAGTACGCAAAGTGCAGCAAGAGTGAATTCTGGCCTAAAGGTATCCTATTTCGTCGTTGGGCTGGTGGTGCTCCCTACGAGAAAATGGTTATGGAAAGCTTTATCGCGCCTGGCCGTCCGGCTCTTCGCAAGTGACTGAACAGATCCAGAGATGCTAACTTGGAGACTACTAGGTCTCTACGGCTGCTTCTTTGGAACTCTGAGGGACTAAGAAGAGCCATAGACCTAGCGCCAATTGACATGTTTACGTCGGTGGACATTGCACTCCTTACGGAGACCTACCAGTGGGAGGAACTGCATATCACTAATATACGAGGGTTCCACCAGCTGGCAGCTCTACCTGCTGGAGGCCGTGGTAGACCAGTGGGTGGATTATCAATCTACCTACATAAACGTTTACCGCCGGCGCAATGTGTGAGGAAGAACGATTTCTGTGTGGGCCTCTCGTCTATGAGGGTGAATATAGCCGTCTTCTACCTCCCCCCACATCTTGACTCGGCAGAGGTCGCTGACACGGTAAGTTCTGGTATGTCAGGTTTCGACCTGTCTATACCAACCATCGTCGGTGGCGACTTCAATACATTGCCCGTATTGATGGTGGGGCTACTAACGATAAAGGAGAGGCGCTCCTCCAGTTGATGGAATACTTTGGTCTGAGATGTGCAAATGCACGCGAAGACCACACGTATATAAGTCATAACGGAAGCATCACCATTGACCTACTGCTTCACAACCTTGTCGATAGCGAAGTTGAAAGCTTCGATGTTCTCGAGGTGGCTGCAAGGAAGCACCTAACGGTGTCAGGAGTCGCAAATATTCCAGATATCTGGTTTAAGCAGCAAGGCGATTTACACTTGGTTGCCACGAGGCGTGTTGACCTTTCACTACTAGAGGTTGATAGCCTCGAGGTGGGCTGTGATGTGGATACTTGCTGTGAACTGGTAGAGAGAACCATAAGAAGTGCAGTCAGGTGGAAGAGACCGGGGCGTAGGAGATCACGACAGTGGTTTTCTCAGGCTATCTCGCCCACCGTGGGGTGCTCGAGCTTTTGCGAGGGTAAAGGCACCACCACAGCTGCTAGCCAGACGCAGGCTTGACTACTTCAACAGTAGAAAAGCTTACATAACGCTATGCCTTGACCACAAGCGTGAATACGCTAGGCGGGAGGAAATCCGACTGCTCGAAAGAGCAGAACGCAAGCTCTCAGCCTACGTTGTACGGCCTCGTAGGGGGGCGAACCACCTGCTCAGCGACGAACAGGTAACGAGTCACCTGACCGGCCTTCTATATAACCGCGAGACGGTACGCCTGGCTCCAATAATTGAGCAACCGCTCACATTGGAGCAGGATACTATGAATCTGCCCTTTGAGGTAGAAGAAGTAAGTCAGGTTCTGCACTCTCTTCCGAGAGGAAAGAGTGCGGGGCCAGACCAGGTGTACTATGAGCACTGGGTGTAGTCTGAGCCACTCCTGGAAAACCATCTTTGTGATTTCTTTAACGAGATCATGAAGAGAGGACAGATGCCGGGAGCCTGGCATATCGCCAGGCTGTCTCTTTTATTTAAGGGCAAGCATGGTGATGACAGACGAGACCCAAACTTATACCGCGGTATAGCGTCTGAAAGGACGCTAAAGAAGATGTTCTGCAAGTTGGTTATAAAACGGATCGAGTACGTTGTCGACCAGATCCTTCCACCGGAGCAATTCGGCTTTCGAAGAGGTCGAGAAACGCGTGGTGCAATCCATGTGCTTCAGTCAGAGATAGAGCGAGCAGTGGCAAAGCCCGGAGGCCATTCGTATGCAGTCTTTATAGACTGCGTCAAGGCTTTCGACAAAGCACCTCGAGATCTCCTGGTGAAGTCATTCCGATACGCAGGGGTTGGTGGCTCTCTTCTGAGCGTAATTTCCAGCTTCGTTGATGAGGACACGTTACTGGTACAAGGTAAGCAGGAAGTGTTGCATGTAAGGCAAAATGTGGGAACCCCGCAAGGCGACCCATTGAGCTGCGTCTCCTTCACTCTTCTGTTTGCCGATTTTGTCGATTATATTCGACAAGAGTTCCAGAAGGCCACAGTTGTGATGTACGCAGAGGACATAGTGGTCGCTCATCACGACCTGGGTGCCATCAAGCGCATCACTTCTCTGGCGGAGGTGTTCCTTGTCTCAAGAGGGCTGGAAATAAACGCCAAGAATACCAAGGCTTTGAAATTTAGAAGAGGAGGTCGATTGGCTGCTAAAGACGTTATACGTTGCGGCGGCCAATCCTTGGAATTTGTCAACTCTTTTCGGTATCTGGGGCTTCGGCTTCATTATACTGGGACGACCTTCACTGCTCACATCGTCGAGACAGCGCGCACAGCCCTAATTTCTCTTTATGGAGAGATAGGCGATGTCCGGCGACTGTCCGTCCCGACGGCAGTAGCGCTTTTCTACCTCAAGATTGTTCCGGCGCTGATGTATGGCCTTGACAGAGTATAGGAGCACCTCACTCGGGCAAACTTTGGTTTGCTTGAAAGGTGTTTCACAATGTACATGAAGCGAGTACTTTGCCTGTCAATGCGGGCAAGGAGCCGCTTTGTGTACCTAATGTCAGGCTGTGCACCGGTTGTTAAGATAATTCGATTGAGGTTGAAGTCGCCTTTGGTTGAGTGAGGTTGAAGTAAACAAGTCCGACGAGAGGTTGGAGACCTGGATATTTTCAGGGCCTCGCACCTCTGGTCTGGTCTTGCATGTGACAATCGCCACGTCTTTACCAGATACATAGTTCATGGCTATCATCACCTGGTTTGTTCGAATACGAGCTTCCACGAGGAGTACACCGAGTGCGTCTGTCGAGTGTGCTCTCAGGTGTGTACGAAGTTTCATTCGTCTGCCTGCCTGGCCCTTGCGAAGAGATCACTGCACTGCCTCTCTTGAATGACATGCCGCGAGCAGCTGACGATATAATTGTGTAATTCGTATAAGTGTTTATGTTATATGCATACTCAATATGAGTGAAATAAATATGATGATGAATAGAATGCTACCTACCCGGGGAACCACAAGGCCCACTAGCGTAATTTCTATGTTTATGTATTTTAACGACACTTGTTGATAACTGATTTTATCTTAGATAGAAAGTTTTCGCCTGTTTTAACATTTTCTTACAAAATACGACTGTATCATTAAAAAATTTAAAATGGTACATGAGACAATACTAAAGCTTTGCGGTCTAGCGGCTGTCGCACAACTTATTTTAAACTTTTTTTAACCCCAGAGTTCAGCTTACTCCGAGACACTTCTATGTCCTAGACTCTCACCCAGCAGAAACACTGGCGAGATTCAAGCCCTCTTACGATTACGCCATATATGACATCGGAAAATGACACACCCACTTTGATAGGTGGAAGAGTTGTTATGGAAAGCGCGAAGTAGGGCTTCCCTAGAGTCGTGCAAAAAATAAAGCTGATAGAAAATCTCGCACCTATTAAATTACTGTTCAATGCAAAGTTTTTCTTTGAAAAAACAGGCCAGGCGTATAATGTTTTAGAAGAATACACAGTGCGCCTAGCCATTCTAGCCTACATCTTCACAAGGTCGAATGAAAAAACCGAGCAAGGATATGCTGAAACGACTAGGACATAATTAGAGATATGCACGAAGTTAGGAAATTAAAAAAATGTGCGCGTACTTTGTGTGAAATCGGTGGCATCAAAAATAACTTAATTGTGTGCACACAAACTAATGGAGGGTCCTTATCATGTGATCTGCAACAACCGCAAAATAAACCGTACAATTGCTCATATATAGAATTAAATTAATTACGACAGCTTATTTAATGTGAAACCTAATTTAATCTCAGTTTGCCAACTTTGTAACCGTGATCAGCAGCAGAATATCGCCAAGTGCGTATAAGATATGAGCTTTTCGAATTGTATAAACCTGCCTGTCTTTCAAACTGCGCATAAACGCGTTACCAGCGGTTGGGTGAAAGCGCTACGCAAAGCTGGACAGGTGCCGACAGAAATGTTCGGTTTTTGGCCGACTTGGCATGAGCAGGACTGGCGTCTAGGTGACATTAGAAAACACGGATGCCACGCACTCGAGGATACAGCCAAGTTCTTCACGTTAGACACAGGGAAGCTGGAGCTTTTCCTAATCTCTCGTCTCCTGGTAGCCAGCCACGCAGCCTGTAACATTGTATACGCTCAGTAAAGCTACACTAAGCGTGCTATTTTCATGCGTGCTATCTGCTAGGACTAGACATACAAAATTATGCCGTGGTTTTCTGAGATCGAATGAACAGATGAGCCTGATATAAGTACCCCAAAAGAATGAATCTAAGTGAGCAAGATAGCACGCTACCCACTTGTCTTGCCTATCGTCTGTTTTTTGTCAAATTATGGGCGGCTTAGGTTGATCCGCATATTATTTCAAATTCTCTAAATGTAATAGAGCTAGTTGAGGGATACTATTTGAGAAGCGAGATGTACTCGTTGGTAGTTTTCTTAGTAAACACGTTGCCACTAGAAAAGTTGTCAGCCATCTTTCCTACTTCATCCTGGGGGCTGGCATTTTTCATTTATTAACTCATGCTTTATTTATTTTAAAACCTTTGTGAGGGTTATTTAAAGGAGTTTTTTCAAGGTAGAAATAAAATATACATTTTGCACATATGCATGCATGTCATGTGGCCAATACGTAGTTATTATCTGCATGTTGTATAGGGTGTTTTTGGCGTCCCTCTTGCACTCATGGATATGCCTAGAGACATTTAATGGGTATAGGTCGCTAATGTAGCGCTTGCGTGCGATGAACACAGAAATTATATTGCTGACCTAAGGTGTTGCCGTTGGCTTTTCACGCACAACTTGTTGAAAAGACGCGGGCTCTGTCTCAACTGGAGCAGCATCTTATGATCAAGCTTATTAAGCATGTCAATTGTGTGGGAAATGCTGGCATGACACTGGCCAATATGGCACAGAAATCCAACTTGCTTCATGATTTTCCGTTTCACACGTTCTAGGCAAGCTCTGTTCTAAATAAGACCGCAAAAACCACGCTGGTGCTGCGTATATCAGTAGTGAAAGTGCGTATGTGGTATACGGTCAGACGTACAGGTCAGGAGAATTTACAGCAAATTATCGAAAGATCCAGTTTGCACGTTCAGAGGCGCTCATGTTCGAAATGCAGGACTCCATATTTATGGATGGACATGTTCAAATCAAGGGCCTCCGCCCAGGCCTTGAAAGCGCTCAACGTTGTCTGAAAACGGCATCTGTCCTCTACAGTACAAGATCGGTTGTAAAGTTTCACACCATCAGCGTATGTTTTAGCTTCAACTCCTCGCGGAATTATATATTTCAGTGAGTCAGTATATAGAATATACATCAGTGGTCCGAGGATCATTCCTTGCGGACAGCCGAATGACAATCAACCTACCATAGAATACGGTTCATTAACACGCACTCGGAAAGTTCTGTCTTGGAGAAACGAAGTTAGCCCGTTTAGTATGCGTTTTCTAATTCCAAAGTGTGAGAGAAGATTTATTTGAACAGTTTGGTAATTACCTAACCGGATGATCTTCCGATTCCTCTACCTTCTCGCATATCCAACACATCGTTTTTTTCTAAATCTTCGTAGCAGGCCCGCTGCACCCATATATTTAACATACCTGCTATCGCATCCGCTAACAGTCCGTCGCTTCTGTGTGTTTGCTGTCTTTGCCCTACTTTTAATTTGCCCACTGGTTAGAGCAGTGCCTGCCCATTATTTACTACTGAGCTGCTTCTTGCTGCAAATTCAATTTCCTGTCCTATTTTGTTTTAAGTTCCATTGCCTTTTTTACCCACTGTATCTTCTTAACCTATTCTGCCTATTACGCGCGCAGAGGCAATAATGGCAGCTGAGAGGCTTAAACGAGGGAGGTCTCCAGGACCCGACGGCATTCCGCCTATGACGGTGAAGATGCTCTTTAGTAAGCACCTAGATGTGGCGACAGTGTCCATCAAGGCGACGCCAAGTGGGAAAATGCCTAAAGACTGGAAGAGGGCGCAAGTGGTCCTGATTTCCAAAAGTAACGGAGAGTACAGACCCATTTGTCTTCTGAATACCCTAGCTAAAAGGTATGAGGCAAGACATACTTAGGGCGTTTGCAGAACAGTATGGTCTCCTATCGGCCAACCAATACGGATTTCGCAAGAACAGATCAGTTCTCATAGCAATACAACAAATAACAGCCAAATCCGACTTGCTTCACGGTTTGCCTATATACTAACGGAAGTTTCTTGTGGCAGTCCTTCTTGAGGTCAGGAACGCTTTTAACATTCTGCCGTTGAAAACGATTTTAGACACCCTGGTGAGAAAAGCGGTCCCTTCCTTTGGAGTCAGGGCCGTCTCGGGGTACCTGGAAGACAGAAGAGTTTTTAACGGCACAGTGGAGATAGACATGACAGCAGGTGTTCGACAAGGATCAATCCTGCCTCCCCTGCACTGGAACGAGCTAAGAGATCAAGCAACTAACAGAAGCCAGATACCTTGGTGTCCTACTAGAAAAGGGCACCAGGTACACTTATCACATTAGGAAGTGCACAGCCAAGCGTCAAAGGCGATAGGTAAGATCCTGCCAAACTTACACGGGCCGCAGGAGTGCCGGCGACGACTATTAATGTCAGTTACGAACCAATTGCACTTTTCACAGCGCCAGTCTGGCTGCAGAACACCCTGAAAACGACGACGGCAAGAAAGGCCCTAAGAAGCACGCTGAAAACAGCGGCGCTTAGGATCCCGCAGGCACGGTAGGCACGAACGCAGCTCTGGCACTGGCTGGTTCCCCACCCTGAGACTTAATAGAAAATGAAAAGAAAATGATGTGGGAAGGAGAGCTCGAGTTATACAAAGAAATTGAAAGGGAAAGAACAATAAGGTCGTGAAGAATGGGACGCCACCCCCATAGGCTCTCCGGGCCATTCACTTCGCCTGATCGTCCCGGACATAAAAAGTGGATAGACCGTATGGCGGGGAAATGAACCCTTTCCTTACGCAGTGTCTTACTGGCCACGGTGATTTTGAAAGTTATCTCTTCCATATAGGCAAAGCTCCCCGGAAACCTGCGTGCACTGTATGGACAGCATCGACGATGACCCAGAGCACACTCTCCTGAAATGCAAAGGATTAGAGCAGCCATAGCACGGCTTAGAATAAAATGAAACAGGGAACAAGAAAAACGAGGAGCCAGAATACCAGACCCGCTGAGAAGCAACATGAGAAAGCTTGTGGAGTATATATGCAGCACAGCCTCAGCATGGAAGCTTGGTGATGAAATGGCAGCTGCGGTGATGAAAAAGAAAGCCGAGCTCGGCAGGTACAGAAGAGAACGGATAGGGTTTACGACATCAACAGATGACGTGGTGTGTAATCAAGCGGGTTTGCAGGTGTTGGGACAAGCACGTCGGACCGGTTAGGATACCGGTGAGTGAGTTCGGCCAAATGATCCGTTGTGCGCTCGCCACTTCTCCTTATGACCTATAGTACTGTTCTATGGATATCTGGGCCATTAGAGAGTAAGGCTTAAGGGGGAGGCGTGTTTAGTGGGTAGGGGTCTTGGCAGACTAACATCCAGCCGCTAGGTTCGAGTCACACACGACTCGAGAGGGGAAACACCCCTCACTCGTAGCAACAGTGCGTAAAAACATTCACCCTCCTTCACCAAAAAAAAAATATATATATATATATATATGAAATGCACGGAACTAGAGCAGGCAAGGACAACCGTCATAGCGCTGCTATGATTGAAATGGGTCAGAGAAGAAGAAAATGAAGGGCCAGAACGCCAGACCCGCCGAGAACTATCATGAGGATGTTTGTGGAGTACATATGCAGCACAGCATCAGCATGGAAGCTGGCCAAAAAATGGCAACTGCAGCGATGAAAAGAAAGCCAAGCTCGGCAGGTACAGAAGAGAATTGATAGCGCTTACGACATCAACAGATGACGAGGCTTATAATCAAAAGGGTTCGCAGGTGTCGGGACAAGCACGTCGGTGGGGGAACCCGTGAGTGACCTCGTTGATAAATATATATATATTAAGTTGCCCACTTGCTTTTCTTTAACGAACACAATCGTTGGACTTCGAAACTCCTTTTTGACAAAAAACGCCGCCAGGTCTAATAAGCAATGTTTTAGGTCATATATATATATATATATATATATAGGGCGAAACAGAATGCAAACGACCATGTGGACGTAGGACATCGCCGTCAATGTAATGCTATTCTGACATTGCTATTTATTACATATAGTCATCCTAACAACTAGGTTGTTTTTAGCACTGTTATTGTGACCACCAGCAGTGAATGTTGTTTACACCTCTTACCAGTAACGCGTGTCTACCGCGGCGCTGGCGTTGTACAGGCATTTGCAGTAACAGCTTACGTATACGTTTTTATACTTTAAAACATAGCCCCTATCAAACTAAGATTTAGTGCATAACTATGCTAGCTAGAATTTTCTGAAGTATGCCGTCACCGGCAGCAACAACATCAACAGCAACAACAGCTAAGATGATAGCTAAATTAGCAGCAAAAGAAGAAGAAGGAGAAAAAACAGCATCAATAATAATAATATATATAACAACAGCAGTTTCAACACCACCACCACTACCTCGAACACTCGTTGCATTAAGCATATGCCCCAAGGCAACCCGAAGCCCGTAGGAAACGGAGGATCGTCTAACATTTATTTAAAAAAGAACAAACAAGATCAACAGCAACAACACAAGTAACAACCAGAACCCGGTGTGTTTACCTGATACAGCGACAGCGGTGGCCGAATTTGAACAACTCTGTCGTTCGAGTACGGTTTTTGGTCGTACGGGAAACCAATTGAAAACTCTGTTTTCTCGAGTGCCTTTCCTCAACAGCCATTTGGCTTGCAGGCGCATCTTTCTCTCTTTCGCTTCCGGGCCTACAATATGAAGGCAAAACGGCCACAGCAACGTACGTTCTCTGCAGTTTACATATAGGTTCGGGTCGAGCACTGGACTCTTTTAGTCGATTGCGTTCAGCTACGGCCTCCCGTGAGGACGAAGGGGAACGGACAAACCGGCATTCTATTTGACACTTGCCGACACAACCTTGGTGACGTGCGGCTCTCGAGTGGCAAAGTGCTCTCCTCATACAATTCGCTCTGCGAACGGGCAGCGCGCTGAGGCGCCAAGGTGGTAGTGCCGACCCATAGTGGGGTAGTGGGGTGCATTTGCGCAGCAAGTCGCGTGTCTACCTGTATGTGAGCACCTCTACATGCGATGCGCTAGCTTGCAGCTTTCAATGGAAGAGAACAAACTAAACGGTGTCAAGGTTGTTGTAACCTTGCAATTGGGTATGCACAAAATCCTCTATTTGCTTTGCATCGATTTATCTAACCATTTTCGGCTAACTTGTTAGCCTAGACAGATAATCAAATAGAAAAGTGGGATCAAATAGTTAGCTGGAAATTCTCAGACTGCACGACGGTGGAAATCTACGACACGTTTGTTGTTAGTAGTAGGTTTGTGCAGTATAGTTCTTCCCGTAGGTATGTTTATCAAACAACGCTGTTAAATGTTCCTGTTTTTAGAAATAAAATAAATGCAAAGCTGTCTACCTTGCAGTAGTCAAATGCAGATTAGAAATGAACTCGAGCTGTATTTCAGAATGCTTTAGCAATTTATTGTAGCTTTTTTGTACAAAAGTCATATTTGTATTCAATTTTATGTTATTTTTTAATAGTTTTTGTAGTGCCGGTTGAATAAGAAACGTTATTTATCCAGCAGTAGTGGCAAAAAAGCAAAACTATGACCTTTGCTTGCGCCTAAACGTGCCAAGTTTTTTTTTCTTTTAAAGTACTCGTTAGGTTAAATAAAAAAGTGGAATGCGCAAAGCTAGGCTTATAAAGTGTACATAGTAGAATAGTTCATGAAAAACTCAGCAATTATCAGTCGGTCGCTACAGATGTAAAATACAAGTGGGCATTGATTGATTTTATTATCGGAACTGCATCTAACAATGCTTGATTTCTTACAAAAAAAAATAATGCGATATAAATGTGATATATAATAATAGAGTGATCAAATAAAATAATATACTCAACGATCTTATGTACATTACAAGTAACAGATTCACCACATGGCGTGTTGCTGTAACACACAACCACCATCTCAGCTTTAGTCATAAGTCAGGAGGAAGTTGCAATGCGATAAGCCGCAAATTTATCTGGTGGACACTAGCCTAACAATAGTACTAACCACATATGAGAGTTCACACACGAGGTATTTTTTCAACTCTTGCTTAAATAATATTAGGGAAGTATAAGGTCTTAGGCTGCTAGGCAGCGAACTCCAAATCTCGAGCAACCGCACTTTAGGGTTTGCGAGCTGACCTTTTTGTGAGTATTGGGAACTTCGAATATCGTAGCTCTTCTCCGCGCTCTAACTCTTTTTTGGGTCAAAGGAATTGCAATGTCCACCGGGACAAGACCGTGAGCTGTTTTAAATGCGAGTGTACGCAGGATATAGACGTCGCAACTGGCAAATACCCATGGGTGATAAACAAGTCCCCTACAGAATCACTACGGTCTAGAGAAAATTGCCCCTTGTGCGTCATTTTGTTTGACCTTTGCTCTACGGAAAATGCCATGATCCCAACCTCCCCACAGGAGAATTCGGTAGCAAAGGATGGGCATAAACAGTGAATTGTAAGCAATAAACAGGCCTTCAATGAGGACCCCGGGCGCTTTCACCTGTCGTAAAGCTGAAATGACCGCATAGCATTTAGAAGTTATATAATCTAAGTGCGGTTGCCACGATAGCTTATCATAAAGAGTCACCCCTAGACACTTGACCAGACAAGATTTGTTTGGCTAATCCAAACTCATTGAACGTTTTTATAGCATGATCCACGGGGGTAATAGGCTTAATTACTTCCGCCACTAATGTCATGTGGATCGATTTGAAAGAAATCGTGTGTTATTTAGCATAAGCTATCGCTTCGCTTAACTTGTCTCGTCTAATTTTCAAAAGTATAAAACTCAACAGAATGACAAACATAAAGGACCAGGAACAGAGCCTTGCGGTGTTCCAATGTCAACACTATGCCAGCATGATTCCGCCGTACCGATCCTGACGGTCTGTGTTTCTACCCGTACGATAGGAGTTAAACTATTGAACAGTGGAGGGCACGCCGCCAAGGTGTGCCAACGTTTGAATAAAAAACGTTATGGCCAGGGCAATTAAAAGCAGCCGCTGTCTGGAAACGTAATTATGGAGTACGACTGCACAGTTCAAACTACCGAACCGCTCTCAGTATCATTCACTTATGTTTTCTCAATCTGCAGAAATTTGGTACGCCGCCGCTTTTTAATTCAGCAGGACTTACAGTTTGGTATTCTCAGCGTAAAGGTCTGCCTCCGTATATGCGTTAACCCCTTGCCTTGCGTCAAACACGACCTCGCGCAAGCTCGTCTATTTCAAGAAGACGTCGTGATTTCAGAGGTTTGTGGTAGTAAAATAAGCATGCATTCGCCTTCGAGCTTGACTGAATCTAAAAATGTCAGACACAGCACCGTCGTCATAGGATTTTTCAAGGCTAAGTCTCGATTGCTCGGCTAAATTCAACGCAAAATATTTAAATCATGAAATAATAAAGGAATGTGCAAAGCTAGTCTCGCGGTTTAGACCGATGGAAGTGAATAGATTGCACACTCAAAAAAATAACCAAGTCGTGTTATGGTGACATGTTACGTGGGCTATTAGCCAGTGAAATATTTGGACCCGGACTCATAGGGCAAGATATAAAAACGCGTTGCGCGGCGTTTTTCTGCTCTGTTCTATGCGTCTTCAATTTCACTTATTTACCCCACTAACTTTATTTCACGTCTTCTGCAAGTACATCAGCTTTCTGTGAGTCAGTAGCGGCCTTTGTTGATCTAATGTGATAAAAGAAAAGATTCAGCACCCTTAACTCTATTATTGAAGTAGCGAAAGACAAACCAAAGTCTCTAATGATCAGAAAATGAACATTAGGCAACATTTTTGGCCTACATGACATTTACATTTTAGAAAAAGCTAGCCCAGTACAACCTCTAAATAACTTGCAATGAGCGGCTTTCATTATTTTATAGTCGACCCGAACATTTGACGGCATTATGTCACTAAGAAACTACATTGTTGACACGTATGGCATGATGATCAGAATTTAAGGACAGAGTGCACCGGTCGCATTTTCACATTTATCACTTCAATTTTTATTCTGTCAGTGGTGAGAAGAAGCTTAAGTATAGACACAGACGCTTGAGTAGGTGAGCTTATTTGCCAAGTAGCCTTTCCTACTAATTTCGATTCCATACAGTCAGTGAGTCGGATGCGGGAGACGGCCGACCTTTGCTAACATCACCACCGAACCGCAAGTTAATCTTCTTAGGTGCGCAGCGACTGAATGACCGCTTCATCACTATGCCGTGTGGCCAACATTTTGGATCCCATACAGTGCGTTCATCCTCCTTAGTGACGAACAGACGAAGCGAGTAGTATGAGCTCACAGTGAGCCAAGGGATAATTTGAATTTAGGTTTAGTTATATTGTGCACCTCTGTGGCCGTAAAACTGGGTGCGCTGCAAGACACAAACACTCTCATCTTTATCACTCTTGGTACCGCCACAGCAAGCCCTCGACAATCAACTCTTCCAATGATGGTTTCTCGCCGCCTGCTGGCGCTTGGCCAAGCGAGATTTTTCTGTCCCGTGCTCGTTGCCGTCAACGTGCTGTTGTTGGAGACAAGACGTGGTGGAACAGCAGCGGAAAAAGTGAAGAAAAGCGGCAGCACAGCTGGTATCGACCAGCGGGGGTTTTGCTGTGCCATTGTGGAGCGAAGCGTCAAATTTGAAAGAAAGGCCGGTCTATCGGCATGACGACATTGGATTTGAATAGTTTAATCTCATCACAAGCCGACCGCAGACCCAGTTGGCACTGGTGGAGAGTCCTCACGAACGGCAGTCATGTCCTGTTGTTGGTAAAGAGCACTGTTTGCCTAATCAGCAATGCTATGAGGTACGTTGGCCTCAAGTACGTGACCCGGAGGAAGGCGTTTGCTTGCAACTCGGACACACGAGCGACTCCGCAGCACTCCAGCAGAACGTGGAAACATTTCTCATGTCGCCGCACCACATCTGTGCAAGCAGAAAGCATTTTCAATACGGGTCGTTTTATTACAGAAAAATACATCTGCCACGGAGTCCCTGGTGCGTCAAAGGTGGTAGTCGGATACGAAGGCCGCCGAGGGCACAGAGCACACGCACGAAATCAAACATGCAACCAGGTTGCAGCACAAACTGTCTATCTATTTGACAGAAGTGAGAAGTAGGTGATACACATCACGATCACACGACACAGAGGTGAACCGTTGTTTACGCCAAAAACTAAAAAAAACAGCATTTCCAGTAGTTAATACGTCCGTTTAAAGTGCATTTCTCAATATGTTTATTTTACTCAAATTGAGTATAATATACAATGAATAAGGGTCTCTTCACAAGGCTTTATCTTCTTCACGACTCCGGCGAGAGAATATGTGCAACGATTTTTTTTTCTCCAGTGCTGCGCAATCCACTGCATAATACTTGGCACACCTCCGCAGACAGAACCGGGAAGTGCACAACGCATACTCCTCGTGCAAGGCGGCCTTTGAATATACCACGTAGTGTATACGTGACGACTGTCACACGCAGGACTAGACCAAAGGTGAAAGGCATTAAAAATGTCCTAACTTTCGGCTTCCCATCTGTCCCGTTGGACTTTAGCTTGGCACTGCAAAATAAAACATTCGTAAGGTATTGTACGTGGCATCTTTAGCCTTAGTCAGATTGTTTCAGTCAGATCACGAAGAAATTAAGATATGGATTGCAAAATAGTCAGACTACACCCCGAGAAGTTATGACAGCTCCATCAAAGCGTTTGCCATGGAGCGTCGACTCCCTTGGTCAGTCATATTAAACAGCACTTGATAACATATTTAGCGAACATGACATATTGTTCTTAACGGAAACCTTCGAAACAGAGACCACTAAAACCCTCTTTCTTTACCACTAACTACCTCATGAAGGAGTAAAAACGACGGAGTATGCACTGCCAGGGTGTACTAGAACTGACTTATATACCTAATATGTATTTATAGCCCACCGGAACGAGCTGTAAATCAAGTGATACAGAATATTGGCGGCTCTATGCAGAAGACCTTGTTATTCTCGCAAAACTCCGAAATTCTGCGTTACACTAACGGCCCTGCAGTACGACCGCCTCCCATTTCAGTATTTTTTTACCCCACGTTAAAAGTGATTATTATTATTATTACGAATCGAAGCAACAGTTGTAGCAGCAGCAAAAACAGCAGCGTCAATCATTGTCAATCCGCCGATCACGAACATTTTCAGAAATGTCACTATATAAACGTTGATCTGTCTGCCTTCAGAAACTGGAGCCCTGCTATATAGAGACTAGTCGCTGCAACACGGCCCCGCCTCCGTCCAAAAAGCAGACGTACATACATATTCGTCTAAGCTGAAAAGCCAGATGAGTGACAGTGATATCGTCTGGTAGCAGTACCGGAGCTCGACTAGAGGACTGGAGGCAACAAAAAGATGTGCTTAGAGCTTTCCTTCAAAGCAGGCCCATTCTCCTACTAAGAAGCGTCGCGCAATCAATCATCTCGGTCCTACTTTTATTATTATTATTATGAGGATGGATGTGCACCAACCTCTGCTACTACTGTTGTTGCCACCACTAGCATTATGATTACGACTACCGCAACTGCTAATGTGGGAGTATCGGTCTGTATGGCATGCTTGCAAAGCTCACATAGAAAAGTCGCAGGCGGACCGCCAGTCAGAGAAGTCGGTGCACAGCATATAGTTATGGGTGGCTGACTACTTGGTTTGCAGAAGACGTGCACGCGATTAGCCGCAGTGCGTAGCTAGCTGTGCATAATTAATTAATTCATTGCGAGATGAGCTACCCGGTGCCACCGTACAAAGCTTAAGTACACGTTGGCGAATGGGTCTAGACGGTATATATGTCTGTACCGAAAAAATATACGCGTAGTGATATATGCGCACATATACACACATATATATATATATATATATATATATATATATATATATATATATATATATATATAGATATATATATATATATATATACAGGGTGTGACTGAACGAATTTTATAGCGATACATAAAATTGTAGAGCTCGTTAAAGCAAATATTTTTTCCAATGGAACATGTGCTCTGAGAAGTCTTGTTTCGGAGTTACAGTGAAATTACTACAATTTGTGACACTGGTGTTTTTGCCCGACATAGGAGCACAAAATGTGCTGTTGCGAGACAACCAGTCTTCCTAGACAGAAACTAAGCACACGTCGTGTTCGTGATAAAATTCTGCTCAATCTGAAGAATATGCAAAGCCGGTCAGAAGACGCGACATGGTCGCTTAGAAGAGAATTCGCCAAAAATAAAGTTGTTTATTAGCGTTCACGCCAAATACTTTAGAATCATAACCCTACGACCACCTACGTGTTCAAAGCTAACATATACAGCAAATGCGCATTTCATGACGATCATTTTGGTACCAAACGTATGGCAATGCGAGCTGTGGTTGCGGAGTAATTACGATTTTTCGGCGGGATGTCCAGATTAAGTGCATGAAAAATGCGCGCTGCGGCTGTCGCGCGACACGTCGGCGGTAGTGAACGTCGCCACACAGTCATTTTACATGCACTTAATCTGGACATCCCGCCGAAAAATCGTAATTACTCCGCAACCACAGCTTGCATTGCCATACGTTTGGTACCAAAATGATCGTCATGAAATGCGCATTTGCTATATGTTAGCTTTGAACACGTGGGTGGTCGTAGGGTTATGATTCTAAAGTATTTGGCGTGAACGCTAATAAACAACTTTATTTTTGGCGAATTCTCTTCTAAGCGACCATGTCGCGTCTTCTGACCGGCTTTGCATATTCTTCAGATTAAGCAGAATTTTATCACGAACAACGGTGTGCTTAGTTTCTGTCTAGGAAGACTGTCTCGCAACAGCACAATTTGTGCTCCTATGTCGGGCAAAAACACCAGTGTCACAAATTGTAGTAATTTCACTGTAACTCCGAAACAAGACTTCTCAGAGCACA
>QVRM01003451.1:0-79771 GCA_003439945.1 Dermanyssus gallinae
ATTGCTTGGCATTTTAGATTGTAGTGTGGTCCTTTTTGTAGTGAGCAATTTAAAATCTATCACCTCAAAGATGGTGCCCGGGTGAGGAAAAAGTCACCAAAACGTAGATAGCTTATACATGTTAGACGATTAACGATGCAAACGCCAGTTCCATCAGCTTCGTAGGTTCTGCTAAGTCGTTATGTCTGCTAATTCCTAAGGAAACGCCAATAAATGAAAAGTTACAAATATACGACGACGTTGCACTAGAAAAACTGGCCAACCACAGGCTCACGTACGTTTTTGTAATTAGACAGAACCGATTATAAGACGAATGCGTTTGTCTGGTTAGCAATGAATCCTGACTGTGAGCAGCGGCCGTAAGTAGTATAGACGTAATATATATATATATATATATCGTAGGCGATATCGGCTTGAAAAGGACCCATAAGTGAGCCGTCTCTGTCCATATGATCCGCAAAGAGCCGGACCTCCGCAGAAGAATACGCTGAAATGCCCTCATGTCGTCGCAGTTAACTTTTTAAATTAATGAGAAGTCGTCCGCAAGGCGGTTCATCACACGCTTTCGCTGGATGGCGGAATCTACTCGTCTGGTCGTCAATGCTCAACTCTCAAAAATTAAGGGTTCTAAAGGCCGTCCAGAATTCATACTGGAAACACGCTCGAAGCTAACAATCATTCACGTGTCCAGGACGGCTGCGCCCTGTCCGATGCGTCAAGCCCGCACTTATATGCCCTTTTTCCTTCGGCGCCACGATCGCAGATTCGATTGTAAGTAGGGGCAAATGGTAGAAGATGTCCACCTTGGTTGTAGCAGAAAGGATGCCTTGAGTCGGGCCTTGAGATCTGCTGGCTTTCCTTCGAGTACTTGAGTCGTCCGACGATCTGACTTTCACTCGTTAGCTTTCATGCTCCAATCCGGGCCCTTGGACTTGCAGACTCATCCAATCGCGGATATGTTTAACGTTTCCTCGGGTGGTCCAAGGCCTATCAAGTGCTTATATCAGAGACTATCGCTAAATATTCAAGAAGGGAAGGTTTGGAGGCGACGTCGCCGCCATCGCATCCCAGAGGATCCCAGAAAAGAAAACCATCGTGAATTGAACCATATATAGATTCTCGGACGGTCAAGCAGGCTGTACAAAAAGAGATTAGCCCGAGTAGTTCGACAGACATAGAATACATTGAACAACAAGCGCGTAATCGGCAGGAACATAGTAAACATTTCGATGGATACGAAATTAGCGAAAAATAGAATATGTCTCTGCCGAGAAAAATCTAAAAATTTTCCCGTAAATAATGACTTACTACTGGACATTCAAGAATATGCGAATACAAGAATAGACACGTGTTCTCTGAAGAAGACGACTCAAAGTAAAAACCAGCCACCAGTCAGTCTGCTCTGGTCACTGGGTGCGAGCGGCCAGGGCTGATGCGGAGGCGTGCGTCAATAAACAAGGTGGGTGAAACACTAAGACATTATAATGCATATTAGTTAGATGAAGATAAAGCAAACGCCAGTTCCTTGTGTTCAGTAGGTGCTGCTAACACCTTATGCAGGCTTCAACAAAAGGTGTCACCTAGGTATTTTGGCGTATCACTAAAGTATTCGTTGCTAATAGCCAGGTAACCATCATGTAGAGCATGCGTTCGACAATGTGCTCTTGTAGTAGCGAAACCTCATACAAGAGAGCTATGTCAACTTGCACAGTACAAAAAAGAAGTTTACGACATGCTTGTTACACTTGTAGAGCTATCTAACGTACTTAAAGAAAAGAAGCACATATATCGACTAAATCAATAGTTGATATTTGAATGTAGTATTTCCATTTGTACACTCTAGTATACGCAAATTGAACGCCTGGGTTACGTCACGTTCGATCTGCGTGTTTCACTTGTGAAGACGGTATACGTTCTGAACTTGCAAAACAATCAAAATATACAGGCGCGTCTCCAGTGTGATCGGCCACGACGGGACACGATATTTCCAACAAACAGTCCGCACATGGAAAAGCCTGTATATAGTCTTCTGTTACCTAAACGCAAGGTAAATATACAACACTACCTCAGTAGATCAAACTCGCAATCTGGAACCTGGGATCATTTCGGTGAACAAGACCCAATAAACACTCTCAGCAGGCTGTCATACGTATCCTTTGTGTGCCGCTTCACGTCATTCTGGTAACGTCAGTCGCATCAATTACGATTCTCGCGTATTAACCACTAACTTGTAGCTTGTACATAACGTAATACAGTGCATGTGTATACAGTTTTTTGTGGTTGTCTCTCAGCGTTTTGTGAGAAAAAAAATAGCTCAACGACAAGGAATAAGTCCCGCTGGCCACTACGTTAAACTGCCTGTCCTAGTGAAACAGCAGACGCACACACACACAGAATCACTGTAACTATGCAACACAAATCATCCGACTAGCCCTTGTCGCCATCTTTGTTCTTCTTTTTGTCCTTGATCGTGTACTTGTCGTAGCATTTAGTAGGATCGTATGGCTCCCAGCGGGATGCGGGAAAGATGTGCTTGTTCCGCTCATACCAGCTGCGAAGCAGAACTTTACCGGCGTGGCTTTCCTCCTTCTCCTTGGATGCATCAGACGTCATTCGAATGTCTTCGTTGCGTCGAACGCGAACAGTGGACCAGATTTTCCACGAGCCTAGCGAGAAACCAGAAAATAAACAACACGTGAGTCGTATCAGACAACTGTTACTGACAAGCGCGCTCAAAATTGTTCTCACTAAATACTGAACTTACGCAAGTCATCTTAAAAGTAACGCACAGTTGTCTTACTGAATGTCGTCCTACGTCGCCTATCGGATATCGTGACTCCAGGGAATATATGTATATATATAATATATATATTATATATATATATATATATATATACAGGGTCATTCATATTGTTGTGCACGCATTTCGAGGTTTGTAGAACTCGCAAGAAAATAAGTTTTCCCTATGGAGGGAGACGTGGAAACGTCTTGTTTAGGAGAGAGAGTGAAGCTTATAAAAGTAGTTTTTCTGCCTTTTTCCTACATAGTTGTGCGAAATCTCTGTTTGCGGGAGAACCAGTCAACGCATGAAGGAACCGATTACATCGGTGTTCGGAGGAAAATTCTGCACAACTGGAAGACACTTCACTAGCTTGCGTAGCAAAAAGCTAATACCCAGATTAAGGAAAGTCATGAAAAGTCGATATTTTACGTTAACGCCTTTTCATGAAAATCGTAAAATGTTTCTATTGCGACCAAAAGTACGTCCGAAAGACCACTCTCACGCAATAGCAAATGTAATGCTAATAATTTTCGTATCAAGGTGATGGTGCTGCGTTACGTAGTTGTCAAGTCACTAAGCTTTTCGATAGCCAGATCGAAAGCGAAGGCATGCATATTTCATAGGGCGTATGAGAAAGTTAGGTACATATTTTGAGGTTTGGTAGAACTCAACAAGAGAATAAATTTTCCTAGTGGAAGGAGGGGGCGGACGCTTTGGCAAATTTTTACGGTTCTGAACGTGAAAACTTGCACTAAAACATAACAACTATGACTGTCGAAAACGCTTAGTGACTTGACAATTACGTAACGCAGCACTATCACCTTGATACGAAAATGATGGGCATTAAATTTGCCATTGCGCGAGAGTGGTCTTTCGAACGTACATTTTTGGTCGCAATGGAAAAATTGTACGATTTTTCATGAAAAGGCGTTAACGTAAAATATCGACTTTTCATGACTTTCCTTAATCTGGGTATTAGCTTTTTGCTACGCAAGCTAGCAAAGTGTCTTCCGTTGTGCAGAATTTTCCTCCGAACACGCCGGTGTAATCGGTTCCTTCATGGTTCTCCCGCAAACAGAGATTTCGCACAACTATGTAGGAAAAAAAGACTGAAAACTACTTTTATAAACTTCACTCTCTCTCCTAAACAAGACGTTTCCCACGTCTTCCCTCCATAGGGAAAACGTATTTTCTTGCCGAGTTCTATCAAACCTCGAATGCGTGCACAACAATATGAATGACCCTGTATATATATGTATATATATAGCAAAAGCAGTGAACTGAGTTTCGTGCTCTATCAATTTCGGTAAGTGTACACAAACATGGAACAGTAAGCAAATCATTATTCTTGAGAAATGTGCAGTACTTCCATCTGTACCCTGTTCAGAACAACAGCGCTGCGGCAGACCCGACCCTGGTCGCGAGCAGAAAGCCCCCCCTCGATGTAGCTCGTCGAACACCACAAGTATGTATGCACACGTTATGCTCACCTTGGTAACGATGAAGTCGTAAAACGTGTAGTGATGTGGAATGATGAGATCTTCCTTAATGTACATCAGCTGGTCGGCCGACACAACGCGCAGCTCGTAGAAGTCCTTGCGCAGCGAGTCAAGGCAGCGCTGCAGGAACTGATAGATCGAGTTGCCCTTCTTCATATCGACGACTCGCCGATGTCCCGAGCCGTCCCAGTAACTGAACGTGATCTGAATGCTCTCCTCCTTGAGCGTCTTCTGCTTGTCCTTCCACTCCTGGCGCAGCTCCTCGCGAATCAGCCGCTCCTGTTCCTCGCGCTCACGGTCGGGCAGAAACGACGTATCGACGTCAGGGTTCTTCTTGACGCGAATCTCGGTCAGGAGACCCCCCGACTCGCGGCTGTTACCATCATCGTCGTCGTTGTCGCTGGTCTTCTTGCATCGGCCCCGATCACTGTTTTGCCGCTGCCGTCTGTGTCTGTGGTCGTCCGATGACTCACTTTCAAGCCTTCGACGACTCACATCCAGTCCATCATCGTCTTCACCTTCCACCTCATCTTCGTCTTCGTCCAGGTTGAACGACAGCGCTTGAATCTGCGAATGAGACAATTTCTTCTTCTTCTTTATTATTATTATTAAGAAACCTTAGCACGTTGCGCGGTCACACAAACATGTAGCATCAAACGTCGTGAAAATAACTATATTTACTACGTTGAAAATACACACAGTCTTTACGAGTCATCACGCCGGTATATATATATATATATATATATATATATATATATATTATGACACTTACCGCTTTCTTCTGTTTTTCCTTTTGAGCCCACTTTTTCGTCTTCGGCACGTTGCTTCTCTTCCTGCTGTTCTTTTTCTTTTTGTGCGAGTCGCTTCTCTCGCTCCTTTACCGCATTCTCCTGCTTCGCCTACTCGCATAAAACAACAAAACCCATATATATATATATATATATATATATACAATAATACATAATACAACACTATAATATTTTTCTATTGTACTAGAAACTAACATTCAAAAACGTTTAGCAAAATCTTATTGTAAACATACATTCTTTCAGTGAAATTAAAATAACTTTTATTGGAACTATTAAAACGAACTTTCAAAAGACACTGCGGGTACCGCCTGGAACTTTTAAATGAATGATTACAAGACACCACAGTTACAACAGCTCTCTATAGTTCATAATAAACCTTTCTACACAAGTAGGTATGAAAATAAGATTTGCTTAATTCCGGTAGGTCTACTACTAAAAAGAGGAACTCCCGGTAACCTATCCATTGGTATCGTCTTGGTATCGAACCAAAAATACTGATTTTGTAATTCTAAACAAAAGAACATTCAATAGTACAAAAATTAATTACGACTCTTGGCATCCGAATTGCAGACCATCTCCACCAGACCGACGATAATGCGACGAGACTCTGCTTGTATCTTGGGAGAATTAGCTTGCAATAGTTGAATGTGGTTATGTTTTCTATACAGGCGCTACGATCTTGTACAAGTGATATATATATATATAAAACAGGCGAAACCTTCATCTCATCGAGTGTCACAAGGCCAACAGTGGCGCTCTTGATTTGCGCTTCGACGGCATCGAAATGCGATGAAAATTTATCGCCCATTGAGGACACGCATCTCGTGCTCGATCCTCTGCCTCTTCAGCTCGACGTCTTCTTTTTGACGCTCGCGCCGCTTCAGGATCTGCATGGCGCGCCCAGCCTCACTGGCTGCTCCTTTATACTGCGCCATGATTAGCTAGATAGCTGGTTAATCGCCTCACTGGTGAGCCGCGCTAGTCCACCGTGGTGGATCTACAGGGTGGACGTTGCCGGATGTTGGCTGCGATGAACGCAGAGGACGTTTAGAAGGCGCGGCCAGAGAAGGCGCACATGTGTACGCGCCTGTCCAGCAACAGCTGCACCGACGACACCTGAAGTGACAATAGAGATCAAACAGATGTTCTCAGAGTTTGAATTAAACACTCAACTTTTAGACACAAACCTTTGTCGTGCCGAGCACAGCCGAGAGCCTGTACACATCTGTACAGCTGCACCGCGTTCCGTGAATACTATACATCAAGAGTAATGACATAATACTGCAAATCATAATAAGATTACTAAAAGGCTATACAAAAACAAGAACAACAAAATTAATAGGGCGACACCATTAAAAACATATTAGCAAACGTAGAATTCAGCCCTGGTGCTTTACTTAACATTGTTACTACTCTCACTCCAAAATAAGATATTCCCGGCCCCCTTGTTCCACCAAGAATTTTTTTCGGTCGATTTTTTCCAAAGTTTGTTGAACAAATTCTTTGAGAATATATATATATATATATATAATACAAGATCAATTGTTGATTATATACACATTTAAATACCTAGTAAAGTTTCCATTGTGCTGGTAAAAGTTGCAAACGAAGTGAACTTCCTGTTTAGCTCACTGTGAGGATCAACACAAGCAGCAGACTAGTCTCCGCATCATTGGCGGTATATTAGACTGGAAATTCCCAATGAAGTCTCGTAAAGATTCCATCAATGCAAGTTGACAGTCGAAAAAGCTTCCCGACTTCATTTCTGCCCTGACAGCTCGAACGCCCAATGCTTGGCTGCCCTTGCTGCTTCAGTGCATGCGGATCTTTAGCGCAAACGGGTCCAAGGCCACGACGTCAAGTCGTTCTAACATCATCGGCTCTATTCCATGCATTTTTTAAAAAAAAACAGGGCCTTGCGTAGCGCGTAGTGTGATATTGTCTATATATATATATATATATATATATATATATATATATATATATATATATATATATATATATATATATATTCAATGTACTGTTTTGTCTCCTCTCCCGACTGGTCTATCCTCGGAAAACTACGACCAAAACTCCACTTCAAACAGGCAGTTCTTTTTCCAAACGAACATACGTAACTAATTACGAAGCGATTGCCCAGTCGGTAATACAAATGTCCACAACAAAGGAATGACCTGACCAGAGAAGCTGAGTGGCCACGAGAATGAAACACATTAGCGTAAACGCAGGCGCCTCACCTTTCGCCGCCGCCAAACTCGACTACGTAGAGTAGATAAGGTGCGAAGTCGCACTTGCAGCTTCGCAGCTGTTTAAGCGCTAATACTGGCGGGGTAATAACCTAAACGACAACAACGACGAGCTTCAATTAGCTAGCTCTCCTCCCGCCACACACGTCAGACAGACACAGCTGAAGTGACACCCACTTACCTCACTTAAGCTCGGATTATCCGGAGGACAACAAGCAAATAAATGGTCGCTGCTCTCTCGCAACTTACTTCTTATTCACCGCTTAACGCTTCCGGCCTACGTTCGCCTTGAAGCCTGAATATGATCCAACGAGACTACAGCTGAAAGCCCAAAAACTCGACCCGAATCGAGCCAAGTGACGTCGAGCTACGATGATGAACTGACTTCACACTGATACCTGCTGAGAAACCAAATCAACAGAAGAACACAGATGATTCTAGTAATTCCAAACAAAGATAGGTGTGAGGTGTGAGAGAGAGTTAGATTAACAAATCCCGAGCGATAAAGAGAGAGAAACCCGACACAAAATTGACACCCATGAAATGATGTCGTCTGCTACAGCGTTCCGCCTCACGGTATTATTTTCTATTGTTTGTTTGTTATCGCCTGTGTACGGCTTGCGTGTCGTACAAAACTATAACCACTTTTCATGTTAACTTACACACATACATAGCCACAATTTTCTACAATTATCACTTAATAAACAGCAACAACAACAACAACAACGACGAAAACAACACTAGCAAATAATGTCGTCTGCTGTGGTCTTTTTCGTCTGCTATTACCAACAAGCTAATATGTAAATATTATTGTTGTTATGTTTATTACCATTGTTGTTGTTATTATTATTATTATAACTTTTTTCACATCTTTTATTTGTTCAGTGCACCTGGTCGGTGTCGTCTGCTACCGACGACCGGCGGTCCGCGCAGTGCGGAAAAGCAGAGTCGAACGCCGGAACGCCTGTGGAAAACAGTTATGATGATCATTCTACCGAGCTGATTCATTGGGCTTGCCGCGCTGATTAGTGTCGGTGACAATGTCGTTGTACGGTTAATGCTGGATGAGCTTTCATAGGAGTAGAGTGGAATATTTGCGGCTGTGCTGAACGAACCAACTGGAGCATTACCAGTATTGTGAACAACGTGCAACACGCTTGTGTAACATAAGGCGGCAGCGTCGTAACTTTTCTTCTTCGACGGCTCTTTGTACATCGTTCGATTTCGAGCGTCTTTCCGGCTCTCATCGGGCCTTTTCTTGCTTCTGTACCCCGTGCGCCGTCTACTACTGATGGTACTCTTCACGCACCAACTACAACAACCATTACGCCGATTAAGACTACAATAACCATTACTCCAATTACGAGACTACAATAACCATTACTCCTATTACGAGACTGCAATAACCATCACTCCGATTAAGACTCCAATAACCATTACTCCTACTACGAGACTACAATAACCATTACTCCTATTACGAGACTACAATAACCACTACTCCTATTAAGAGACCACAATAACCACTACTCCGATTAAGAGACCACAATAACCACTACTCCGATTAAGAGACCACAATAACCACTACTCCTATTACGACTACAACATCTAGCACATCTAACACTACACCTACACTACACACACTTGTCTACGGTGGCAGTCATTACAACTAGCCTAGCAGCCTAGCTTAACAATCGTGTGAACGAGCAGCATTCATTCATGATCATGGCAAGCGCAGCGGCAGGTGCGACGCTAAGGCGTGCGCTGGTGCTGCGTGCACCCTGTGGAGTTTCGCGCGGACTTCACGCGCGGCCTCTCACAAGTGTCGTCTCTCAGCGGCAGCCGACTAGGGGGGTGGTGGCGCCCCCCATAGCGATGCCGGGGGCCGTACGCGGGGTGGCCAGCGAGGCCGCTGCAGCCCCTGAAGCCGCTACTGCCGGTGCCGGGCCTGTCGCAACCCCCACTTCTACGACGGCCGCCTCAACGCAGCCTCCCCCACACCCCTCGAACTCTACCCGAACACCTCAGGCGGGTGATCGAGTACGGCCAGATGTACCCCGACATGCTTCCCATAGCCGACATCACCAAGCGAAACTATCTCGCGGAAAGCCTAGAACGACAGGATATGATGAAGCGGTCAGTGCGTGTTGTTGTTGTTGTTGTTGTTGTTGTTGTTGTTGTTGTTGCTGATTTGCTGCTGTTGTTGTTGTTGTTGCTGCTATTGTTGCATCTGTTATTGTTGCTGCTGCTGTTGCTGCTATTGTTGCATCTGTTATTGTTGCTGCTGTTGCTGCTGCTCTTGTTGCTATTGGTGTTGTTGTTGCTGCTGCTATTGTTAACCTTGCATTGTCTGCTTTAATATTATTGACTTATATATTTATAACATAATTACTAGAAGTAAATAGCTTACTGATTGCTGAAGCCAGTTTCTGCTACGATTTCATCCTACAACCTAAGTACATTTAGGGACAACTACAATCTCATTAATGACAAGAATGATTATTGTTAGGATTCACGATCTTCTTCTTCTTCTTCTTCTTCTTCTTCTTCTTCTTCTTCTTATTATTATTATTATTATTATTTTTTATTATTATTATTATTATTATTATTATTATTATTATTATTGTTATTATTATTATTATTATACTATTCAGGAATAACGCCTAAAAATGATTCCCGTACTCGGTATTGATTGCATATGTTTTTTTGGTTTTAATGTATGCAATTCGGTACGAAATTGTTGTTTTTATGTATGCAATTTGTTGCTTACCCAAGAACATGTTCACGCGCAACCTGGCTCACTATTGTTCAAATACTACTATAATTAGGAATTTTAAAAAAATTAGGAATAATGTATTATTGAGTAGTACTAACTGTTATAGACGTAAGCTATATATATATAAATGTATATGTATATATGCTGTATCGACGTACCTCTGCAGACACGCCCTCTAAATGGCTTCATCGATTACTTAGAGAAGTAACACCTAGAGCTTCAATGAACTGACAATTAACGATTCCAGTTGAGCCAGTACTCATAACGCAGTAACAATACGGTTTCAATAGTTAGACTTATGTTCAGTTTATTCTATTAACCAAAGTACAGCAAATATTTTGCCAGTAAGGGACACTTTATATATATATATTTTTTTTGGGGGGCTTGGCTTTTTGCAGGCGCAGCGTTCTGGACATCCCGGAGTTCTACGTGGGCTCGTACCTCGCCATCACGGTTTCGGATAAAAACGCGCCCGGCAAGAAGAACAAATTTGTTGGTATTTGCATCTACAGGTATGATGGATATACATATGTATATACACACGTATTCTCCCGGTGGACCAGCTAGCTGTTTCTATGATTTTCCATGATGCATATAAGCGCCAAAATTCATTGAGCATTTTGCAGTCGTCCTCAGTTGACTTAAAGCCCTCCTCGTTTCGTCTCAGCCTCAACAGTCAACCTCCAGAGTGTTGGATGTACTCCGAAATAGGCTGAATGTTGCCTGACGTTTTCGTCTTTATTTAAGCACCCGCCAGTATTTGGCGAGAAATGGCGGGAATACTTCGATTTTGTGTATGTTTTTTTGCGCATTGTTTTTTGGTCTTACAGGAGATTCGAAGGACTGCGGCATCAGGTAGCTCTGCGCAACATCATTGACGGAGAGGGCGTAGAAATCATGTATGAACTGTACTCGCCTCTTGTGCTTGAGGTTCAGGTACTTCGCCTGGAGAAGCGACTTGACCCTCATCTCCGCTATCTCAGGTAATCAGCCGAAGACGCGCATTCTCTCCCCTCTGTATCTCGTTCTAAAATTTTCTTTGGATTTCTTCTCCTGTGCTTTTGTCTTATAGATGCGCTCATCGACTGTTTACCTAAATAAGCTATATATATATATATATATATATATATATATGCAGGCCAGATTTGAGGAAGTCGTAGTATTAATTCAAATGAGCATTTTTTCCAATGGCATGGGTTGGAAATGTTTTGTTAAGAAGCGACTGTCAAATTACGAATTTGGTTGTACTGATGTGTCTGGCTTTATTTGAAAAAAAAAGTTGCAATCGCAGGAGAATGAAGAAGTCGTACGGGAGACATTCAAATTGGCTAGCGAAATTTTGATCGTCGTATAGAACACAGATTGCAAAAAATAAGATTTTGTAATGCCTTATTGTTTAATTTTCACGTACAATAGATACACATTTTCATTGAAATATATATGCTTCTCTATCCCGCCTGAAAGTTTAAATCACAGATCGCTTAATGAGACGCAAGGTTCTTATTTAATTTTTAACAGGGACGCTCTCCCGGAGTATTCAACGGTACCATGGGATATGGAACCCGAGCAACGCATTGACGGAGCTCCAGTGCCCGTTAACGACGTCAAAGTCGTCATGAAGCCCCTACCTTGGACAGAGAAATGGGAAAAATGTAGACTAAAAGGTGCGTTGATTTTCACATATATATATATATATATATATATATATATATATTGGGGCACATGCCTTATGTGGACTTATTAGGGATGCCAATTTGAGAAAAGAATACGCGAGAACATACTGTCCCAATTACATGAATCAAGGATAACCATTTACAGCTTAACATTAACTTTAAGCTTAAGTTTGTAGACGATATCGTGCCACAAGCAACTTAGCTTAGTTACGAGCGTCTAAAATGTGGTTGTCAGAGCGTTAAAAAAATCCTCTGCTAACAAGTCGTGCTGCTGTTTTCATATTTTTAGCAGTTGCTCTCATTGCGTAATGTTTCGTGTTATATTGTGTATTGTTTATGTTGCGTTCTCAATGCGCAGTTTAACCACGATATACTGTCTGCTATGTACAATTGCATTGAAGAAGCCCATGTGCGAAACAGTTGTCACCAATTGTCATGTAGCCTACCTACGCGGCCATCGTTCACTATGATAACACTATCGATGTTCATATTTGCCTGTTGTGTCTAACACACATGCTTCCAGGCGTTAAGGAAATCGTTGGTATTCCCCCCAAGCGCGCGATGCGTGCATACGATTTTGCTAAGCCATGGGAGGATTACGACCTCATGAAGGCCTACCGTTCGCAAATACCTCTTGAAGACCAGGCGGTTATTTGGAGCGAGGTCGAAAGACATCGGCAGGTCGTCGAGGAACGGCACAAACTCGCCCGAAGGAAGAAGCTTTTACAGGGAAAGCCGGTCACCGCAAGCTAGACGGCTATTCAACTTAGCCTGCACACAGTGGCCAAATATTGTCAGTCTATTACCTACCTGACTATGGTCGTAGTAATGAGGAAAGCCGCTGTGACGAGTACTGAAACCATTATTTGAGTACATCGTGCTGGGGATATTTTTAACCGCCTATGCATAGAATACATACAGACGATGGATGATAAAATTGATGGTTCTGTGGTGTCGTATTTTTAATATAATAGATATATAAATATATATTAGCAGTTACATTGTGCATTCCTTTGTTTGCGCGAATAAAGTAAAATATCCAGATGGCAAATGTGATTGGCAGAACGGCCATTTTCGTGTGTATGCTTAGCTACTATCTAGTTAATCTAGCTAGGAAAAGAGTTCATTTAAGCTTTGGTAGAAGCATTTGTTGATGGTTACCACAGGTATATAGGGACTTGCCATATTACGGGGCCTGCATGTTTGAATAATTTTGTGTTCCTTCTATCGACGGGTCAGCAAAATGACTGACTATTTTATCCTCATGAAATCAGCAAGAGTCAGCTCCTATCCTATCTGTTGATTTGTTAAGGTTGCCTTTATTTGATACTCGTTTTTGGTTAGAGGGCTTTGAGAGCTATTCACCGTAGGTATAACCAGTATAGCAAATTCAGTAACTGTTTTTTTAAGAATTACCCATTGGGGCACTCCCTGATCACACATTGATAAATGCTCTTATTCCTGTACATGGGTACATCAATATGAAACCCACAGCTTCAAAAAGTGAATACAAATGGTACATCCCGTTATTTAATGTTTTACTTAACGAGAAGGCTGCAAGTCGTCTGCAAACGGAACTTTCTTATTTATCAGTTCTGAAGTCGCTCTTGGCGACTCCAACTCTAAATGTTTAGACGACTTTCATCTTTACGGATATGTAGGACTTTTTTTTCTTTACAGTACGATTCCAACAATTACACCTTTATGGACCTGTTATTTCCAAGGCACATCACTCTATCATGAGCACGGGGACTGTTCATTTTGATAAGGCGTCTATAGCCACGGCCACATTCCCGCACTGTGTCTCGAGAAATAGCCTCTGTCAGAAAAAAAACTCCACCGACCTTTATTCGCCTACAATCAGTTTAAGCCCCTCACAGATGAAGTTTCTAATGAAGTTGCCGTTGTGTGCTCCGGCACGCCAAGCGTTTCCATCGCAAATGGACGGAACTCCATGGGGTACTTTACAACTGCATATGTTGCTTATCACTATTATTCGGCATGCTCGTCTCCGGCTAGGACACTGGGTAGCCGGCTTGGCACGGCCACGTCCCAAAGCAAGCTCCAACCGTTCTCGAAGACGGTAAACATAATCCCGCCGTTGGAAGTTGTCCAGAGAAGTTCCTTATAAAGAATCCTGATTTCGCACATGCGGACTAGCCTCTACTCTCACAAATGAAATTCAAAATAAGCGGTTATGTTCGAAACTCGAGCATATATGCTAAGATATTTGTGCTAAATGGTCCGCGAAGACTTCTGAGAGATTCGCCAGATCACTGCTGTAAGCATCCTCCAAAGTGTGGTCTTTGAATAAAACCAACGCTAAGTTGCTTCACTAAATTGCTAACCGCCGTTATTCAAAAAACGCCTGTATATTTGCTGGAGTTCTCTCATTAAACAAAAGCGGATTCTGCTAACAAATTACTCAAGTCAAAAACGTCTATACTTAGTCAAAAGAAGAAACATAGTTACAAGGGTATAAGATAAGCATAAAGTCGCAGAGTGTAAAGCATACACTTTCTTCAATCTCGCAACTTTATTTACACTCTAGACATTCGTGGTATGCGTCTCTTGTGGTATTCCTGTCAACATTACAACGTCTTGATACTCTGCGTAGAAAATAGATTGAACCTTCTCAATAGCCTCGATGCACTCTTTTAAATATGGCCACCAGACTTCGCAACTGTATGTAAATGCAGCTAAATACGATATGAATAGGTTTAAAACTCCGGTCTTGTTTATAGTAAAACGTCTGACTAGTGTGTTGCTTAAGAGTGGCAGATTGAATAGTGCTTGTTATATGCCCATTTAAATCTAACTCCATTATTATGGTTATCCATTAGGTTATTCCAAGATCTCGGATTGAATTTACGATGGGTATAACTTCACCGTCAAGTGTGTATTCGATTTTTTTTTTTTTAATAAATTACGGAATACTTTGGGACATATATAATCGTACAATTATTCTTACTTCATTGTGATACCTCCTTAATAGCACTCTCTTCTTTGATACAAGAGTGATCATAAAACTTCACTTTTAGAATTTGCAAAAAACGCCAAAAAAAAAACAAGCACAAAATAAAAGTCTATTGCTATCCAAGGGGACAAGAAACGTATCTGCTAAAACAGTCGCTTACCCTCGCACAAAAAGGTGTGCTAATCAGACTTAACCTTCTCCAATTAACCGAGCGGCAACTTACATAAGGATTTTCTTATTTTGTTAAATACATACTTTGCCTGACCCTATAAAATGCAGTGGAGACATTAAAATATATGCAATCAAATAATGTCTTGTTATTAATTGACTTGGCCCCAGTCGTAGACTACTTCGACAAGTTGGGTTGCTGTTGACTTAAACCATGCTGATGTTCGCCTAGTAGACCCCCAGATGCCAGGAATTTAAATATTTGATTCACCAGAATTTCCAAATATTATGCGTGCTCTGGATGACGGTGCAACGAATCGGAAGTTATCTACATTTTATGTAAGGCCCTTTTTGCGTACCGGCGGGACAATCAATTACCGAAAAAAATCGAGTACAATACTTTCTTCATAGGATCGATTAAAACTAACTATAATAGATCTAAAAAACTTAGTGCCACTTTCGTGTAAAATGTAGTAGGAATGTTATCTGGAATCAAGCGGCATTTTAAGGGGCGGGGGAGATTTGGTTTTTATTAAAAATACTTACTTGTGTTATTATAAAAACTGGACATTTTGTACCGTGATATATGGTACGATGACTTTGGGGAGGTGTACTCGGGAAAATATATTCAGCTTTAAAAACTCCTTAAATACGTGTGCCTTTTCGTCGTCATTCGTTATTATTACGTCGTTTGAGTTTAGTGAGCCTACGCTTTCTTACCTTTAGCAGTTTGTTTTAATATCTAAAGAAAGGTTTTGAATCCTTGAGCTTGGTTTTGATGTCCCTTTGACTAGAATACATTGCTGCCTGGTTATCATAATAGCATCATTGTTATGCGTATTCGTCACGAAAGCGAGTATGGTACAAATTTTCAAAAAAGTCCTTCAAAGTTCCATATCAACGTCGTATTGGCTTAAAGCGCCATTTAGTTTAATTAGGTAGCGGGACTTGTCATTACCTTCACTCTCACCACAAGCGAAGAAGCAATGATGCTCATTGACCCACAAGTAGAGACCCAGTCGGCCGATCTTCGAGTATCGAAATACGCGTCGCCGAAACGGCTATGTACCTTAGTGTGCTTTTTAGCGTTCCTTAGGGGTGTTTTTCATACTCATACTAACGCCCCCGACCCCGCATTTCGCTCCACCCGACCTCGGCGTCCTCCGTATCGTTCTCAGTATCAGTACAACCGGGGGGATACGATCACCACCAGTAATCGGACGTCTCCTCGCTCGAACCCCCAGCGAAATCCCCACAACTAAGAAAGAAGAAGAATCGGACTTCTTACAACAGAAAAAAAATAGATTGGAGATGTTTAAATCGAATCACAAATCAGCGTGCAAATATGATTCATCGCTTTTTCTACATGCAACTTAATGATTTCAGAAGTATTTTTTTGTTACTCCCAAAACGCACATAACTGTTTTTCTTTTTCTAGCAATCGATATCGATATAAGCCAATGTCTAAGTAGATACATTAAAATTGTGTTCTATTAGATGTGCATGTAGCACTGTGATGTCAGCCAAAATGTGGGTTATTTCAAAACGTAACATTTTGGTTCACATCCCTATCTGCATGAGAATGCTACCTCGCGATTAGTGCATAGATTGTAATCTCTTTCAGAGTGTTTCTTTGTCGATGCAGGACGGTCTAAAGGTTCATACAGCGTGTCATTTACTGAAGCAACGGCCCTCGTTAATGTAAGTAAAATAAAGCCACTCAAATGGTCGGAAGAACATAGCAGCACTTCTTTCTTCCTTAACGTTACCCTTACAGTCATGTTAGCCGCGGTACAAAAATTGAATTTGGCGCGCTGATGACATTGATCTCTAGCTATTGTAACATTGCCGGTGCATGTGCCGCGTTGGTCGCGCGCATTTACATTAGCCAGCCGCCTAGCATATAAATATATATATAAAAAAAAAATATATATATATATATATATGGATAATTGTATGTATGTATAATTTAGAAACGGATCTCGTATCAAACGACATTGTTGTCGAACTCAAACACTGGAAGTGTAGGAACACATTGAAGCAAAAGTTACAAAGACAACATTTTTTTTTTTTTTGTTAAAGAAGACGACGTGCCACCTAAATGAATGTGCCCTGCAAATAAAAGTATAGAGATCATACACTTGCCACGTGCATAGTACAATATACAAACAATACGCAAGCTTTGCGTCTAATTAAATGACATAATCAGATGTATGTGCGCCGCTTTATTAATATAGTTTTATCGTTTGACCGTGACAAGAAAGCGATACTGCCTTGGGTCAATAAGGTGAACGCTCATATCCAATACTTTGACGAAGTGTTTCACCCCCTGGCAGAACATCGATAATTTAACTGCGCACTAAACGGTCTACGCTCCGGATATCCGCAATCGTCGACAAGAGAACCAGGCGGTGACGATACGCCTCAACGCGACCAAAATCGAGAAGAAAGATTACCTTACACGCTTACAAGACGCTCCAATCCAATCCAAATCCCAAATTACCACCAGTATTCTCATACGAAACGAGCGCAAACCTCGTTACACGCGGTTAAGAAGCGTCGTTAAAATATTGTCAACACGAATGCCCCTGTAGACACATGTACCTGAATTCAGAAGATCCAAAAAATAAATCTAATACAATTAAATCGTCACTGAATGAAAACTGAACGGAACTGCCACGACGCGGAGTGTCTAAACGTCTATAGCTCCACAAATAGATGCAATGCAAGCCTGTACAGTAAAAATATTACGGCATGACTCAAACATACACACACACAAAAACTGTTTAGAGCTCAGTTTGCTTTAATTCTACTAACAGCACAGTAACAGTGCTCTCAAAGATGTATGTATGACTCGACGCTAGTAAAAAGCAGCAGTAGAACAGTCCTAGAATCCGACGGCCAATGTATGAAATCACGTTTAGCAGTCGTCGGCAACATGGCACTCACTATACAAGCAACGGGCCGAGCGTAGCCGTCCATTCCCGCGCTGCAGCCAGCAGCCGGTAGCCAATCTACAAACAAAAATCAGCTGACGCAGGAAGAATCAAAGAACGCGCAAATGGCACTCAGTTCAGGGATATTATTATTATTTATTTGACCGTACGTCGAACAGACGCCGAACCCGGCTATCTCGGTAGTGAGTACATCATTAGTGAATTTCAAAAATGTGGACTTTAATCGGGCGTGTGTCGTCGAGCGCTTTTGTCTTCCCGTGGAAAAGAATGTAAGTTGTAATTGTAACATAAGCCCACTCATCTTATGGCAGTAGGTGATGTACTGGCATAAGTACTCATGTTACATGTTGGATACATGTTCCTGATTTAATACGCCGTCCTAATAGGTCAATAGGACTACAAGGAAAGTATATATATATATATATATATATATATATATATATATATATGTTACTTGTTATTATTGTTGATTCTGAGTTGTAACTGCAATTACCGTTTACCTTCATTGCACTCCTACTATACACTCCTGAAATCTCCGTGAACCTGCGATTGAGCATACCAGAAGCTTGGGAGGTATTGCACACTAGTTACCCAGACCACGTTGCCACAAGGAATCGTTTTAATTATAGTTAGCGGTATGCTAGCGACCTAGGATGGTTGGAATCATCGTCATCATCATCATGGAAAATCTTCAACATATACAAATAGTACTAATTACTATTCTTATATGTTGAAGATTTTTGTCGACGGAATATGATTGCCAAAAGGATTTTCTCTGAGGGTTATTTGCAGACATAGCATAGGCGCGAGGGCAAGCCTTTGCAGTTACAGGAAGCCGGTGCTAACGTTATTTACGAAAAAGATGTGCCCCCTCTGCGATGAGGCTAAACTGGAACTTAACGACCTCCTCAGTCAAGTGGACTTTAGAACGGTAGACATCGAGGAAGACCCTGAGCTTTACAAAAAATACAGGTGAGGGCCATTTATTCCATTGATTGTGTTTGCAACTCACTTTTGACGCATTTATTATTCGATTTATACAGGTCATTGTTTGACGATTGCTTTTTTTTTTACTAAGGACATGTAATATATATTTGACAGCACAGTGTATGTTTTGTTTTGTATGAAGCTAACTGATCCCAAAACGTGTTTTATTATAACACCGTCCCAGCCATCACTATTCGACAATGCCCCAACTCTGTCTGCAGCCTGGGTCATTGACGACATGATTGCCATCATGACAGGGTCCTGCTATCATAACAGCGTCCGGCACGCCTAGGCTGCCTGAAGACACCTGGACATTACCTGTCCTTGTGACTGAATAGCAGGATCTAAGGAGAATGAGATCACAGTGGGCCCCTAAATGGGGCAGCCTGCTTGTGGCGAAGTCCAGTTAGTCTCTCCGGCCAACTAACGCTTTTGCAATGCCATCCGGCAACAATGGTTTATCCAGCAGCTCCAGATCAACCCTGTCCACTATGCATCAGCAGCAAGTAGACCAAGAAAGTCCTTTAAATCGAAACTTTCAACTACTACGTGGGCTGTGATATATTTTTAGTGGGGCCGCATTCTCCGGACGTAGCATTTTTATAAGTAACAATTATTGGATAATTGTAACAATTGTTTTTGCAGGATTTTTTGCAGAAATGTTTGCCCGTGTCTGCCGTGTAGGTGGGAGAAACTATACCTCTCTTTTCAGCGTGACTCCCTGTGATCTCTTATTTGTTAATATGCTTCACATATTGAGCCGGCAACAGGCCAATCTCACCAACGTCAATGACCTTGCGGCGATCGTCAAGTATTGTCGGGAGGCCTTTGCCCAGGACGCCCTCTTCCAGATATCAGGCATTGAACAGCAGTGAATCAACCAATTTCTTAACACACACACACAGACACACAGAAAAGTGCAGAATCCAGGGGGTAATCCTGTTAAACCCATGTCTGCAATAACATGGCGTTATGGTACATGACCAGACGAGGGAGATACAGAGCAGACAAAACGTCTTTGGCCACCCTACGACTTACACTCCCTTAGCGTTCACTCATTACACAGCACTAAAAACGAATAGCTAAAAAGTCTTGCAGTTTACAAAATTGCTACCCGGCGGTAACAGGCATTATTAGCGGCTATTATCTTGTTGCCTTTTAGGTACGATATACCCGTATTTCATCTAAACGGCGAGTTTCTCTTCCAACATCGAGCTAATCGAAAGCTCCTTGAGGAGAAACTGCAGCAGCTTTCTGAGACCAAGCCTTCCTGATGTGAGTCAATTTTAATGTGGGATTTCACGCTCGAGTTATGAAGACTTGCTGCCAAATGCGATTTTAGTCATACAACATTTTATTCAAGATGAGGATGAGTTTGCTTTATCTTCAATTTCATTTCTTTTCAATTAACAACGTTTAGTACGAACGAAATTGCATTACATAATGTCTAACTTCGCCGCAGAATAATGGCGTACGGGATAAAATGCAGTTGAGTAGTAGTTGGCTCAGTCAGCCTGTGGCTGGCTTATAATCGAGTGCATTAATCTTTAAGACGATGGCAATATGTCAGTATTTAGACCAGTTTATCATGTTTTTCTGTATTTACGCGTTATCACCTGCTTGTCATGTGTCTGTGATGCCTGTTTGTGAGGACACACACACAGTGCCATGCCATGTCATGCACAAATCAATTCGCCTTGGCGCTCGTTTGGTTTTTGGCTTTTGGGCTTGTAAGATTTGCTACAAATTACATCATAAGTCATTCATGACATCATAAGTCATTCATGACATCAGAAGTCATTCAGGACATCACAAGTCATTCAGGACATCACAAGTCATTCAGGACATCACAAGTCATTCAGGACATCACAAGTCATTCAGGACATCAGAAGTCATTCAGGACATCACAAGTCATTCAGGACATCAGAAGTCATTCAGGACATCAGAAGTCATTCAGGACATCATAAGTCATTCATGACATACACACAGTTTACTATTTTCAGAAACTCTCTGCCTTTCTCTTGTTGTTTCTCGCACTATAATCAGCATTTAATTTTGTAGCTTATCGTACGAGCTTTTTTTTGTTATGGAAGGGCGGGAAGTGCATTTACGCACACCCGCTGAAAAGTTGTTGACGGGTAGTGTGAGACTCAAGGGGGTATTGGACTTCGTCTGAAGTGCGTGTGATACCCACTAAAAAGCACCTCTCCCAGCCCCCCTTCCAATTTGCATTTTCTGGCAGTACATCGAGATCAGGAGGGCAGAATCGTACGAGCCTAAGCGCCTAAAACCAAACGATACCCTAGCGTGAAAGTGACCATGCGCCAAGGCGAATTGATCCCTGACTGGATGAAATTATTAAGCCTCTGGGTGTCCGCGTAAGCCTACTAAATGTGTGTATCGTTTTTTGCTGTGATGGGCCATTAAAATGTACATGCATTAATTGCCAGTGTCACCTTTTCTCTCTTCTTTTTGTATGCACTTCGGAGGGGTACAGAGGAATATTTCTGCACAAACTGCTCGCTAGTGCAGGAACGTAGTAATTGAGCTTGCGGCTGAATCTTTTTTGCAGAAGGATAACTCTCTGGAGCTTTAGTGGAAGCACAGTTCGTACTGTGGCCGATATGCCAACCAGTGAAGAACTGTCGTAAGCCAGCGTATAGCGTGCCGGTACAAGGACGGAGGGGAATACAGTGAAATAGAACTGCCATTTAAAAAAAAACAACAAAAAACAGGTTTTTATTAATCAATTTATATTACAATCCTGACTATTTTATTAAATATAAAGCCTGCATCTAGCCACTCGGTGTGCGTGAGCGTTTTAGCGGTACTCGTGAGTGAAGGTGATTTTGTAAATAATGGTTGACTTGTTAATAAAAACGAAATTTTGTAATGAGAAAAGCATCTTTCTAATTATGACAGATGTTATTATTTTGCTTTTTTCTTTTTATTGCATATAACATCGAAAACGTATAGATATTTCAGAGATCAAAATCGTCACGCGAATGTGCCTTAGGTTTTTTGTAGTGCAGTGCAAGATGCGCAAGAGATCGATTTATAAAGAATCTATGTAAGTGTATCAAGCTCCGAAAAAGTCCAAGAGTAGCTAATGATTATGAATGGTACGGCCGACGTGTATATGAAAAGCATCTGCGCGTGAATTTGGTATTCCTGGCCGCAACTTTGTGATTTTACATACTTCTTCTAAGGTGAAGGTTGTGTACACCTTATTTTACTCTTCGGCCAAGTCCTGGTATTTTAATAAATGAGAAATATATAATTTAATTCGATACGCGTAGAATGTATAATCTAATAGAACAATGTATAATCCCGCTGAGAAATGCACGTCTTCGAGAGTTATAATGGATTTGTTAACAAAAGTAGTTATTCTCGAATTTCCTACGTCCAGACTCAGCGACTTCTTTCCGCGAACGCTATAGAGCTTACAAACAGCCATCGATATGTACTGTAGCACGGCCAGCAAGAATTCCACTCACAGTAATCTTCCTAGGGGTTAATGCATTTTCCATGCATTTAAAATGCAAAATAAATTACAAAGACATATGCACCACACTGGCAGCGCGTAATACATTATAGGTAAAACAAACCGGTTGTATAACTGCAAATAAAAGATGAAGGTTTTCACGACACCGATATATGGAATAGGCTCTATATACCTGCACATTAGTCATCATTATACCTTAGTTAATGCTCTTTAGGTAAGCTGTTTTGTCAGCACTGCGCGTTTATCAACCAATAATTTCTAACTAGGGAGCTCCAACCGCACTAAAACGTTTCTTAGAACATTACCGTTTGCGATATCTTACAAATCATTGAATTTCTACATCATCCGCATAGACATTTACACACGCATACAGCGAAATAATTTTTAATGAGACGAAGTGAAGATGACCGATCCTCATCGTGTCCCGTACGGATAGCGGGATAGTATCTTAGTTCATTCTGAGAGGCAATAATTTATTACTCTCCTACGAAAAACTCTATTTCGTAAAAATGATGCAATGCAATTAATAACATTTCGGCCCAGTCCGTACTCTGTGCAGTATTTACTCTCCGCAGTCGATTTGAGGGCAATTCCTGCTGTCAAATTAGATGTCGGCAAATTATTTTCTTCTTTAAGTAACCTATACCAGGCGCTAAACATATTTATTTACGTACGCGGAACCAGAATATTGGGCACTGCAGCTCGTTTTAATTAACTTTATACGAATAATATTTCGGGCTCATCCATATAGCGGCTTTACTGTTCCCTTTTTTTTTTTGTTCTGGGAGGTTTCGGGAATGCATGATGCACATGCGCCACTAGCAGCCTGCGTGACTAGTGTGAGACTCGCAAACCCACTAAACCCGGATTCCTCCCCACCCCCCCAGCCTCGGTATTACTTTGGCATTACATCGAAGCCGTGGGAGAGGCGTCTCTGCCGTTCTCCTTCAATCAGCTCTATCCCTGACTATCATCCCGCATGTCTATCTGCGGTTGGATAGGGGGATGCCATTTTGTAATCCGTCCTGTGAGGGTGCGTCGAGACCATGAGGGCCTGGCTGCTCCCCACCCCCTCCCCCCTCCCTCGGCTCCTCGTCTGGCTTTACTCTTCCCTGTAGTAAATGTAAGCTACCAGGTTGTACGTTGAGTGTAACTGTTTACAGCAGGCTGCACCAACACCAGTTGTAGCAACAAAGATGTCGAGATGAAACTGCAAATGTAACTGACGAAGCGATTGGACATATCATTGATACTTAGGCCTGTTACAAAGTCTGCCTTGTTTGTAGCTCGCTGGTTGCGAATAGTTTCCTCTACGCAACCCTTCTTGTAATCTAAAATAGAAAGCTTATATTGTGACGCTCAGAGTTATCACATCTCGATAAATACAAAATGGTACGCCCCAAATTTGCGTCTACTCGACCGAGTCTGTAGTCTGTGCAATACGCCTGCGCTTACATTGACACGAGATCCTTATCCACGAAAAATGTTTATGACATTGTTTCATTCTATTTATTGAGACATTTGTGTTTCTCGTCTTGTTCTTTAAAACTTTTTTATTTTTTTACGACAAACATTATGATGATTTAATTCAATTCCATCGTTCTTAATTGTTTTGGCAATAATAAATCATTGAAAACTTTTGGCGAGGTTTTTGTTATGCTGTAACCTTTTATTTGTACTAGCTTTCAATTCTAGTATCATACTTAACTGTGTATTTTGATATGCATTATCTCGAGTAAAGTTTGCCTAAACTGTGCCGTATAGGTCGATGAAAGTGTCGACGACATGGTAGAGGGGTCTGCCGGCTTTATCGTTTAGCTACTCAGTTTAATCTCTCAGGGGGTTGTTTCGCTACATCCTATTGGCTCTCGTGTTCGGCCAATCCTCTGCTTGCTGTTGGTAAAGATGTTCTAAGAATTAGCCCTTAATACTCAGTCGATGTGAGCGACAGATAAGTGGGTGATCAATATGCTGACATTACGTCTGTGTTGTTTAGTGCAGCTCAGCTGATCGGACGGTGACAGAGCGACCCACCGCTGACACGTGTGTTCGTGTTCTTGAAAGAAGCAGATATATGTATGTAATCCGGTTGACGAGGTCGGAAGGTGCTAATGGGTTTTGCACAACCGACCAGGTGGCGCTGACTGTGGGTGAAGGGCTACGACCTGTGCGGGGAAGCCCTCTTGATTGTTATAAGCATTTGGTAGACCGTCACGAGCTGGTGACAGTGCACCGCGGAGAATTTGGTCATAAACTTAGTCGACGCTCGCTCAGACCTTTTCAAGCTACTGCCAGGGTCGGTTGAACAAATGAGCTTGTTACGAATTAAAATCACAACAAAACAAAAACGCTTTGTCAGAGTCGTTGTTGTGAAAATACTCCTCTCTGCCGTGGTGGAGACTCCTAATAGCAAGATGTTCCCTAGTAGCACGTCGGTGACGGATAAACTATAATAAATTCTAAATTGAAACTGAGGTAAATTGCATGTAATGGCTCGCATTTGATTACAGGGGACTATATTCTCAGACGATCAAAGCGCATTTTTCAATAGCAACTAGTGATAATATCTTCGCCACGGCAGGTGGTATGAGACCGTATAGCACATCTATTGCTTGGAGGTTTTGGCAAATTACGTCCCTGTAAAAAGACTAAGGACAATTGGCGGTTTGTCGACCCCTGAGGACGGAACAGAAGTTCGCCGGGGTTCGTCAACTTCCTTCGCCAAAAAAGCCGCCTTACAAAGGTAAGACGTAGAAAGTGCTGCTTCAGCTTTCTGGAGACAGTTTAGTTAGCTATGGCCACCAGTCACGTAATGGTCTTCGAGTTAAGGTAATCCTCGACATACTGTTGTAATCCTATTACTGCGCATCTAGGCACCGGTTTGCAGTCTATAGTTTTGTTTGTTTTTCTGCTCTGTCGTTCTTCGTTGTGAATCTCTCACAAGCAATCCTAAGTAGTGCGCAGCGCTCGAAGCTTACCTCCACGTCAGGTACAAAGAGTACAGCAGTGGGCCTATACAGGAGCTTTGTGGTACCCCAAAGTGGCAGGATGATCTGTCAAGGCCGCTGTTCCCGATTCTGACAACTTTGAAGCTAGGTCAAAAGGTGACAACTTTGACGAAGGTCCAAAAAACTAACAGGAATAGATTGACAAACGTTTTACGAAACATTAAAAGAGGGCAAAGATACTTGCGGGTTTGTGTGCATATTTAATATTTTTTTTAATCAAGGTATTCTATAATCAAGGCATCCCCCTTAAATGGTCAGTGCGGGAGCGAAACATGCTGGTCACGCATCTATGTTGTCGGAGGCGAATAAATGCAGAAAGTATGCCAGTATTACTTACCCCCACGATTTTCGCCCGCTGGCATTCGAGACACTGGCTGGACCTGGCCCGAAGAGCACAAACTCATTCAACGTGTCGGCAAGGCGCTCAACCGTTCGACAGGGGACACTAGGGCTGTCGAGTACCTGCACCAGAGACTATCGCTGGACATTCAGCGGGGTAACGCCGCCTCTGTGCGTGGAACTCTGCTAGACTGGACACGTCCGAACCTGGAGGATATGTGACGTTTTCCCTTGATTTATTCGGTGTACACGTTCATAACGAGACTATTGTTGCCTCTGACATATAAGCAAATAAAACTGTAACAATCAAAGCATTGCCAAAGCATGTCTTGATAAACCTCTCAAGCAAATGCTCCGGGAAATAGAAATATACGTAGGGGCGGAAGAAGGCTAAAAACCCAGAATAAGCACAAAACACTTCAAGCACGAGTAACATGATGTATGCATTCTCGGAGAAGCAATAAAAAGCTACAAGAACCTAATAAAAATACTAGTACGTTGTGCATGGGAGACCGATACACAAACTGGTTTGGGAATATATCATAAGTAAAAAGAAATAAAAAGAGCAGTTAAAATAAGAGGCGTGAAACAATATATTATCCAAAAATTAGAAACAGTTTTGGAACAGCTAAGAAAAGCTGACAAATTATAAATAAAGCACGACCCGAGAAAAGAAGGACGATCGCTTTGGAGGGCGAATTTTCCAATATTCCATGTAGCAAAACGGGCCCGATACCACCGGAAGGACTAGAAGAAGAAGCTACGTGTATACCAAGCAGCAGGAGTTAAGAACACAAGGTTGACCATCCGCAGGCCAATAACAGTTCCAAATGCAATTTATGGCTGATCGAGAAGGATTCGGCGGAGTCGAAAACGGTAGAGGAAAGCGGCACCCCGGAAGCAAACGCTCGAAGAGTGGCAACAGAAACGGAATCGAACGTCATCGAACTAAACACCAAGAGCGTGAACCCGCCAGGTTACTCCTAATCGCAAGAAATGGTAAAACAGAGAACACGGAAGCGTTACCGGACGCAAGTGATGACGAGGCACGGGTGGTGCTTCTAGAGAACCTGCACGAGCTAGGCAAGCTCCGGACCCTGCGTGTATCATTTACGGGACCGGCGGGTGTATGATGTCACTCACACCATCACACCTCTACCTAGTACTAGGAGACACACGTATGGGGTTACCGCTTTAGCATCTTCGGACAAGATGCTCGACGACGAGCGCAAATAGAGCCAAGGGGTGATTCTGGTGGAGAGCGTACTGAGAAGCAAGAACGAGCTAGAGGAGATAAAGGGGGTGCGCTATGCGGTTTCCAGTCCGGGGAATTCTCCAGAGATGGCCCCTAGATTGGACCCCGTAACGGAGTACATGCTCACACGGACCAAATGTAATGTCCTACTTTTAAAGTTAAAAAAAAGAAATTATATATATATATATATAGATATATATATATATATATATATATATATATATATATATATATATATATATATATATATATATATATAAACGACCCTAACGCAATTTGCTGTATTTTGCATGAGGTTGTTTTACCCGACTCACCTTATAGTCATGATCTTGTCTCTTCGGATCATAATCTGTTTCGCTCACTTCAAAATTACCTGAGAGGTGAAAACCTCGTGAGTTTTGAGGATATCAAACATCGCCCTCATTACAGGTTTTGCATATAAAAACGAGAAACACTGGAATAATTAAATATCCTCAATAAGAGTACGTTGAACAAAGGTTGAACAAAAGACGATTGGCTGAAGTAATAGCATAAGTATAAAATACATATTTGGAGTTGTCTTAACTATCCGGTTTCTGACGGAGCTATATATATATATATATATATATATATATATAGCGCGCCTTCAACTAATGTATTTTGCAAAATAAATGCGTTTCGGAAATTTATTTAATTATAATATATATATATATATATATATATATATATATATATATATATATATATATATAAATTTGTTTCAATACCTGTTCAGTTACAGGTTGTATAACTGGTTGAAAATGATTAAACGCAATCGGGCGTTACGTCTATCAGAGCTGCGGGTGCGTCGGCTTACGCCTGAGGAAGTCGATCAGGGGTCACCCTTGTGCTATAGACGATCGGATAAGGCCTGACTGGGACGTGTTCCGGTGCGGCACCACCCGGCCACCGGCTGGAAATATTAAAGAACCAGCTGGAACCCAAACCAACTTGCGACGACGATGTTGCTGTTATCGCTGCTTTACTTGTTACATCATCGACGCGGTAAATATCATTGCCATCAAGGCGATGAGCAAGGTGATTAAACAAATTAACGAAAATAACCCTGAAATCATGTCTTCAAACCCTCTCTTTTTCTTTATATATATATATATATATATATATATACATATAATCATTTATTTATGTGTATGTATATATATATATATATATAAAATACAAATTATTGGGTCTACAAAAAGTTTTTCGGTTTTTTTTAATGATTCTCTACGGACAAAACCGAAAAAACTTTTTTGTAGCCCTATATATATATGTATATATATATATATATATTAAATCTATAAAAAAGTTTTTTCGGTTTTTTTAATGATTCTCTACGGACAAAACCAAAAAAACCTTTTGGTAGCCCTATATATATGTATATATATTATTATATATATATATATATATATATATGCCCCAACCCGAGGCGTATATGTCTGTATAGGCCTAAATGTACTTTAACAATGAGGGTAGATACACATTCGGCACAAGTGCTGTTCGCTGTTCTTTTCTCCCTCTAACCGCGGCTCGCATTCAAGTGAAAAGGCGATCAATGGTGAATGCCTTGCATGTGCGTGCGTGCTTACCGTATGTGATTGGATCTATGACACCGCTGCTTCGGCCGCGACTGCTCCAGCTGGAAGAGTCTATTGGGGATGCTGGTGGCAAGTAAACGGATCATATCGCTTATCGGTGTGCCCAGTGCTGTGCTGTCACACCGTCATCATCGATTGGGACACCATGCACCGAAGTGGCGGAGCAGAAGCTGATAACATTCAACGCAAAATAACGCACATATTAATAAAGATATATATGTATATATATATATATATATATATATATATATATAAATATATATATATATAATTTGTTTTGTCATGTATACAGAGAGGAAGGGTTAGAGAGGGCAAGAGCTTCATTGGTGGTGGAAAATGCTGGGATATGCTCAGTACAGCGAGCGGGCTTGTCGGTGTTTCGGCTCTAGGCTCTGACGTTCGATGGCCGTAGAAGTACGTTGACGGCATTACGTTCATCTTCTTCAGGCGACAGCGCTTGTGTGGGCCCAGTCAATCGCGTCGAGCCGAAACTGGCAGAGCTCCGCAGGGCGCTAGCTGTGAGATCGTCAAAGTTGTCCAAGTGACCCAGTGCCTGCTTTACTAGTGTGCTTGCTTTAGTTGACAGTGAAGTAGCCCACAATGATGAGGGACTTATCGCGCGGCGGACGTATTTGGCAGCGGCTGGCGATCGCCGCCGTGCTGCTGGAGTCGACGACACGCTTCGCGTCTGCTTCGGTGTACCATGGCGCAGTTTCCGGTCATCCGTATAGTTCGATTGTGGGTATTTTGGTGCCGTTACGCTGTTGTTGTTGTTGTTGTTGTTGCTGCTGCTTGCTATGGTGTTGCTCGAAGCGTTTCTTCAACAGAAAGCTCTCTGCGTACTACAGAAGTATGGATGCCATTATTGTTTAACATGACTATTTTTAAACATGAAATCACCTCTTTTATCACACGGAAAGGGTGATATGATTATAATTACGATCGTTTTGTCGGCATTATTATGTATCGTATTGTTTTTTTACAATCGTTAAAAAATGCAGTGTATATCAATAAGGTACCTCTGCGCATGTTGTTGTGAATGTCATTATTATTATTATTATTATTTTTTTTTTTTTAATTATTATTATTATTATTATTACTTTGTCTTCTTGTTGCGTAATCATCGCTATCATCATTCTGCAATGAGTGTTTTATTTTCGTTACTTCATTGATGGTTTTGTCTTTATAAAACGAGGTCTATTATCTAGTGTGTGCTACAAAACTGGACGCTGGGTTTTTGTTTTGCAATTGGTCGTTTGATGTTACTTCCGCCGTCGATACAAAATCATGTTGTTGTTCGTGCCGATTCGATTCATGACGTCGCTTTAGTGTCCGTTCGAAGACGATTCTGCAACGTTCTACACAAACGGGCATTTCGGCGGCGGAGGCAGCTTTAACCCGTTCTCATCGTGGTCAGACGTTCCGCTTAAAGACGTGCTCGCCCATTGCAAGCATTTTCCCAAGAGCCCTTCGCCATCAAGCGGCAGCTACGAAGGTGCCAGACTGTTCGAGAAGATACGCCAAGCGTTTCAGCCACACGACCTGTTCGACGGCCTCCTGCACGATAAGTCGTTCTCAGACGAAGTCGATCTGTTCAAGTGGATAGCCTCGTCTTCAGAGCCGTTCCTCAACGTGCACGACAACGGATACCCGCTGACTGCGTACGCTGCCGGTGGCCCTACCAGGACGACTTCAACTTCGTTCCCTAACACGAAGCAATCGAGACAGCCGCACCTCGCCGGGCAACCGGTCGACCTCACTGACAACGTTTTCCTGCCGCAAAGCGATTTGGGCCAGTTCATCGTGTTCCCGCCGGACGGTTCTCCGTTGACGCTGCTGACGGCCGCAGACTTTGGACACGACTTCGGACACGATTTCGGTCCGTACCTCAACGACGGTGCCTTCGAAATGCCTCTGTACCTGATCAACAAGCGGAAATAACCGCTCAGGTAAACCGCCCGACGAATAAGGACTGTCCTCTTCGTCATGTCGAATCGGACAAACGTGTGTGAGTGTGTATGAGTATGTATACAGTGTAACAAAGTGTTTTCGTGTTCGTAAGCGTGTTTGCGTGATTGTCAGGCAGTGCAGGGCACATGTCTAAGAATTATAGAACTTATAGTAAGTTAGTAATCAAACCAATTTAATTTTCCCCGCAGGCGGGGTGGTGAACACGAGATCTTATATCAATTTACGGTACAAAATGCTACACATAGTATGCATAACTGTATGAACGCTACGACTTACAAGTTTAGAATCAACTATCTAATGATGTGACAACAGCGTAGATTGCAGTACTTGTACTCAAACTGCATAGAATGGGTGGTTCTACTGACAAGCCGTTTATTTATATTGTGACGCCTTAGAACGCGAATCAATGATGACGGATGGGAATTCTGTAAGTATAGGTTATGCGAGCCTATGAGTATTCTGTAGGTACATGTTATTGTTGGCTCGAAATGAGCTAACAATTAGAAATAAATTGTATCTCACGTATTTGCTTGTGTTTACTATGTAATGGCGAAGTTTTAAACAAGTGGCGAAGTTTCATCCTCGCACCGATTGCAGGGTAATGCGGAACTCACACGGACAAGTAGCTTGCTGCCAATGGTTTATACTAATGTGTAACCAAACCAATCTATGCATCTTAGTTCCCCTACATATCCCGCAAATTATTTGTTTTCTAATGTTCCTATCATTTTCGTTCAGACTGGTTAATATAAGACTCGCTCCGCCGGGTGAAAGCAAGAGCGGCGACAACGATCTCTAATAGTTTAAAAAAATCAACATGGTTAACTATGACGCAACTGCAACATCATTGATTAACTTAACGGATTCGAGAGAAGAAGCTATATCCAAAAGAGCTTGGGCGTTTTGGACTTTCAAAACTGCATCTATAAGAATTTTTTAAATCGGATATTAGCAAGTTTAATCCGCATTATGAACTCCTATAAACATACATGAGTAAGCTTACTTGGGGAGTGCAAGTTTAAAATAGACATCATTAACTATGACGAAACTGCAACATCATTGATTAACTTAAAATAATTATCCGATTGTAATCTCGATGCTGGGGGAAAGTAGATGAACATACGATAGCCGAATGCTCAGTCCGGATTGAAACCTCAGCACCTGCAAACTAGGCTTAGACTTTTACAGCCAGCTGGATATTGGCTGATTGACTGCGGTTAACGGCTCTACAATGGTAAAGTCAAGAACTCCATCGCTGTAAAGCCCTAGCACGAAGTTCCTATAAAAACTCGTTCGCAAGCTAAAAACAATCGTTTAAAGTTAAAAAAAAACACCGAAGAAGATGACGAGAAAGACAACAACGAATTTAGAAAAAAACTTAATTTTTTACATATATATATTTTTTTTTTTTGTGAGGTTGGGGAAAAATGCTTTATGCACACCCAACACAGTTATCACTGTCCGGGCGTGTAGAAGCGCGTAGGTAGTGTGGGACTCCCCGATGGCATGGGGTTACCCACTAAAAAACCCTAGTCCTCACATTTACCCCCCCAGGGTTCGGTACTGTTTGCCAGTTCTTCAAGGCCCTGGGGGGGAGTCGTCCGCTTTCCATCTACGACATGGCCTCCGAGGCCTGTAAGGGCGTCTCACAATCTCTTCTAGCGAGTGAAGCGCGTCTTTCCTTCTCTAGGCTGGTTTTTTCTCTGATGATCCGGTCGAGGTATGACGCTCCTTCTCTCCATGATTGGCCTGACGTCAACATCGATGTTATGATCGTTTTAGTGTCAGCTCCAGCTAGTACATATTTGGAGGTCTGCCTGAGGTTCGAGAGCCTTGGGCATCCTGCGACCGTGTGGTCCACGTCGTCAGGTTCCCCAGTTGTGCACAAAACACAGATGTCTGAGTGAGACTTGCCTATTCTCATCATGTACGTTTGGAATTGGCCGTGTCCCGTTACAGCCTGTGCGGCGTAGAATGATAACGAGCCTTGGCTCGGGCCGTTGTACCATTCAAGTAAGTCACTGACGAGGTGGCGGGTCCAGCCCGCGCGTGAGGATAGGGCACGCCATTCCTCCGCCCAAGTCTGCATAGTCGCCTCCCTTGCTTCGTTGTAGTCAGTATATCCGTCCCTTCGCTTGGTGCTCCTCTGTCCTGCCAGGAGATCCCATGGGAGCATTCTGGCTAGTACTAGCGCAGCCTCCGTGCTGACGGTTCTATACACCCTGCTGACACGTATCGCGATTGATCTTTGAGCCGACCTAAGAAGCTGCCTGTTGCTGATCGTGCGGAGGGCCATGTCAGCCCACACTGACGCTGCGTATAGTGCCGTGGACTCCGCCGCCGACGCTATCAATATCCTCTTCTCCAAATCCGCGCCTCCCGACCGAGGCAGGATTTTAGCCATTGCCCTAGCGATTGTATGCACTTTTTTGGATATGGCCAAGATGTGGGCGCGGCCCGTAAGGCCGGAATCGAGAGTGACTCCTAGATATTTTGCTGTTTTCGACAGCATGATAGCGTGGCCGTCCAATGTCAAGTGAATGCCGCGGGTGCGTTTGCGACCTGACAGGTAGATTGCCTCAGTTTTTTCTGGGGCCAGCTGAAGGTTGTTTTGTGCCATCCACCGAGAGACACAGCGCATGGCGTTGTTTGCTGTGGCCTCGAGTATGGTCTCATGCGTGCTGTTATAATAAGTGCCAGGTCGTCTGCGTAAGCCAGCGTTTGTGCCCCTGGCGGAAGGTTTGGCAGACGCAGAACATCGTCATATGCCAAATTCCACAGAGTTGGACCGAGTATAGACCCCTGCGGGACCCCGGCGGTGATACTAAACGTGCCATGATGTGTCAACAGGTGGCGGTCACTCAGATAGGAGGAGATGATGCGAACCATATACGGAGGTATATTTCGTCGTTCCATGGCCTCAAGAATGTTCGCCCCAGTTGGCGCTGTTGAAGGCGTTTTTGACGTCAAGAAGTATCAGTAAAACAAACTTCCTGGTGTTGCGCGACGCCCTGGTTTCTTGTCTTGCTTTTTCCAGGATTTCCTCGATAGGGTCGAGTGTCGAGTGACCCTTGCGGAAACCATGTTGGTTAGGTGCCAAAGCTTCTGTGTCTTCTATAGCCTTCGTGAGACGCTCTTGGATGATGTTTTCAAAAAGCTTGCCAATAGTGTCTAGAAGGCAAATTGGTCTGTAGGTTCCTGGGGTGTGCTTGGGAATCAGCGCCAGAAAGGAGGTCTTCCAGGCAGGTGGGAAGAACCCCTCCCGGAGGAGATGGGTCGCGGTATCTGCGACGATTTTCGGATGCTCTCTTGCCATAAGCCGGATCACCCCAGGAGGGACACCGTCAGGACCCGGTGCTTTGCCAGGGGCGAGGCGCTCGGCTGCCTGAAGGACCTCGTTCTCTGTGACGGGCGGAATGTCTGCTGGGTCTATGTTGGTATAAGTTACTGAAGGGCGAGGAGAATGCGACGGGAAGAGTTTCTTGACTTGGCGGAGAGTTTCTTCTTGTGTTAGAGGGGGTGGAGATGTCTTGAGTTTTTCCCGGACTATCCGATAAGGAATTCCCCAGGGGTCATGTTGTACAAGATCGATTAGAGCCCTCCAACATTCCCGTTTCGCTGTCCTGATCTTTTGGCGAAGAGTGTTTCTTGCTGTTCGGTATATGTCTAGTAGTGTATCCTCCCGGGCCAAGGCAATATGAAGTATGTGCTCGTGTTCACCGTTTCGGCGTCTTCTCGCAAGCCAAGTTCGAGCCCTCGTCAGGGTGCGCTTGGCACGTATGCATGCTGAGCGGGCCTCCTTTATCTCGGATGTCCACCATGGCTGTGGGGAGCGTCTACCAGTGCGGTGACGCGGCGGGCCGCCTGCGGCCCTGCACGCCTTTTTTACTATTTGCGTTAGGTCTTCCGGAGAGGGTTGGGAGTCTTGATACATGCTGAGTTGTGCATCTATGTAGCGTTTTAGCTTGTTGATGTCTAGATGTCTCATCTGCCAAGTTTTTCGGCTCGAGGGTGGCTGTCTAGGTGCCCCGTCGTAATCGAAGACTATGTATTGGTGGTCACTGAGCGTTTCGGCGTCTGCGTCGACTCTCCATCTGTTAATCAGACAAAGGGAAGCATTGTTGGTAAGTGTGAGATCAATGAATGACTCTTGTCGACCTCGGACGAATGTCGGCATGTTCCCATCGTTAATTACTGAGAGATCCGAGTTGGCCAGCCAGTCCAGTAGTAGGAGGCCCCGGGACGTGGGAGCGCGGGAGCCCCATAGAGGATGTGCCGCGTTAAAGTCACCTGTCAGAAGTAGTTGGTGGGGGTTGAGAGATGTAATGAGATCAGTGAGTGATGCGAGGTAGTCGTTAAATTCCTCTAGTGTGCGGTTTGGTGAGAAATAGCAGGAAAGAACATATGAGCCGCTGCCTAGGTGAATCCTTGTGCACCCAGAGCAAGCCCCGTTGCCCGAGACGGAGACTTTTGGGTCCTGTCCCGTCCACCATATTGCTGTGTCTGCTGCGGAATCAGCATAATGGTTTGCTCGTGTTGATGCAATATTAACATTGGGCTCTGACATGAGGCATAAGGATATCTGGTTCTCCTGTACGTACACGTTAAGAGCGTCATGAGCGGCCCGGCAGCGGTTTAAGTTTACTTGTAGGATCTTTATTTTGATAGCTTAGTTTTAGATCGTCTCTGGACCGTCGTCCAGTCTGATCTGTTGTTCTCTCCTGATTCTGCCTCACTTGACGCAGGTGCGACCGGAGGAGTGTCGCTAGAGGTGGCCTCCTTTTCGACAAGCTCAACCTCCGGTTGGGAGGGGGCCCTTGACCCGGACGGTCCGCCGCTAAGCTCCACTCTCTCTGCCTCGGGGCGCTTTGTTGGCATGTGGGACTGTTGCCCAGCCTCTGTCCTGCATTTTCGCTCACGGAGTACCAGCTCTCTGTACATCGGGCATGACATCGCATCCGCGCGATGACCCTCAGTATCGCAGGCTATGCACTTCATGCTCGCCGAGGTGCAGTCTCTTGTCTTGTGCCCAATGGTCCCGCAACGCAGACAGAGGGATCCCTCGATGGGTTTCTCAAGTGCGCAAGCTTCCGCGCGATGGCCAGGGCGCTGGCAGCGGTGGCATATTGGAGGCCTGTACCATAGATCTGGACGACAGTTGCGGCCTGCCAATTTGACTGTCGTGAGCTTTGACAGACGTCGGGCCAACGGGGCGGGTAATCGCGCCAAAGCGTACCAGCGCCCGTTTCGACCTTGACGGGGTTCGGTAATTGCGACCAAGGAGTGATCCGTCACTCCTAGGTGCGCGGTGAGGTCGGCCCTTATCTGGGACTCGCTCGACAGGGGGTTGATACCCCATAATGCCACCTCTAGGGTGGGGTCAAATAGCTTGGCAGAGGCCTACAGTCCCGCGTCGCGGATTTTAGTACTCAGCCGTTCTCCTGCTCCTGGTGTGATTTCACCCAGTCGGATTGCTACGTCCCCGTTAGATGTCTTCTTCACTTCGCGAATAATAGTGTCCGCCGCAATGTCTGCGTTAAGGTTTTCTCTGACGGTCCGCAGCGTGTCAGCGAAGGTTTTGCCATTGCCGACTTTAACTAGTATTGAGGTTGTATGTCTATAGGGGGCGGGTGGAGGTGTTCGTGGCTGGATACTTGGTGGCGATCCGGTGGGCCCTGCTTGAGCCGTGCGGGTTTTGTGTAGCGCCAGTCTCCCAGGAGTGGGTGACTGGGCCACCAGCATTGCTATTATTCGGTGGAACGTGATGGTGCGCATATCCGGGGGAACGTAGAGGAGGGGCAGGGTGTCATTCGGAGTTTGGTCTGTCATAAGGAGGATTCGGTGTATAACCGCTCGCATCAGAGTCAAAGATGTTTCATCCGTAGTGGCATCCTCGTGTTTTGGTGGCAGGATGCCTACTACTAATCGATGTCCTTGCTGGGGGGTAGGCGCGGAGCCGGTGATAGTCTCCACAGCCTCGCCCAGGACTACGGCAGTGCCGGGAGATGAAGACGTTATGGATTGAAGCGAGGGATAAGCGGCTAGGAGCTTTTGGAAGAATCCTGTGTTCGGAATTTCTCCCTGTCGGACCAGAAGGCCTCGGATCCCCTTGTGAGTCACGAAGTCTTCCGGTAATAGCGGAACTCTCTGAGTCGCTGTGACCGGCCATGGAAGCTTCGCTACTCGCAGGTAGTCTTCCGCTGTTTGAGCGTTTGGTATCTGCTCGTCCAAATGTGCCTGATGGGCCGCATTTGTTTCTGCCGCGCATTTGGGGCATTCGCCCACGGACAACTCTAGAGGAGGAAGCCCCGTCTCCGCACTTTTGTTCCTCGCGCTTAATGCCGCGTCCCTTTCCTCCTTAGCGGCGTTAACGAGATCAAGAGCCTCGTCACGTTGGGCTACAAGCAACGCCAGCTCCTGTTGCATCTTGAACTGGCGTTGGTCCGCGCCAAGCCGGGCTTCCCGTAACGCCGTCAGGATTGTCTCGGCCGCCGATTGCACCTCGCGGAGGTCGAGTTGTATCTTTTGCGATAGGTATTTGAGTTCCTTAAGGGTGTTCCTTGGCTCGCAGTGGATCGCAATATTAGCGCAGTCCTCAGCAAGAGCATCATAGGCGTCTTCAAATGCTTGTCGGGCCTCCTCGTCTACTCCGGAAGCACGGTGTCTAAGTCGAGGGCTGAGAGGGGGTGGAGTGTCTGCTTGCCGTTGCGGGTGTTGGTGAGTCCGGCGTGGTCATGGTTCGTTTCGGCAAGCACCAAGTCGGTGACCATTTCTTCAGGGTTGGGGTCGAGGGCGGGCTGTGTAGGGACCTTGCGAGTTTCGCCAGGTAGACGGGGTAAGGTTTCTTTGGTGGTCAGAGAAGGGTCGGCGCGCGTAGCGCTAGAGGTGGGGGCAAGAAGGTCCGGTTGCCGAAGCGACTTGGGGGTTGGGGAGCGTTATGACGGCATCGTTCCGGCCGATCACCTCCTAAGAGGGAGGAGGTGATCGGGAAGAGTTTGTTGTTCTCCGTCCAACGATGTCTCGCTCGCTGTTGTGTCGTGATCAGAAGCTGAGATATTGCGGATCAAAGTTTCTTAGTAAGTCTTAGAAAATAGAGTTATTCCCTCTTTCAAGGCGAGTGTTCCAAAGGACACCGGTGTCTTCGTTATAAACCGTCTCCCTATAGGGAGGGACTTTTTTACAGCTTTAAGATAGCCGCATCGGTTTCCTTTTAACTTTCACCAATGTGCAACCTTCTCCGTGTCTTGTAGCTGAAAGGTGAGTATATAAGTGCGATCGTGCTCTGAGGTATCGGCCGGGCTATTCACCAGTCTATTGCTGAGATGGGCCTGCCAAGTACGTCACCGGAGATATGCTCAGACGACTGTAGTAACTCGTGCTGGCTCTTACGGCCCGTATGGAAAGCTCGGCTCACCTTAGCTGGGATGGCAATGTCTATTTGGCAAGAGATGCCCTTTCTGCGATTGTATCCGGTGTGTCTCCTTCCCTACGGAGAGGCCTGCGTAGGTGACCTCGCCGGGTGGGCTGCACCCGTGGCGCCGCCCTGGTGGTCGGAATCGGAACTAACTCTTACCACTGCGCTGGACACCGCCAAAGGCAACGGACGCGTTTGTGGTAGCTCCAGGCACCCAGCAACACGACACCGCACAGACACTTATCACCAGATCACCAAATTCACTCGAAATTCGTCTCGAAAACACACGGGAGCGCGTGACCGCACTCGACGACTGTCAGCAGACGACTGCTTTTTTTTTTTTTTTTTTTAACATATATGGAAGTAGGAAACGGAATGATCCCAGATAAAGTCATGCTGAGACGACGAGACTTTGTCTTGTTTTGAAAGGTTTCGGAAAGACACATGCGTTACTAGTAAGCCTGCATGACTACTAGAGTATTCACACGCCTACCAAGCCCGGATTACTCCTCTAAACGACGAGCCTATATTACTGACGTAGGTGCGAACTGCAAACTGTAAAATGATTCGGGTAAAGGATCCTGCCTGCGCTAACCGCAATTTGCGTGCAACATAACCATTCTAGTAGAAGGCCAAAAACTATAGCCAACTAATGTTCCCTGCAAATAGGTGGATCAGGTCACTCGGCAGTTCGAAGGTTCGTCCTCCCTACTAAATTTAACATATGGCCGCGACCCTTTAATTGGAAAGCATCTAAGCAGGGGCACGTGTCCACGTTAAAATGCTCCGCCGCTCCCTTTTAAGGCTATATGTCCTAGATTAATGAAGTTGTAATAATATTTCCCGGTGGAACACCTTTTCCAAAATTGGCACGGAAAATGCGTGTCTGTACCGCCTTACTGTGATTAGTTTTATCTAAAGACACCACCCAAGATGTAACGCAACTGGATCATATGCAGAGTGAGTTAACGAAAGCAGTGAAATAAATATGTTGTGAACACAATCTTTAGAGGCAGTTCATCACGAAAAGGGGGTATGATCTACAAGTTGGCTCGTAGCGATAAAAGGGCTAAGGTAGACACGAATCATACTTGTAACGGTTATGCATGGCTATCACTTGTTAGCATATTTTAATGCCTAACAACGTGCTCCAACTGCCAGAAGATCGGCCACTTAACCAGGGCATGCAAGGAAGCATGAAAGTTCATGGCCGGCGATGCCTTAAATGCGGGGAGGTCGGCCACATCATAATAATCTGTGTTACCGCACTTAAGTTTTACTTGCGCGAAAAAGAGGGGACACGTGGCCAACTCCATGGCCTGTCCGAAGTTAAAAGAGATAGCACAGACACGTAAGAAGCCGGCGACGGCCGCTTGGTCAGCGAAAACTGTCGCTTTGATCAGTGTCGCACAGCAGCAGCAACAGCGACAAAAGCCATCTAGGTCGCTATGATACTTGACGAGTTCCATGCGCGAACCGACGACACCTAAGAGAATCATTCTCACTGGAGACATTAATGCGGCCTCCGAGGAATGGGAATCAGCACGAAGATCCCACAGGGGCGAGCTGCTGCTACTCGACGGGGTGGCAGCCATCTGTCTGGCGATCGTGAATGACGGTAAAGAACCAACGTTCCAGCAAATAAGACAAAACACCACACATGAATCGCACGTGTACCTGACGATATGCAGCGAGGATATGGCAAAAAGCAGTCGTCAGCTAGAGCTGTCCTGGCGGACGGGGTCAATCTCAGTGAGCATCACTGAATTGAATGCTCGATCATCATGAACGCACTGATCGTGGCAACTCTGTTCCCCAGACACACATGCTTCAGAATCAAGAATGCTATGATGCAAACAAACACTTGAAAAGGTAAACCAAGAAAGCGGCATCAGACGATCTCCATCGTACACTTTTAAAGCCTGTGCGTTGGCCTCTGACATGCCGATCCATCCTAAAAGGAAGGATTCCGTCCAGCCAAAATACTGGTAAAACGTCGAGATCAAGGCCTGCCGAAACGAATTCACGAAGGCTCGAAGAAGTCTGAAGCATGAGAAAGCGAATGCAAGAATCACGGGTGATCTTCTCATTGCATACACGCAGTGTGCGACGGCACTAAAGTAAGCAATCGCTGACAGTAAAAGGGAATCTTGGAAGAGCCTGGCGGAGATCGACGACAATCCCTGGGCTGATTGTACAAGATGGTGCGGGGCCTAATGAAGAAGACACCAAAGCTAGATATACCAGAACAAGAATGAAAGAGCGCCCTAAATAGGCTCTTCCCTCACTATGTTTTTGCTACTTCCAAGTGTTAGAAGGATGCGAGTGGTAGAAGGACGATGTACCTCCGGTCTTGATGCAGGAAGTCCTTGAGGCGGCCGACCGCATCAAGACTGGAAGTCTCTCGGCGGCGGTCGTCAGGGTACTTCTAAAACTGTTCCGTGGGGGTTGTCGCTGGCTTGGCCACCGCGACTCTTCGGAGTGGGTAATACGGTGCCAAGATAATCTGGAACAATTTTACCCCAGCCAACCTCGAGCATCTAAATAACATCCTAAGGCAACGTACCTCAAGCGAGTCCTGGGTCTCCATCGCTCAGCTCGCAACCGACTTGTCTATCGCCTCACGGACACCCCCCTATTCGTCGAGGAGCTAAGACGACGTTTCGACCTGCCGGCAGCTTCCAATTACGTCAACGTCCTCAGACCGTGGGAGTGCAAGCTTGCCGAAATCGATGCAGATTTCTTTAGCACTGGAGCAATGCAAAACCAGGCATGGAAAAGGCCGAGCCGATCTAACCGCCATGTGGTGACTAGATTCGCCGTGCATGGTTTTCACCACGTGCTGTGCGCGACCCCCGGGTTCCATGATCCCTTGGACTCATGTGTGTGCCAACGTTGTAGACAACCTTGCGGTAGATACCATGCTGTCTCCTGTACCTTACTCCCGTCTATAGCCAGTCTAGATAACCAAGCTCGCGTTATAACCTCATAGCTTTTACATATCTATTAGTTTTTAAGTTCAAATGTGCGTATGTATACATATTTCATATATTTTAACTGTACTATTTTTACACAACATGTATGGTAATAAATCTGACTATAATACTGACCGCGAAGGGCCACAGTGGTTATAGGCCAATATGCCTCATTAACACGCTTGTCAAGGCGTCAAAAGGACTATCGAGAAACGGCTCAGGTATTTTGCTAAAAAGTTCGGAATATGGTCCCCAATATTCCGAGGGTTCCGAAAATATAGATTCGTTTACACAGCGTCGTGGCAAAGGCAGAACTGCTACACAGTTTCACATAATGGACGCGCGAGTTGATGGCCGCGATCTTCTTGGATGTGAAAAATGCGTTGAACAGTCTTCTATAGAGGGTCATCCTAAAAACCCCCAAGAGAAAACATGCACCCCCGTACTTAATCAATGTAATCTCAGACTACCTTTAATAGCGCTAGATTTCGAGCGCCGGGATAGCAATGGATATGGCGGCTGGTGTACCAAAGGGATCACTGCTGTGGAATATCGTTGTTCGATCTGGTTCACCTCGGCAGCAGCCACAGAGAGATAAAGACCTGCTAAGAGAGACTCAGCTAATGACGACGCTAAGGATTATTCAAGCATACCATAGTATTCAACGTAGTTCCCCAATCGGGGAGCTGAATCCACTGCACACAAGGAGCAAGAAACGACGCGCGTTCCACACGATGTTCTTTGTCCTGCTTTAGGGCAAACAAGATCCTTGCCTTTGGAAAAGTTACCCACCGCTGGCAGCGAAATGACGACCCGAGGTTGAGAAATTATTTTCCAAACATGCCGAGAACAAGCGTGAATGATTTCGTTTAGTTTATCTGCGAAACGACTAGCGGATGGGAAGTAGGGCTCAAACATCAAAAGAAGTCCTTAAGGAAGAAGGACAACCGCTCGAATACGTCTCCCAAGGTTTCCCGTCATGAAAGACGACGTCGAACGAGAACTCAGAGATGCGGAACGGAACGGTTGTGATCTAGGGAGAACCTTCCCCACGGGTTACCTCGTCCCATCGCTCCGGTAGGCGTCCACCGCTCCTATAGCTTCCCATAGTACAATTAACCGAATATCTGGGAGGCCTGGAGCGAAGCGTAAGAGACCCTGCGGTTTTCAAGCCATCCAAAACCAGGCGTTTTAGTCGGTAACGCATTTCCCCCTCGTAAAAAGCACATTTCAATACTCCATATATACAAATACGATTCAAGTCCGCAATTAGGGTGTCTTGCGTTAACTAAATATGATTCATATGTTAAAAGTCCTTCTTGGGTAAACAGCTGGTACGGCACCCACTACAGCTAAGACAGGAACAACAACAGCGACAATATCAACGACAGTCAGTTGTTCACAGCAAACACTTCAATAACACTAACAGCAATAACCACAATTACAACAACAATAACAAGAGGAGAGAAGTGGTCACAACAAATCAGGTCATGCATGGTGCGGCCATTTAGGTCGTTCCGTTTAAAGGCAGGAAATAGTCAGGAACGAAAAACGCCAAGGGTTTGACCTTGGCGTCGTGTGCCTGGCAATAGGTTTGACAGGTGGGTTGACAAGACAAATTACACGCGAGAAGAGAAATGCCGCCGACAGATTCGCAACAGATGCAGCAAGAGTCTGCTGGTAAACGATAAATTCCATAATATTGCCGTTATAAATTTACGTCAGTCAAAGGCCGCGTGCTTCCGATGGCGTTTGAGATCTACGTGATGAGACTTTACTCGACATAAAAAGAATAAGTAGAAGAGGAAGCAGAGCAGAACAACAACAGCAGCAAACAAAATCATTATTTTGCCTACAAACAGCCATCGCCACCGTTTAACCTCACAGCTCGTTTTTTCCTAACCCTTTCATTATTTTTTCCTTTTCTCCTCCGCGCTATCTCTCTCTTTCTCTCCTTCTTTTTGGGTTCGTGCTCGTGCAGTCGCTCTCGTTCTCGTCTTTCCTACCGTGATTGTTTATCCGTTCGTCGCGTTTCCATCTTTGACTGTGCTTATGATAACAGGCTGTTACAGTCCCTACTAAGCTACTACAACACTGGTACTACTACAGCGACCAAGCATCTTTTGTTTGTTATTTCCTAACGCCCTGACATTTTACACGCTCATAACAGGCCGCTCAGGTGCCCGTCGTACGGCGATAGCGTCTAGTGGCACCCATTGTCATCGCGTTCTTATTAGTCGACGCACTCCTGGGCTTTCTCCAGCAGAGGAACGTGGACGCAGAACGGTACAACATAAATAAGCACTGCAAAGTCGGGCCTCGAACCTGCGATAGCAATTGAATCACTGACAAAACGATTGATCATGGTGGACACGACAACGCACCGCCGTGTATTGTACTATTCCCGTATTCAGCAGTCGTTCAGTCTTGTGTCCTAAAAGTTTCCTAGCTTTGTGAAAATTCCCGAAAGGCTGCTGTCACTCTGTTCTTTTTTTTTTTTATCTTACTCACATATATATATATATATATATATATATATATATAAGTGGTTATGATCACGTTCTGCATCGGGCTCAGGTAATGCAAAACGATGCCCTGAGGGCGATATTTGGGATGAGACGTAGCCAATCTGTTAGAGATATATATTGTGATTATAAGATCCTATCCATCGATTCGCTGTATTCTTCAAGTAGCTATTATACTTTCGGCTTCAAGATCAGTCGTAGTTTAGTACCTGTTGAGGTTGTCTTCCCTCTAGTCCCTCAGCGGCGAAAAAACCTCGCGACGGGCAGTCACTTTTGTGCTGCCTCGGGTACAGAAAAGATCTAGTACCCAATCTCTTGTATATAGACTGCCCATCGTGTGGGGGAGTATCCCGCATAAAATCCGCCACTCGAAGTCCCTGACCTGTTTTACCCGAGACGTCAAAATATGGCTTTTAAATAGGAATACATTACTGAAAATGGGAATTTACTTAGGGCTATGATCTAATTTTTTAGTTTTCACTTGTCATTTTGAGTTATATTGTTTATCAAGTTACAACTCAGTGTGCTCCTTTGCTTTGTGTGTCAGTATCGCCAATAATATGGTATAGGTATTAACTTCTGTTTTTATTTTCTTTTTTTCTTTTTTATTCCCAAATCCTTGTACCAATTTTCATAACGAGAACTTAAGCATGTGAATTGAATTAAATTGAATATATATTTAAACAAGGTAGATCGAACCATTTTGATATGTATTCATTAAGAAAAAAAACAAATATTTGTTCATTCTTTCAAAGTATTTTCGTTCTTTTAAATTAGCTTCTGCCTGCTACAACTCACTTGTGCCACCTGATTTTCCACTCTTTAAAACATTTTTTAAACGCATCTTTCGGAATAGAGTTGAGTTACTTTTGCGAGTTTTGTGTTATTCCCTTTGTAGTATTGAAACGTTGCGCTTTCAATTTTTTATCCGTGGAAACAGGAAAAAGTCGCACGGAGCCAGATCCGGCGAATAGGAAGTTTGTGGAAATATAGCAATCGAGTGTTTCATGAAATTGTTCAAAATCATTAACGATGTAGACATGTGTGCGCCTGTGCGTTGTCATGTTAGAGGATCCAAGAGTTGTTTGCCCAAAGTTCAGGTTTCTTGCATCGGACGTTCTCGCCCAATCAACTCGCAATCACGACGTTCTAAAAGCGGTTGTATTCTCCGATGACCGTAGAATCAGGTGGCGAAGATTTGTGAAAGAAAATTCCCTTGTAGTCGAACAACAGTCAAATGAATTTTAGTATTCGTTCGTAATATTTCTACTAGTGTAGCACACATAATTTGCTTTTTTTTACGCAGAACTCAATGCACATTCCTCGCTACTGGTTTATTTTTGGCGCCTTAAAATTCGCCGAACCTTGTTTCTTTCACTTCTTTGAACCAAATTCAAACAATAAACGCCACAACTGACTGGCGGAAACTTAGGCCTGTGTCTAGCTGATAAAGAAGGCTTCTAAGCAAAGCAAACTGGGAAACTTTGATATGTTTTCAATTAAATCTTTAAACTTCAAAGTACTATGACTTGCAGAATTGCCATTAAAAAAAAATATATATATATATATATACAGGGTGTTCCTATTTGTGTGGCCAAAACGCTAAGGGTATGGTCAAACTCGGTGAGAAAATCATTTTTGCCAATGGGTGGAAGCCGGGAAAACGTTTTGTTTAGGAGTGAGGATGAAATTTATAAAAGCAGTTATTCAGCCTTTTTTCTTCTACATAGTTGTGCAAAATCTACGTTTGCGGGAGAACCAGTCAACGCACAAAGGAACCGATCATACCGGTGTATTTGGCGGAAAATTCTGCACAATAAAGTAAAGTATACATTACTAGCTTGCGTAGCAAAAAGCGAATAGCCAGATTAAGGAAAGTCATAAAAAGTCGAAATGTTACGTTAACGCTTTTTTGTGCAACATCGTAATTTTTTCCATTACGACCAAAAATGCACGTCCAAAAGACTACTCTCAGGCAATAGCAGATTTAATGCCCATCATTTTCGTATCAAGGTGATGGTGCTGCGTTACGTAGTTGTCAAGTCACTAAGCTTTTTCGACAGTCATAGTTGTTATGTTTTACGTGCAAGTTTTCACGTTCAGAACCATAAAAATTTGCCGAGACGTTTCCGCCCCCTCCTTCCACTAGGAAAATTTATTCTCTTGTTGAGTTCTATCAAACCTCAAAATATGTACCTAACTTTCTCATACGCCCTATGGAAATATGCATGCCTTCGCTTTCGATATGGCTATCGAAAAAGCTTAGTTACTTGGCAACTACGTAACGCAGCACCATCACTTTGGTACAAATGCAGTAGGCATTAAATTTGCTATTGCCTGAGAGTAGTCTTTTGAACGTACATTTTCGGTCGTAATGGAAAAAATTACGATGTTGCACAAAAAAGCGTTAACGTAACATTTTGACTTTTTATGACTTTCCTTAATCTGGCTATTCGCTTTTTGCTACGCAAGCTAGTAATGTATACTTTATTGTGCAGAATTGCGATCATACCGCCAAACACGCCGGTATGATCGGTTCCTTTGTGCGTTGACTGGTTCTCCCGCAAACGTAGATTTTGCACAACTATGTAGAAGAAAAAAGGCTGAATAACTGCTTTTATAAATTTCATCCTCACTCCTAAACAAAACGTTTTCCCGGCTTCCACCCATTGGCAAAAATGATTTTCTCACCGAGTTTGACCATACCCTAGCGTTTTGGCCACACAAATAGGAACACCCTGTATATATATATATATAAATATATATTGTGCGGGCGTTGCGACTTGGGGAGAAATCTAGCTAAATTGGTTCGACTTCTTTCTCGCTTGTTGTGGTTGCTGGTCCACATTGTCACTTGCCGCTATGAGGGGAGTGACTTAACTCCCGTTAGCCTGGCAGTGCAGGAGAAAGAGCAGAGGAATGAGCTGCTAGTGCGGCGGTATTCAGCATGCGCCCGTCTCGCCAAAAGACGAAAACAACAACAATCAAAAAACAACAACAACAACAATAACAACGACCACAACAACACTAACAACAACGACAACAACAACACAGCTCCTCGATCGACGATGAACGATAACATAGGTCGTGACAGAGGCGGCATTTGCGGCTGCGATGCGAGGCGAGAATGGACGCAAACGGCGAACGGAGAAACACCGAGAAAAATAGTGAGAGAGAGAGAAGGGGAAAATAGGGAGATGACGGAGTAGGGAGAGGGTGTAGAATAGATTCAGGAGAGGACAACAGGCCAGCTATGCCTCTCACTCTGCTCAACGTTAGCGAGACGACAACGTACACACTACCGTTCTAATACCGTGGCTAAACTTATCGTGCGTGACCGTTGACGTTGTTGTTTTGTTTTTCTTATTCATAGTCATATATTCATGTTGTTGCTGTTGTTGTTGTTGTTGTTGTTGTTGTTGTCGTCGTCGACGTGCGTTCCAAGCACGTTTAACTAACAGAAGCCAGATGATTGAGGCAGAGAAAACGAAATAATTTGAAAAAATTAAGTTAGAGAAGTCTTCCTATTGTTGTTGTTGTTGTTGTTGTTGTTGTTGTTGTTGTTGTTGTTGTTGTTGTTGTGTTGTTGTTGTTGTTGTGTTGTTGTTGTTGTTGTTGTTGTTGTTGTTGTTGTTGTTGTGTTGTTTGTTGTTGTTGGTGTTGTTGTTGTTGTTGTGTTGTTGTTGTTGTTGTTGTTGTTGTTGTTGTTGTTGTTGTTGTTGTTGTTGTTGTTGTTGTTGTTGTTGTGTTGTTGTTGTTGTTGTTGTTGTTGTTGTTGTTGTTGTTGTTGTTGTTGTGTTGTTGTTGTTGTTGTTGTTGTTGTTGTTAAGATATTCTGGTAGCAGCAGCAGCAACAACAACACCAGCACAGCAGCAACAACAATAACAACAACCGCAGCCACAACAATAACGGCGACTGTATGGCGAGCTGTCCTGGTTGAAACTGTTCACTTGAGGAAACTGCCTGTGCCCCTCTGACAGCCTCTCTCCCCAGCAGCGATCTCTCGCCGATGCTCTTGACGCGCACTCGACGAGTTGATACTGTGATCCAAACAGAAACAAAGCTTTTAAAGGAGGAGGAGGAGAAACAGTCGTTGTCGTTGTCGTCATAGTAATAGTAGTGAGAGCAGCAGAGAGACCGCCAGCAGGGGTCATTACGGCTATCCAGAGCAGGAGCCATCATTACGGCAACCGTGCGCATTGTGTTTGCTATACTGTGAGCGGTGCGAGTGGTGTTATATGCGTATACATATATATATAGAGACACTGTTCGACCAACGGCAACGACAACAGGCTCATGATATCTGTGCCGTAGCGTATAACCAACTAGCGCTGAAGAACATACAAGCGCCGAAGAACGAGCGCATACAACAAGAACAACAATAACGAGAGCAACAACAAAAACAACATCAAGAAGGTTGTTGTTACGTCCCGACTACAAGAAACAGCCGGGATCATGGCTCGCCAAATATCAAAGGTCTCCACCACTTCCGAGAAGGTCGGTAAAAGCTCTCACTCACCTCATACATCTATCTATCTATCTGCCTGAAGTCTCTTACTATAAGCATTGTGGCATAGCACGATGTTGGAGATGCCATTCTAACAGCAGCAAATTACTATCTTATAGTGACAGCAATCTAGGCTGAACGCTAACACGTTTACTTACACAGGATCGTAATAAGAGTTGATGAATATTTGTTGTACATTTTGAATTTGATGTACTATCAGACAGCAACAGTTAGAAACTACAACTAGCGTATAAGAACGTATTAGCAATCCTTTACGTCAAAAGGTTAAAGCTTGACCGAACTCTGTCAAAGCCTGCTACGACAATGAAATAAGGCAGCTGTCGAAATTGTTGTAGGTGACCTAAAAACCGTCCATAATAGCAATTGCTGTACGTATGCCAAACATTGTATTGCCAAACGTTAAACGGCTAGTCTAGATCCACGTCATCTAGTGCCTCTCACAACAATAAGCTCGCAAGTAACCTAATATGCTGCATGGCCTTTATTAATCTTGTCTTAAAAGCCAGCTACAAGCCTTGCTATACCTTGTGTAACAGCACATCGTCATAACTATCTAGTTAGTTTGAACCTAGTGCAGCATTTTCATTTTCAAGTATATATATATATCATACCAGTGCATTCATTTTGTGCATGTTTCAACCGGTCGGGACAACCAACCCTTCATCATGTCTGCTGTATGTGCAACGCCGATTCCATTATTGCAGTGGCATAGGAATACACGGTAGATATGCTCTTAGCTATTTGATTGTTTGTGCTTCGATGGAGGACGGACAATTATGGATTAAGCACGGCTCTCAAGTGGGTGGGAGACACCCGTTGCGAAGTGGACCTAGTTTAGCGTTGAGTGGCCTTATATTTCATCCGTATGAGCATGATGTTGATGATGCCATCGACGCTAAGCTTCGACGCTAAGAATGCCAGCAAGGAATACACCAGTAAGCACGAGCAAACTCGTTGGCTCGAGTGGACCGAGACGAAGACGTGTCGATAATAGCCAATGTCCACCAATGGATGGATAGAGATCCATAGACCGCTGACTGGTTTGGTGGTGGCTAGCGGTTGTTCGTGATCATCGCATTCAAACCGTCGATGATACCCGAGTCCTTTACGACAAATGTGGCAGCCTACCTATATATCTATCTAGCGCTGAGCGGTCTATTCAGGAAAAGCACGTGAACTTGTTTTTACGGAATGCCTAAAAGTGGCGTTCTACACGTAATAGCTTATTATAAACGGTTTTTACGGGCGTGTATGTATGTATATATATATATATATATATATATATATATATATACATATATATATATATATATATATATATATATATACGCCCGTAATTCAAACTATTAAGGGTTCAAACTACCTAAAGAGAGTTGATACGATGCGCTGTCACACAAATTATAACATAGCTTGTATCTGGCTTGCAGGAGAACGCTGATAAAGGGCATACAATTTATTTGTTTTTTTCTTGTTGTATATATATTCATATAATAGCTTTATTTACCGATGTTTGGCTACAATATTGCGCGTACAGAGAAAGTACACACACATATATATATATATATATATATATATATATATATATATATATATATATATATATATATAGACAACAAGATATTCTCGTGATACCCAACCTTGGCCGCTAATCTGCAGGCAACTGACAAGCTTTTTAGTGCAAACACCCTCGCTCCAACTACGATTGGCTAAAGGCAGCAGCTTGCTGCCGCCGGCTTCATAGTCATTTATTTATGACAAGTTGTTAATGACGGCTACCTTGTGGCCGTCAATAAAGCTAAGTTAACCACGTCAATGCAGGACGCCTCTAACAGTTGCCAGTCCTAAGTTAAGTTACTGACTGCTGCTTGTCCAACAATCGAGATAACTAATCATCACAATACACAAAAAAAAAGTAAGTAAGTAAAATGAGTGCTATTAATGCATACGCATCCCCTTTACATAGATGAAAGCGTTATTGATACGCGCCTCTCAGACACACCCATGTAGTCGAGCGTTCTTACGAAACATGGCAAGCAACAGTCGCTTTCTTCTCTGTACTGAAAACGGACTGCATTTAAAATAGTCAAGAATAACAACTCGTCGTTTTAGAGGGGGCATGCTTGCGGCAATGACGCTTTGAATCATGGCTGGAATTAACACACTTTATTTAAGAAGGTTGTCTATAATTCTAGACCATCATTTGTCCCCTACGGGCTCGGAACTCATCGTGAGACATATCCTCAATCGGCACCGAGGGCCGGACATGTTGAGATGTCTAGGGTTTCCCCAACAGTCCTTGTGGCAGCAGAGCCGCAGACTCTCAACGGTATTAGAATCCATTCTCGACGCCCAGCATCGCGCAAGGAATTATGGCTAACGATGGGCCACTCGAATACGTTCCAACAGGTTTCGATTGTCTCGTAAGTGGATGACGAACGTTTAAAATGCGTGTGTCTGAAAATCTTGACTAACCAACCATGATTGGACTCTTCTTGGTCTGTGTGTGGGTATGACCCCCCGGAATTGAATCCTCGGCGAGTACTTTAGAGACCAGACTTAAGACGTTTTTTTCGGATTTTGCTTATATAGAATTTGCCAAGCTATTTGTTCCATGGTTCAATGGGTCTTAGCTTGTCTTTCGCTTTTTGTCAAACATATCCGGCATTGTTGGGAAATGATGAATTTTCACGTGGGCGTTTTTTAACAACAACAGCTTGTGATAGCATGAAATGACCAAGCAATGAAATTAGGTAGGTTACGGTGTTTCATCATTTTCGAATGCGTTACATATACACACCTGATAATTTCGAATACAAGAAACGCAAAAATCAAAGGAGCACAAAAGCACGATAACCTGCGATCGACTTAACTTAATTTACAACTATTGGAAAGACCGCCTCCAATGGGCCAGGCATGTTGAGATTATTATTTAGGTTTTGCCCAACAGTCATTTGGCGTACTGGAAGTACGGCCGCTGACTTTTAGTGGTATGGTTTATCATATATGCTCAATGAGCATCGTCTAAAGAAAATTCGATCAACATCAGGGGATGAACCGGGGATGATGACCGGGGTTAGATGAGAACCATGGCTAGCGTACTAACTTTCTAAAGCATTTTCGGACTGACTCTCAGCCAACATTTACTGTCCACGGGATTGCTTCGTAATACATAAACACAAACGTGCAACGGCAAGGATCGAACCCGTGCACCTACGTGTTTCCTCCGGTCATAATACGGGCGCAAATGCACCACGCCACCGAGCACTAACCCCCTAGTAACTTGCGCTTCGACTATTCCGATTCCATGACGATCAGTCCCATCTCAGGTCTGTTGTATTTAAACTTCGTTCTATAAAGAACGTTTATTACTAGATGTTACTATTCCAAAAAGTTATGCTGCACGCCCTATATACGACGGTAAAAAGTTTAGATACTTATTTATAAAGAAATGTTTGTTTAATCTTCCAAATTCTGTCTCACCCTTCGAAACATCGTTTAAACACGCCTTTCGAATTCCAGTCGAGTAGCTCCTGCGATTTTTTTAACCTCCTTCTAGTTTCGAAACGTTGTTTTTTCAATATTTTCGGAGTTAGGTCTAGAGTTAGGAATAGAGAGATTACGGGAATAACTGTATGGAATTTTTCATCAAATAATCAGAAATCACTAACGATCTGTGCGCCGGTGTGTTGTCGTGATGAGGCATCCAAGAGTCGTTTGCCTAGAGTTCAGGCCTCTTGCGTCGGACAACCTCGCGCAATCGTCTCAACATTTTGTGGTAGTAATCCATATTGACTAGTAAAACCAGGCGGCAACCATTTGGGGGAGATGATTCCCTTAGAATCGAGGAAAAAGGTGAAGATAACTTTGGCGTTGGATCTGCTGTCGATGTCGTCACCATATACCTACGACTCCTAATCACTTCTTGAAGCACCCCAGAACCTGCTACCGTATAAATGTTTAATTCAGACACTCCCCGGCGGGTGTTATTTACGAAAAATTCAATTTTGTAACGAACTTTGTTGCTAGTCTTCTAGATACATAAAATAATGACAAGACTGTTACACATTATCCTTAAGATATCTCTGATTCCTCAGATATCTGCTTGATTGTTGATTTTTGCTGTACTTTGTTGTACTTTACAGCAGGCGCTAGCTACGTTGGAATCCTATGTGAGAGAAGTTGGCCTTGAGATCACTGCGGAAAAGACAGCAGCCATGAAATTCAGATATCAGGGCGGCTAGACTTTCAGAAGTATTGAGGTACTATGAGGAAAACATGTAATTCAAGGGGCTACACCACAGGGGCAATTCTAAACTCAGAGTGGAAGAGAGTAGTCAGGATGTATAGTTTCACAGTGTATGGACTTTACCATACCATCGTGTCGGGCTTCCAGGAGCCAAGTGAGCTATCCATTTGTAAATATGTGACACGTGCGTGCAAGATATCACGGTCGTTAGTGCCACGCGGTCACCTAGCAAGACTAGCATACCGGTACCGAACACGAGCATACCGGTGGCACAACAAAATTGATTTCCATGCAGTTCTTTTGTACAACTTTTGGTGACGATTAAATGCATTAGAATGCTTTGAAGAACTTCAATCTTCGACAACTTCCAGCGACGATGAAGTTCATTAGAGTATTCAGAAGCTCCGATCGAACATTGGGATGGGAGACTTATCAGACTTACAGATGAGTGTGTATAGATAGTACGAAAAAAAGTTTGAACTGGACAATTCAGTCTGTACGACAAATCCTGTGATAGTCACCTAAATATAGAAATTGATAGGGAAAATATTGCTGCGATTAACGAAAACTCAAACTAAAATAAGGAGACTCACTAAAAAATCTGCTCGATAGGTACGTCGTAAATTGTCACCGGTTCTATCCGGCTCGAGAATTTCCGATATAATTCGACGAGGGCTGGTATTCTATATTTTCGCCAGAGGTAATGAGACGTCGTGGGTAAATCTGTATGACCCTCTACTCAAGTGCCAACGGTCGACAACTGGCAAGCTGATGGTCGCCGTCTTGTTCTCTGTAGTGAAATGTTGGCGATGATCAAACTGAGAAAAGGTGGTACTACACAATAACGAGCGCTTGGTATACTGCAGAACGCCAACCAAACTTTTTTACTGAGTTCACCAGGAGGATCTCTATCGATTGAACTGATGGCTCCTCCACCACGAAAAAGCACCAGCCCACCGATCTGAAAACACGAAGGGTTTTTCGCCCTTAAGTAACGCTGGTCATAAAGCTTAGTCATATAACTTGGCACCATGCAACTTCTTCTTGAAGAAAATGAAAAAAAATAGAGCAAGATGATTGGAATCTCGCGCTTGTTTGAACCTTCGACGTAGAGCTGGAAAAAATCGAAAAACGCGATTTACGAGTGAGATTAAATGCATGGGAACGCGCGATTTAGAAGTGTGGTTAGAGCACTTTAAGAAATTCGTGGCCATAATGGCCATGCCGTGCAACCCTGTTTATAAGGATCTCAGATAAACTCCATATGCCATACAAGCCAGGCACTCTCTGAAGCCGCGAAAGCCAATATTCCGGCCAGTGATAACGTTCTGAGTGTGGCGTCCAGTGAAGGAGTCGCCATGCCGCCGTGTTTTCTTCCAAAAAATAGACGAAACTAATACAAAATACATTTACTTGCGTGTTCTACAATATGTTGTGAAACCGTGAAGTATTCATGAAGTATCTAAGGAAATGCTACATATCCTTTAGCAAAGTGACGCTCCCGCTCATACCTGCCGTTTCGTACAGGACTGTCTCAGCATATGAGCGTGTTTTGGGAGAGAGTCTAACGTAAACTAACGTGCTAACGTAAACTTGCTCACTGCCTCTATTGAAAAAGCATCCAACAATATAGATAGGCACTTTTTGACACGGACTTGTCATTGGGGTTTAGACTCAGTGACTAATAGGTGACCCAGCTCCTCAGTATACCACACAGTATTGCATCAATGAAATAGACTGAACGCAACAGTATTGCCGACCCCTTGTATGATGTCGCCTACGGTCTGTTACACCAGAGCTGGAAGCAAGTTCTCTCCCCCCCAAAAAAACACTTACAGAGGGTAGACATCTTATGCGGCTCTTCAATTATGCTGCAGCCGGCACAATAGATAAGTGGAACTGTTTTTTTCTTGTTTGCGGCACCACAATGACTGTCGCTCTTCGTCCCTTCTACGTCTAGCCACTAACAATGTAGGCTACTCTAGCAATATATATATATATATATATATATATATTTGAGGCTGGTAAAAAGCCATGGACAGCGAACAGATCACTAACAGACTCGTAGCGCCGTCGAGAGGAGATGGCGCAAAGTGCACTATTTTGAATCGCATGCACCCGAGGTAGCGAAGATTGCCTCTGTACCCACCACCGTACGGCAGGCTACTATAACAAAAAGCCGTGTAGACAGTCAAAAGTTCCTCAATTGAATCCCCTGTCTGCCTTAATCACCGTTAAGCGATAATGTTTAGTTAGATATATATAGCATTTTGGCATCAAATGATCTATGTGAGAATGCCAGAATAAATGCTCATGTAATACCAAACCCAGGCACCTTACTGCCTAAGAACGATCTACCGTGTTGGAACTCAGTCGAAAATGATCAGGCAGTTAAAGCAGTCTTCTAGCGGGTCGAAACACCAATATATTTATTTTACTTGAATTCGCAACCAATTCATTTCTATTGGGAATCTTAACAATTGTTTTAAACCCACGCCACTGAAGTATTGAATACCACTAGAAACGTAAGCCGTCACGAGCCGAAATAAAATTGTCGTACCATTAGCAAAAGCTATAGCCAAGTTGTCTTGTTTAATACTTACATTCTTTATTGAGGTTCAGTAATATTGGAAACTTAAATGAACCAAGGACAGAACCCCGCGGAGCCCCAATTCAACAAACTGCCAATAAGATTGAATAGGCCCAACCTTTACAGACTGAGATCTATCTTCAAGTTAAGGCTTAAACCAGCTAACTGTAAGAACGTGCAACCCAAGTTAGTCAACATCTGTATAAACAATCCGTAGCTAAAACAATTAAACGTAGACAGGAGCGTTCAGAGTCACGTTCAAACAAGCCTGGCTTATTTTGGCCGAGTCAAGCACATGCTGCCACAGGTGTGCTAAGTCTATCGAATGGTTCTTACGAAAGCTGGATTGGTCTAACAAGAGAACGTCAAAAATAAAATGATAGTAATGACTTTTGCTCTGTAGCACCAACTTTTCAAAGACCTTCAGAATATAGTCAATAACGGACAGTCGCTGGATACAAGGCAACTGTCCTCTTGATCCTTGTATAATGGGACTACGTTGGGAAAAATCAACCCTCAAATATCTAGAGAAATTTTTCGAGCTCAAAGTTTGATATCTAACCGTAGCGCAATGTCTAGCGCAATGTTAGATTTGTTAATCGTGTGACCTGTGCTGGAGGATAAGACTGATCGATACGGCTGGCCTAGCAAGCTCTCTACCGCAGGATTTGTTAATCTCTCCAGAAACGCCGCGAGTCCGATTTAATGTCATTAAACCGATTTGTATAGAAGCCTCTCTGGCCTCATTCTTTTTGGCTCGGGCATCAAGTGCTCACGATGCCTGCGTAAAGCTAGTTCACCGCAAACCTCAACCAGCAAGGTATCGGGGGAAAAGTACTAAAAAGGTTCAGATTAATCTTGTTAGTTTAATCTTTTTAGTTTTCATGGTTTATCGTTTTTAGTTTTCACTTTTATTGTAGATATTGCCTCGGTTTTTCGAAACGATTATTCGAACACGATTTCTAATGCGTAATAAACGTCGATCCAAGAGGCAATCTTTTTATTATATTTTAAACTTATTTGTTTAGGCAGTAAGCAAAATGTGACAATGCCGTCTATAAATCCAGGCTTCGGCCTGACCTCATCGAAACGGACACGTGACAGCCACAATACGCGCCCACTAGGCATATTGGCTTAGCTAATTCATCGTGACACGTGTAATATATACATAATGTATTATATTGAAAATAAACTAGTAATCCAGACTTCTTCGTGACGACAGCTATGATAATAGCTACCTGGACAGCGACTTATCCCTACCTATCCGACACCACACAACTTGGTTTGATATGTATGGCTTTCATTCACCATTTGCTAGATGATGACTGTTATGAACTGTATGAAACCTGCATGTGCCGGCTTTGCCATAAAATATTATCCCCGTACCATGGATTAGACTGTACGACAACTCGCTTTCGGACGTCACTAAACGGTTCTGAAACAGACACGCGAACATGACCGCTTTAACTGATGGTCTCGTGATTTGTATTAGGTTACTTCACAGATACGGGCACGATGAACCCTGAGCCGAGCTTCACTACGAAGGTGGAGGAGCTCCTGTACGAAGGTCGTAGCAAGTTTCAGGATATTCTAATATTTCGTTCGAACAAGCTCGGCCGTGTCTTGTCGCTAGACAACGCGATCCAGTGTACCGAATTGGACGAATTTGCCTATCAGGAGATGATTACGTTCCTACCCCTCAACGCTCATCCTAACCCAAAGGTAAACGTGGATAGATGTGCACATATATATATATATATATATATATTAACGCTCTGATAACCACATTTCAGACGCTTGGAGATTGTTGCCATTTTAGTCGCTTTATCATGAAACAATTATAGCCCAAGTGCCTTAACTATTGTGATTTTTACTCAACATTGTGCTTCACAACCCAATGTATAACAATACGAAAAAAGCACAAAGCCTGCTCCAGTCAAAGTCGAGCAATTTGTTTGACCTCCTGAGATCTGAGTAAGCTACAAGAGCAGCTGCAGGAATTCATGTTTTAGTTTTTCTTATGTTTTATTTCATATTTATATATTAAACAGTAGAAGCGCATTATCTGCGCTCTTACCTGCCTCGAAAAAGTCCGAAAACTCAGTTTCAGACTGACGAAAGCACCTTCAAGGTGTCCCGTGGGTAAACATGACCGTAAACGTTGTTTACGTACTGTTACAGTAAATTATAATGATCAGCAAACGACCTAATAAACCTGGCGACGCGTAGGCAAAGAGGAGAATGTATGCAAACGGTCTTCGTGTAAGCAAAATGCTTGTTTGGCGTCAACCTCATATCGATTTAATTGAAGCTGGATATTGGCCAATAATACTACAATATCTCATACTGACTTTACTTTATAGCATGCTAACGAATAGTTGAACCTGAATCAGCGTAGATGTATTCAGCCTATATATATATATATATATATATATATATATACATATACATATTTATATACATATATATATATATATATATTTTTTTTTTTATTATTTTTATATATATTTTTTTTTCTTTTAACGGGCGTGGTGAACCGTAATTTGTAGGATGTATTGATCATTGGCGGGGGTGACGGCGGCGTGGCGCGTGAGGCAGACAAACACCCGTGCATCGAGCGGATCGTCCAGTGCGAGCTTGACGGTGACGTTGTGGAACTGTCGAAAAAGTTCCTGCCGTTCATGGCCGAAGGCTTCAAGTCGCCGAAGCTCGACCTGCGCATCGGGAACGGTATCGACTTCGTGAAGACGACAGACAAGCGCTTTGACGTGATCATTACCGACTCATCGGATCCGATCGGACCAGCTGAAGTACTCTACCAAGAAGACTACTACCAGGCTCTAGGCAGCATCCTCAAGCCGGGTGGCATCATCTGCTGTCAGGGAGAGTCTATGTGGTCAGTATATATATATATATATATATATATATATATATATATATATATATACGTATAAATACAAACATATAGAAAGCACACAATAGTACCAAATTGATCTAAAAAGATATATATATATATATATATATATAACACACAATGGTACCAAATGGATCCAAAATATCGTGCGCCGTTCATCTACTATATTTTTGTTCGAGAAGCCCGTGAGCTTTTCTGTACAGTCTTAAATGGCGTAATTGTATACTGCAAAAAAATTAAAATTTAGAATATAACAAATTTACTACTTTAATAAGGATAAAAATAAAACCATGCTTATATAAAGAACGATTCTGCTAAAACTGCGTTTGAGACAAGCCGTCTTCACGTCGTTCAAGACGTTTCACTTTGCAGTCGTGATTCAGTTGAATCAGTTTTCTTTAGATATATTTAAAGCGCTCTGGGAGGAGCTTTGATTTGTCAAGTAAGGTTGAGAAATTTAAGTTTACATTATATATATATATATATATATATATATATATATATATATATATATATATATATATATATCATAGCCATAACCTAAATCCGCAGATCTTAGGAAATATTGTATAAAAATGTATTTTAAGCGTTGGGACCAAAGCCACAAATCTTATGCCAGAATTGCCGGTCATCTCTGCCATTTCGTATTTATTTTTGTGATATATATATATATAGTGATGTGCTTACACGAGGTTTTTTGATGAACCCAAACCTCTAATCATATAAAATATAGTTCAGGTGAGCTATGCATCGCTGGCATGGAGCCCACAGCATGTAGTTTGGGGTAGGTGAGCCATAACGAACTTGTAGACGTACTGTATATTATATATACGGTACTCATACAGGTAGTTCAATAAGTTCTTAGAATGAAAACCGAGAATTTTCCAAGTCATGTTTTTAAATTTTTCTTATTCGATATACTCCCCGAGAAGCTCAATACACTTTTCCCACCGAGATTTCAGAGGTTTCATACCTCTTGAGTAGAATTCCGCGTCGTTAGACTGAAAATAGGCATTGACAGCAGCCTTAACCTCTTCATTGCTGGAAAAACCCTTTCCACCGAGACTATTCTTCAAATGTCCGAAGAGGAAATAATCAGAGGGGGCCAGGTCTGGAGAATAGGAGGGTTGTTCAATAAGTTCGAACCTCAGTTGAGCCAGTTTTGCCGATGCTTGCCGGGACTTGTGTGCAGGACTGGTGAAAGGGGACAACCTTCTTCTGCAAAGCGGGCCGTTTCACGATGAGTTCTTGCTAACGGCAGTTTAACAGTCTTGCATAATATTCTCCTGTGATCGTTTTACAGCTCTCAAGGTAGTCGACCAGCATTATTCTACGTTGGTCTTAAAAAACTGTAGCCATCACCTTTCCGGTCAATGCCGTTGTCTGCACTCTCTTCGGAGGTCCTTCATCAGGTGCACACCATTGGCAAGATGTTTCTTGGGTCTCGGGAGTGTAGTGATGAACCCGGCTTTCATCGACGGTCATGAATCTGCACCAAAAATCCGACAGATTGTTCGACATCTTGGCCAAATTTCGCTGTAAAGCCAAAACAGGCGCGTCTTTTTGGCCTTGGTTGAGCAAATGCGGCAGCCATTTTGCTCTATGCTCTTTCATCTTCAAGTTTTCGTGTGGGATAAAATATACACTGCCTAAACTAATCCCTAATGCCTCCGCTATTTCCTTAATGTTCATTCGCTTATCTGTGCCAGGAATTGTTCGCACTTTCTCTACGTTTTCCTCATCAGTTGCCGTTTTTTGGCCTCCTGGACGTAGTTTATCCTCGGTGCTCCTGCGACCTCTTTTTAACACATTAATCCAGTTGGAAACAGTGGCAAAACATGGCGCAGAGTCACTGTACGTCTCGTCTAACTCAATTTTTACTTGAGTCGCATTCCAACCTTTGAAATAAAAATGCTTGATAACCACTCGAAACTCTTTTTCTCCATTTTTAAACATCACGCCGATACGTTGCACGGGAAAAGCTATCAAACGAAATCGCAACGGCCAATCACCATAATATATTGAGTGCTACCAGTCGAAAAGTTGCAGTTCCTATTAGCGGTGAAAGCGTGCCAAAATTCGAATTCTAAAAAGCTCATTCTAAGAACTTATTGAACTACCTGTACTTGTTTTACCCTTCACTTGTAGGTTTGATCTGAAGTTTATCGGCAATGTACTTCGTCGATGCCAGAAAATATTCGCTAGCGTAAGCTACAGCACCATCTACATTCCGACGTATCCCGGCGGACAGATCGGATTTGTCATGGCGAGCAATGCGGCTGATGTCGCGTTTGATCAGCCAAAGACGGTCTTCTCCGAAGAGGACTGCGATCGAATGAAGCTAAGGTTCGTCAACCATACCGGTGCAGCGGCTAGCTGCAAGCAACAGCCGAGATATATATGTATATATATATATATATATATATATATATATATATATATATATATATATATATATATATATATATATATATATATATATATATATATATATATATATATATATATATATATATATATATATATATTCTTATCTCAGCAATGGGATATGAGACAGACAAATGGGTTTTATTCTGTGAGTGAGCCATAATTTGAGTTAGGCCTTCTTGGGGGCGACTTAGAGTAGGTGTCAAATAATGAATGATACGAGTTAATGCCAATATTTGCCTAAAATCGCTCCGCTCGTTCGAAGAGCGAATCGATCGTGCTTGCAATATACAACAAGCATAGCTCCGCGAACCAACTGAGCATCTAAATCGAGTTGAGAAGCTGCACTGGCCGAGAGCAATAAGACGCACTTATGAGCTGTTCTTTTTTGTGCCGTGTTTGTGCTGACGCCACCTTGCAGGTACTACTCAAAGGAAATGCACAGCGCCGCATTCGTGCTGCCGCGCTTCGTTCGAAAATCTATCGAAGAGTCTCTCAGAAATGACGACAGTGGCGCTTAGAAGAACGAGACGAAACAAAAACAGCGAAAGCAATGATGCTTCTGATGATGCGTCGATTTAGCCCCGGGGACGACTCGGCTGGAAATCTCGCGGCGGAGGGCAACGTTACATAATAAACAACTATGCAACTGTTCCAGCCTTCATTGACCTCGATTGTTGTTCTTTTAACACGTGTCTGTTTACTGAAGATATATATATATATACATATATAATCAAACAATAATTTATTACTCAAGTTGAGTGCATGTTACATATGAATCTGCCGGAGAGCTGGTGGGTTCCGGCAATGCAATAGATGATAATTTAAGCAAGTTGTTCTACAGTGCCGACAGGTAGACTGCTCGTCTGCCTCACGCAAACCAACTTTCGCGCACACTGCATGATGGAAACCGTGCATTGCATAATAAGGTGGCGAGTTTCGTATTGGGCATTCTTCCACGAGTTATTCATCATAGCTTGCGTCCGATAGAAATCCATGTCCACTTGACAGATCTTAGCTTCCCACCTTAGTAAGCGCTCTTGATACTCGCGAGTTAACCGCAGGTTAAAGCGGCGCTGAAGGTCTTCCGTGAAAAAGTGGGGTACCTGCAGCCAGATACCAGCCAATAGGTTGCGGCTGCTTCGGTGAACGCCCATAACCCGTTTAATATACGTTGCCTTCAGGCGATCGCGTTCGTCAAAGCTTGAAGCCCTGAGATGTTCCCAAATAAGTTCGATCGCATAGCTTGCTGTACGGGCAACTTTCAGGTCAAACAATTGTAAAGTAAGAAGAGTTGCGAATTCTTAATTGAGTAAATGGCAATCAGCGCCTTACTGACCCTTTCCTCTATATGTCTGGAGAGTTAGGTGCCGCTTGGCGTAATTTCCGAGCCCGAATATGAAAAATAGTTGCCAAATTCAATAGGTTGGCCGTGAAGCTTTATGGTATCAGCAGAGGCGTCCTCCACGACGGAACTTCATTGCTTTTGTCTTTGAAATATTTATCTCCAGTAAAGTATCTGCCGCAAACTTTGCAAGAGTGATCAACGCTTGCTGAATATGGAAACGACTTTCAGAGTAGATAGCAATATCATCAGCGTATTGGATGAGTTGCACTGACGGATGATGATTCTTCTTCACAATCGCCGGCAGCTCACAGGATTGGACTAGGGTTATCGCCCAGAGCAACACTTGTTGTCTGTTCAAATTTTTGAATGTCCGGCAACGCCGTCGTTTAATCTCACATAATTCTCCTGGAGAATAGCCGCCAATAGTTTGAGAACGCGTGGTGGCATACCAAAGCTGCCATCTTCCAAAGGGCAACGTTACGAGGTGCAGTATCAAAGGCAGATTTGAAATCCACAAATATTGCAAACATTGCAACATACATAACTCAAGGCCCACGGATGCCTCTCTATGTATGTATATATGTGCTGTGTATTGCAAATGAAGAATTCAATTTAATCCAAATGCAGCTTTATTTTGTCAAGTTAAATTAAAGACGAAAAAATTATATAAAAAAAGTAAATATATATATATATATATAGTCGTTGGCATACCTACGTTGGCAATAATATTACGGGATTGTGCGAGTAACGCTACTGATAGTGCTGGCAAAATCGTCAATGCACTTATTGGTTGCCGTTGTCAAGGCCAGCCTGAATAAATAACAGCATACGCTGTTTTCGTCGTGTCCATCCGTATCACAACTTGATGCAACAACGTTTTCTCTGTCTGTCTCTCTCTCTCTGGCTTCACTCCTCCTTGCTTCGGTTAATAAGCACGGAACGAAAAAATGTCCTATTCTAAACAGTGTAGAGTGTTCTCATTTGTACAGTGGATGGCTTGACAATTTTATCTTTGGCACAATGAACGGATACTACTCATCAGCAGTTCTTAAGCTAGAACTTTTGAAGCTCCTCAGGATCATAAAACCACCGAAATACACAGATTTCACAATATGCCTCTAATTCTATAAGTCTAGGTTTTCATCAACACAGTACGATAATTAGGGCACGGCTAAGCAACATTTCCCTGCATTGTTCTGTCAACCATTTTCCGGACGGAGTAAGAAAAACATAAATTAACATTTTTTTTTGGAAGACAGAAAAACATTTTCAATCTTAATCAGAATGAAATTATTCAGTCGTATTAACGTAATTTTACCGCCAATAAATAAAATTATGATCATATTTATTGTCATCTTCTTCTCTCACCCTACTAAATGTGTGGTATAACATTATATATATAAATATATATATATATATTCGCAGATTCGGATCTATCACTATCTCTACAAGTGGTGTATGGGACTCCAAATCTGCGAGTACGCTCTTGGGGCTCGGCGTCACGAAGAGGAATCTTATGGATCTTACCGTCTTAACGTTACAAGGAACCTTGAGGATATGCCGCTCGCACCGGGTCCATAAGAGCGGGGGCTACCCATCAAGCAAGGAAACGGACAGCTGATTCTTAAACTCACGTGACATCCTTTTACCACAATTTTTATTAAGGCGAGCACTGCCGAGTGTGCAAACGCTGTAAATTGTAAATAATTAATAAATCATCACAATATATATATATATATACATAGTATCCAAGAAATATCAGCGTTTACTGTCCGATGCACTGTCCACGGCAGACAAAGCCCGACTACAGGCGGTTGTCCAAAAAGGGGCTAGCAAATGGTTCCAAGCCATCCCTTCCTCAGACCTTGGCACTTTACTTGACCACGAAAGTTTTCGTCTGTGCATCGGCTTGAGGTTGGGAACAAGACTAACGGAGGAACACCGGTGTCCGTGCGGAGCACAAGTGGACATTTGGGGAACCCACGGGCTATCCTGCAACAGAAGCGAAGGACGTCAAAGCCGTCACAGCGAGATTAACGAGATTACCGCCCGGGCCTTAAGGTCAGCTCTACTGTCATGTATTCGAGAGCCAACCGGCCTCCTGAGAAGCGACGGAAAGAGGCCTGACGGTCTCACCCTTATCCCTTTTGAAAGGGGAAAGGCGCTTATTTGGGATGCTACAGTCACCGACACGCTCGCCCCCTCGAACATGGAGGCCAGCGCATCAGCCGCTGGCTCCGCAGCACGCAAGGCTGAACGTCTAAAGACCAACAAATACGCCCAGCTCACCGACGAGTTCATTTTTGTGCCAGTAGTATTGGAGACACTAGGGGGACCTGGCCCTGAGGCATGGTCACTTTTACAGAAGATTGGCAAACGAATTGAACTCACGACGGGGGACAAAAGAGCTTTCGACTTTTTACTCCAGCGGCTATCTCTGGCGGTTCAGCGCGGCAATGCGGCAGCAATTATGGGCACAATGAGGGGCTGCCTCGAGGATAAGCTCGATTGGTAGCACCCCTCACAAGCCCAAGAGTAGTTAGATATTCATATTCCACTGTAACTTCAAAATGATATATATATATATATATTTTTTTTATAAATCTAAAGGATATATATATATATATCCTTTAGATTTAAGCATATGATCTATAAAGACTGACAAGTTTATCTCATACATTAGCATCCGACTGCTACTAATGAAGTTGAACCAAAAAGAATAAAATATTATTATGACTATTTATGATTTATTAAAATGACATTTTCTTAGTATAGTTACTGAACTTCGCATGGACGATGGACACCGATCAGTTCCTCAGTTGACGACATCTCGTCCTGGGTACGCGGCCATTCACGTAGAATTCGAAACGCTTGTCCCATTAACTGTACAATTGCTTCACAAAGTGGCGTCGGTCTATCTGTCTGAACGACTAATAGGTTCTATTGTGGGAGAAAATGCACGTAATTTGTTTTTCAGTGGCTCTCGATTAACAACCAATCAATTGTCGATTCTGTAATACTGCTGTAATGCTGCTAAGAACGACGATGCAGTGATCCTCCCAGCCTATACTGGTAATCAAACACAAGGTCATGTGTGTGGAAGGGTCGTCGTAGTTAATACAGTCTTAGTATCAGACCACCCGTCACACAAAACAGTTTCTACAGTTAGCGTTGGGCTATATATAGCTAAAACATCACTTACAGCATGTGCAGCATAATATTGCCTTTGAATAGACGCCGCTATGTATGCAAGTTATAGCATTGACGAAATCAAATGACCAGCGAGCGCTCAACCGTGTCATATAATAAGGAAATAATAGAAACTATCTGTATTATATAGGAAGTAATAGAAACTATCTATATTATAGAAAATAATAATAGAAACAATCTATATTATATACAAGATACAGTTATGCCTCGTAAACTCCCGATCACTAACTAAACTAAATAAAATTGGGCGCGTTAACGCGCCCTAGCTGGAAATCCTCCCAGCCTTTTTAGTTGACAGCTCGACTAACCAACGACGCCGCAAGGCGTACGTGGTTAGTCTGCTGTCTTTATTAATTGTTGTTGCTGTCGTTGCTGCTGCTGCTGTTGTTACCGGTAGGTATTTTTTTTGTTGTTTTTTTTTTTGCTCGCTCGCTTGTTTGTTTTTTTGTCTGTCTACACACAATACATCATCATGATGACCACCATCAACTTCAGCAACACACTTGCATGGTTGTTTTGTTGGTCGGGCGGAATTCCTTCATTCATGTGTTGTGGTGTGGTGCCGTTGTGTCGCTGCCATCGTCGCCGTGTCTATGTCGTTCATCATTAGTAGTTCGTAGTAGTTCGTAGTAGTTCGTTGAGTGATGGTGCTCTGCCCTGCTCGACCTTTGGTGCCGGACCACCCGACCCGAGAGATACCGCCGACGATGACGACAACGACAACCAAACGGTGTCATTTCTCTTCTTGTCTGCGTCGATCTCGAGCCGAGTGAGCGAGCAACCGAAAGGAGCATAGTGGTAGGCAGACTCGAATTGATAACAACTTGTTGTTGTTGTTGTCGTGTGTTGTCGTCTGTATATGAATATATTCTGAACCATATTATTATTGATCGCTGATGGTCTAATACATAGCTCATCTATATTCATATCTAAGACACGCACACACACCGACTACTACGACGAAGACACGGCGCCGACGACAACAGAAACACAGCCCCGAGAGAGAGATGAGAGAGCTAAATGCCGGGACACACGTCCACACCCACGCACTCTCTCGAACTACAACTCTCTATACTGAGACAACACGAGCGAGCTTGGTATACCGTGCAAAGCAGTGGCCAGAAGAAACCAGAGCGGCTCCAACGGCCACTGCTTCGACGTACGTGTCCCGAATGGGACAGTCACGACCTGCGTGCCACCGCCCTATATAGCCAGTCAATGGGCGGCAAGAGGTCGGCATCGGCTTCCGCCTCCGAAAAGCGTAAATGTTGACCGTGAGTTGGCCGCTGTTCGGCCTGTCAGAGACATTCGGAAGTGACTGTTCGGCGACTCGAACAGTTCTATAACAGAGTGACGCTGAACGCTGGACACCGTCTCCGACAAACTAGCATCGAAGCTGTGTTTGTGTACGCGGGCGTGTTCGACTAACTACTTACTGCGCGTTACGAGATGGCGCGTTACGATCACGTTCGATTTCGCATTCGATCGATCGACCAAGCACAACAACAAGCGTATTGATTGTGGACGGAACAGATAGACAGACATACAGACAAATAGGCAGACGACTGTTATTGGTCGATGGCGCGGTGGTGGGTGACGTGTTTCATTTGCGTGCGTGCGGCAAGCACCCTTGCGACCGGAGGACGGGGGTAGAGGTGCATAAGTACGCATAGCAGCACGGGTTCGATCCCCACCGCTGCATATTTGTATTTATAGGCCGGGGTCTGTCGCACGAAGCGCGATGCGAAAGCAAATCCGGGGTCGTTAAATGTTGGCTGAGAGGTAGCCAGGAGGAAACAGTTCTTAGACGATTGTTGATGGTGTTGTTGTTGTTGTTAGCGGAGAAGTGACCAGCGGACGCATTTCAATGTAACCCATTCGTCGCCGGAACAACGGCACAGAAACACACAGAGACAAAACACCTCTTTGCTGTGCCGTCGGATTAGGCAAGTTATGTACCCTGACTGCGATCTGGTCTCCTTTCCCCGATCGTCTTCGTCGTTGTCGTCGTCGTCGTCGGTGGCGCAATGTTTGTTTACGGTGAGTTCTGCCGGAATAAGCCGCCGAAAGACGCACAAGTCGTTAGCTGTCTAATTAGCTGGCGCATTTACGTTTAGCGGAATCCACATATGCGTCGTGGTCGATGTCGCCTACATATTCGCCTCTCTCGGATTTTAACCGGAATGAATTGGAAGTCAATTTGTTATTTCTCATTTCTGCCATGGTATGTCCGAATGCTGCTGCAGTGTTTGTGTTCGATAATTGCGTGCTTCACAGCGTCGGTCACACATATTAGTTAAACCCGCGACACGTACTTTGAGGTCACATCCGACTGCGCGTTGTCTATTCCGTTCGATGACAGCCTGGCAGGTGGCTCATAGCGAAGACCTAGAGTAGACGATTTAGAAGAGGCTGCATCTCGACAAAATTTTGGAGCACGTCGCATGTTGGCAAAATGAAAATTATTCCTTTTACAGAAAAACGGTTATAGAAATTATTTTTATTTGTTTGTTTCCTTCTTTTTGCCCTACATTTATTTATGTATTTACTTTAAATGCACCCTGTTTGGGTATGTAAATACAAACAAAATATGTATGAGAAACATCGTAAGAATGGTTCATGAGTATTCTCGCTGGAGCGGAGAGAGCGACACGGATTTAGTGCAATCGGGTAGGTGCTCTACGAACGCTCTACGGAAATTATATTACTTGCAGCTTACATGGCAGCTTCCGAAATGCAGTGCGAGCGTTTTGAAGTAAAGTAAAGTATAATGTACGTGGCAGTTTGTAATCAGATTCTTCAGCAAAAAATGTTTTTTACAGGGTAAGTTAAAAATGTAATTAACGGCGTGTGCCGCCTATTTGTATGAATCAAGAAACTGAAGCGCTGCGTTGACCAGACACATAACTTTTTTGGCTTCTGGGCTTGAAAGAACCCTTGGTGACGGTTACCGCAAGTGCTAACATCATCCGCGCTCAGATAGTCAGAAAAGAGCTTGATAAAACCACAAGCCAACAATGCTCGACGAAGTACAACATCCACAGTAAGCGGAAGCAATGAAGGGTGTCTCTACGCGGAAAAGTATGGCTAGAGCTCGCCTGTTCTAGCTTCTTCTCGCGTCGAGCCCGGTGGCGTGGTGGCTTAAGTGTGCGCCTCGAAACCGGAGGAGACACATAGGTGTACGGGTTCGAGCCCCGCCGTTGCACATTTTTGTATTTATGGGGGTCCGTCTATGAAGCAATGTGAAAAACAGCTCTGTGGACGTTAAATCTTGGCCGAGGGTCAGCCCGAAAACTTTACTAGTTTCTTCTCGCCGATGGCATCCGTTGCACGCGGCAGATCAGAACCAGGCATCAATCATAAGTACGCCGGCTAGCCGGTGCTACATAGCGACGTAGCGTTATGTAACGACACGTAACGCGTCGTAAAGCCTTTCGTTCTTAGTGTTTCTTTGATTGGCTGGGATGGCCTTTTCGTGTTTGCTCGTTGTGTATGTACATTTGTGTTGCTGCTGGAACTGCCGCTGTTTTGCATAGTACATCGCTTGACTTGTGAAAGCCAAACAGACAAACTACCGTCATGTGCAGGTGGCATTTTTCGAGCACTGTGATTACATTTGACGGTACGGTAACCGTCGAACTTGTCGAGAGGCAAGGTTCCGTTGGCGAGCTCCATCTTACTTGTATTCGAATCCGTTCGGAGGCCTACAGGCTCCCGAACCCGAGGTAGCTATATTCTGGCCAGGTAGTTAAAAGAATTCCCATTGTTTCAAACCATTTGCACTTTCTGAGAAAACGGCCAATACGCGTCTTTGCAACAACTACGATATAATAAAACAGACTAGGTATCATAAATACGCACTATACGCATGCCGTACAAAGACATTTGCGCTGACAGGCGGAACCCACAGTAGCAACTCAAAACTTCGTCATTATTTGCTCTGTATATTTTGGTCGCTCTCCCCGCAGAGCAACGCCCTTTCGGGGCTGACTCTCAGCCAAGATTCAACGTCCATGGGACTGCTTTTCGCATTGCTTCATAGACGGACCTCCATAAATACAAATCGGTGCAACGGTGGGGCTCGAACCCGCGCACCTATGTGTCTCCTCCGGTCGCGAGGCGCAGACGCATGCCACCACGCCACCGGGCTCGACCGCAGAGAAACGCCCGAAACGTGTTGCAGAGATACTGTGGCTGTTGCACGACACGTCGGTGGCACTTCCAGATGTACTTAATCTGAATATCCCGCCGAAAAATATTAAGAACTCCGCAACCACAGCTCGCATTGGCATACGTTTGGTACCAAAATGATCGCTATGGAATGTGCGAGAGTGGATGGAGTGTTTTCCTGAATGGGTTAGTTTTGAACGCTGTGAGTGATCGTAGGGTATTCTACGGAATTCTGTTCTAAACGGCCATGTCGCGTCTTCTGGCCGGCGTTATATGTTCTTCGAAGGAAGCAAAATGTTCTCATTAACACGGCGGTGGTTGTCTCGCAATTGCACATTTTGTGCCCCTATGTCGGGCAAAAACACCAGTGTCACAAATTGTAGTCATTTTACTCTGACTCCAAAACAAGACTTCTCAGAGACCATGTTCCATTGAAAAAAATATTTGTTTTAACTAGCTCTACAATTCTTAATATCGATCTTTAAACTTTTCTGGGACACCATATATATATATATATATATATATATATATATATATATATATATATATGTTCAAACAAGTGATATATGTAGATGTATACGTGCAAGTAACTGCTTAGGGACTATGCAGGAATCCGAGCCTCCTGAAGATTGATTGGGTACCCAGAAGGCAAGCTCTATTTTAGGTGGAATAGGAGTATTGCCTCTTTCTTCATTCCTTTTGCGGGAAGTCCGGTTGAGACAGTCCATGTTTTAGAATGAATGATAGACAGAAAAGACCTACCTTACCTCATTGAATGTTCAATAGTTTGGCTTATTCCACTCTTCTCCAGCGGACGTGCCGGGTAGTGGAATACCGTGCGTTCCGGTGTATGTCGAAATATCAAGTTGCAGAAAATGCAGATGTCCAGATGTGCCTTTCCGACTCTCTTCAAAATTCCTGAAATTCCCTACGACCTGTAAGAACCCCTGTGATATGGTAAGACAATTTTTCGTCAGGTCTATCCATCTAAGACTTGATGTCCGGGACACGTGTTTTCACAGAAGAGCGTGGTTCGCCGCCTTGAAAGGCGTCCCACTCACGTCACCACTCCTCCATCATCTGCGAATGGGCGTCGTTATGATCAAACAGGGAATCCGATTACACAGCTGCTCGCTTGTCGACCTCGCGATCCCTTGGGATGGTTCCGGCCAGAACTAGCGCTGCGGTTGATAAGCTTTAACTGTTCGTCATCAACGCTACTGCAAAGTGAGCACAGAGTGTTGTATAAAAGAGACGGAGCTTAAGCATTTTGACTGCTGGAGGGCAGCAATACCTTCTTAACTCGCCGTTACGAAAAGCAGCAATGTGGCGCACCGTATAATATCGGTAGCACTGTACTGGCTCCAGATGGAGCTTCTGAGGGAGAGAAAAGATGAGGGCCAGTGTACCTGGGGGCTTCAACATAGTGACTGTAAGCAGCATCTGGTCCGTAACACGGGAAATGCCTGCCCGATTCTCCAGGAACGCGCCCGAAGCTCTTGTTCATTCAAGATAATAATTTATTAAAGAAATCATTAAGAAAGACAATAAGGGTTTGGTCGACATTTTCTTGCATGAAGACCTCTATTAAGCCCATCGTTGTGTGTAAGCTTCATAAATGGATCCACTAACTTGCAATGGTGCATCGAATCATTTCATTTTGTTTTCTCAATACCGATCAACAGAGGAGATTCAAATACATTCGCCTTACCTGATAAGATTTGCTGATCTAACCTATTTGCTTGGTCTTTAGTGCAATGTCTAGGGAATTATGTTTTTAAAAGATGACACAAGCTACGCTTTACGAGAAGACAATTGAGCACCAAACTCCACTTGTTGCGGGGGCCAGATTGGAACAAGATTTGTACCCTTATGTTTCAAAATTGTAAAAATATATTTAAAAAGGCTAGCTTAACTGTAACTTACTGCCCAGTGATAGCCGACTGTTTCTAAGATGCGAAAGTTTATCCTTAGAATTGCTATAGCCTTAGGAAATCGAGGTCAAAGCCATGTTTCCCGCATAGACATACGTCTAGTCTTCTAGGTCTGACCAAAATAATGGTTTTTGTTTCGATTCTCGCCTGAACGATTAAGATTTAGTCCTTAGCGTTTACAGCGGTTCTTTCAACAAAACACCTATGTACACGTCGTAAGGTGCTGTCGGCAGATGCTTGCTCTTTCTGAAATGTTTAATTTACGTAAAATTATAAACATAACTTGAAAGTATATTAAGGCGTATCGTACTATCTTCAAGCTCGAAGGAATGCTTTAAGACATCTTTAAGACATGTATAGTACTCGATATATTAAGTAGAGTTCATGTGAACGCAACTAACATATATCACGCGCTGTAATGGACGACATTGCGATGGCTTGAAAGTGAGGAATGTTTTTATTTCTCTACACAGTTCCTCTATATACAATCTAGTGAATGTTCTGCTGAATTAACTGAGACAGTAAAGCACATTGCATAATAATGACACAAACCATGATAATAATAATAATAATAATAATAATAATAATAATAATAATAATAATAATAATAATAATAATAATAATAATAATAATAATAATAATAATAATAATAATAATCAGGGTTGATGATTGCTATCGATCGTACCCACTACCGTTATAACCGTTACGGCACCTTGATTATAATTGTTGAGATTATTATTGTAATTATAATGGTAACGTGTACGCTATTAGTGTTCGAGTTACGTCCAGTGCTCGCGATTAGTCAAATTCAATTTGCTTGTAAAGTGAGGAGATCACAGCGGAAACTTTGGCAACTGTTTTGCGCGCTGCATTTCTCTAGTCTTTGTTCATTCGACACGTTACTCTTATCGTAGTAGTGGGTTGTCTTTGTTGTTGTTGTTAGCTATCTGTAGCGTTTAACAGGAAACGTCGTGCAGACTCGTACGCGCCCCGCCCAATCTTTGGAATGATCCGCGGAAGCATTGCTTCTCTAAGTTTAAGCAGCATAGATAACATTTGCTGGGTCCGGCATACGTGCTCAGATGGAGAAGCAACAATTATGTTGTTGCTTCGTGTTGTATTGCTGACTAATAGACACGCATATATATATATATATATATATATATATATATATATATATATATATATATGCGACGCGCGTGTCTAAATGTGATAATGTGTTTATTTGTTTACTTTATATATATATATATATATATATATATATATATATATGAATGACAAGTGATAACATGTGGGTTGCCTAATAACCTGCCTATAGAGTTGTTGTCAATGAGCTCTGAGCTGAGTATAGCTGCTATCTACCTAGGATGTGACAATGACGGGTTTCGGGGCATCCCGCTTTCTGTGTGGTCAACACCGGGCTGGGTTAGCGGCGATCTGATAATACATGCCCCATGTGAGAAGCTTGACCGACCGACCGAGGGGTGCGATCCAGCAACAAGTATCTGCGCAACAAATGGTCTCGAATCTCGCTTCCTATATGTTCTTTCTTCGCTTTTTTCTTTATGTTTCTTTCTTTCTCTATTGCTCTTTTTGGCGTGCTTCATCTGGCGTGGCAGAGCCGAACTTCCTCTGTGCTAACTCTGCGCCTGGCGATGCTTCGAAAACCCACCGACTTCACCTACTGTTCACCATCGTTCACCGCGTCAGTGACAGCAGCTTGCGTATTTGCGCGCGCGAGCGTGTTACATATGGGTGTTTGTGTGCGCGTATGTAAGCCTGTGTGAATTTGATTAGCTATGATACATGGCATGTTCTTCACTGGCGCAGGCTAAATGGAGGACTGTAAACCGCAGCAGTAAACCCTCCTACCGTAGGTTTTTCTTGCGTATCTTCATACGTCGTCCTTATATTCTTCGTCTGCTGGTGCCAGTGCCACTTTTTCTCACTCTTTCTCTCGCCGGAGCTCAAGGACAAAGCATAATGTGTGGAGAACGTTATGACCTGTCTGCTGGCCTGCTGGCTTCGGAACAGAGCACTGGCAACCCTAGCCCTCAACCTTTTCCATCGTGTACATATCGCCGAGAATTCGCTCGATCGGTATGTTTCCGATGGTGTCCTTGAAGAAGAGCCTCTCGATGAACGCGTTCGAGATCGCCCTCAGCATCGGTAGGAGAAGCAGCAAGCGGCCGAATCTCGTCGGCTGACGTGGATAACGATGGCGGACGTAATCGCCCAGTACGCACTGCGCCTGGTCCTGCAGCATCTCGACTGGATGTGTGTCGCACAGTCCCATAGTCTCTGCGGACAGAATGTGTATCGTGTTAGAAACAATGTATATATATATATATATATATATAAAGTAGGTTGTGGCTAACGGCCGTATGGTAGGCCAAGCAACACAAGAATTATAGTAAGTGCAAAGTCTTTTGCCGACATTCACATTCAGCCGGGTCCCAACTGGTCGTAAAGGGCTCTAACTGTCGACCAACTGGTGATCACAAGAGGCTCGGGGTTTGTTCTTAACTCGTATGGGCGTAAGTGCGGTAAACAACATATGAATAGTCATGAGATGTTGATTGATGAGATCACGCGGTAAGGGGTCATGTACTAGTCTATGGTATATCTAGGGCATAGGGCATCTTGCGAAACTGACACCACTCGTGGCCACGGACAATTATTTTTGCCCAAGCCTGAGTGTACTTATTATCAGGATTATGGGTACACATAAATAGAAGACAAGCATTTGATAAACAAGTTTCGTAGAACACTAGGTGAACACTACACAAAACTGCTATCGGATTACTAGCGGTGTGCAAACGGAGCTGTTTCTACTGGCCCTGTATATCTAAGCACCATTTTGGCGGGTGTCAAACGTTCATAAAATGTAACAAGATCAAATATTTACGTAACTTCGACTATTAAAAATGATCTATCTCGCTTTTTTTTTTTGAGGGGTTTTCCTGTAGCGGTTTGGCGGCAACGGGCGGCACGACGAGTTACGCGTCATATGCGCTGCATCGACTTCGAACGTTGCGGGGCTGATTTTGCTTACCTGGTTTGAACAAGACGATTGCCTTAAGGCAAGCTGCACTCGGTCTCGTCCGGAGAAAGCTGACGAAGTCTCCGCATGACGTCCTGTACGTAGTGAATTTCGACGGGATTGAGATCGGACACTTCGGGTCCGGCTGCCGCTGGGCTGACGGCACTGCGTTCCGGAGATCCGGGAGGCGATTTGGGTGACGGAAGGCCGGGACGATTTGCCGGGCAGCGCCGAAATCAGATCGACACCGGCGGACCACTGCGACATGTAGAACAGGAATAGGTCTTTCCAGGACTCCTCGAGCAGACACACCTGGTCGCCGCGGGACAGCGTCTGGAACGTCGGCAGGCACTTCACCCAGCGGATGACCATGAAGAGCAGACGAGCTGTCACTTCCTGGGTTGTGCCTCCGGCGCCCATGATTGCCGGCGCGGCAAGCGGTTGGCGGCGGCGGCGGTGGCGGCGGCTGAGGTTGCAGCGCACGAGGCCGGACTTCGGTCGACGTCGATCCGCTCTCCGAGGCCGACGACGACACGGTGAGTAGCGGTGAGGTGCAGCTCGATGGTGGCCGCTCCGACGGATCCTCGGTCGACGGGGAGCGCGGGCGTGCAAAACCCGTCAAGCCTGTCGTCGTCGTTGGTTGGGGCAAACGCAGGCGGGCAAACCGATCGTCAGTCAGTTAGTCAGACAGGCAGAAGCCGAAGCAGAAACACACAAATGCGACGTGAATTAGTGTCTGGCTGGCGGTGAAGCAGCACGTTCCCTCGGTGCTTAACAAGCCCATTCACATCAACATAAACGTCGGGGACAACAACCATAGCAAAACACGGTGTGGTACTCAATGACGTCACAGAGAACGAGAGCGAAGGCGGAAGATAGAGAGAGAAGAGGAAAGTCGCTATAAAATGCTGCAGTAACTGCAGCACCGTTCGATACTTCGAAGCCAACTTACCCATGAGTCCCTGTGGCGGTGGCGATGCAGTTGAAGTAGTAGTCCGTGTAGTAGTAGTAGTCCACTCTCCTAGCAATGGTTGGTGCTGGCCAGAGCTACCGTTAGCAACGCCCCTAGCGCCGCTGCTGTCTATGACAATGCCAGCGGCGTTTGTGGACAGCTGCAGCGGGGGCGGCGGAGGAGGCGGGGGCGCTATGCCCGATCCGCCAGAGGCGGCAGCAGCAGCGGCTGCAGCTGCTGCGGCTGCAGCGGCCGCCGCTGCCGGGTTGAGCAGCATCTGCAGGAGTCCGGCCGACGACGAGCTGAGCCATGAGCGTCGATGGAAGGGGTATAGAGGAAGATTGAGAGTGACCCCCGCCGTCACGGCCGGTCGTCGTCGACGATGACAGCGACGTTGTTGTGGTCGTTGACGTGGACGTCGTAAGGCTGGTAGAGGCCGCGGCTGCGGGCCGCTGCAGGCCGCCGCCGCCGCTGCCAGTAAGCCTGGAGGCGGGCCAAGGAAAGAGAGCCCAACGAATGCGCGTGCGAATGAGGAAGGAGGAAGGGTGTGATGATGCTGAGGGTGTTGAGAGTGATGATGCGGATTGTATGAGGGTGAGCGCCGGGGTGGTGGTGATGGCTGTGATGATGATGATGATGAGGGGAAGGAAGAGGTAGCGGTATAGAGGAGCAGAATGGTGGGGGGTGGGGGTGGTGGTGCGGGTGGTGCGGGTGCGAAAGGGCGCCCAACTGAGGCGACGGCGCGGCAAACGGGGGCGCCGCTCCAGAAGGAGGCGGTGAGAAGGTCAGGGATCCTGCACCTCCGCTGCTGCCACCGCCGCTGCTGCTGCCGCCCCCCAGGAACAACGACGAGTCCAAAGGGGGCACTATTGAAGCGGAAATGCCGCCACTCATTGGTTGCCCGCCACTGCCGCTGCCACTGCTGTCCCTGCACAGATGGTGGAACGAAAACAAACGAGACGACGATGACGATGACACATTGATAGACACACGTATATATATATATATATATATTTGTTCGCGCAGACATAGATCTATAGATAAGGTATGAAAATTTAGCCAATCCGAGTATCAGTGATAATAACTAAGTGGGTCATAGAGTGGTCCGAGTGCTTGTGGTGATTGATGGCAGTAGTAATAATGTTGCTAAAGTTTATTATGGTGATTATTCTGATGATGATGATATGTATTATGACGAAGATCATGATTATCATCAAAACACATAGAGACTTGCACTTAGCCATATTTTCATCGAATCGTTGTTAGCCGCAGTTTGTCGCATCTCGGTCCCCTTCTCTTCCCTACCTAGCCCATATGCCTTCCCGACTGTTCCGGTTTTCGACCAGCCCCTTCAACCCCTCCATCGTTTGTCCCATCTTGTCCCCGAGCCCGAGAGTTGCATTCGCTCTCTCTGGTCTTTTCATTGACGGCATTGCATGGTATCGTTCTTGTTGCCTGCGTGACGGCTGCTCCGTGCCAGAAACGGTGGTGCTGGTCGGGACCACTCTTTCTCTCAGGGCTCAATGGCTGCCCATTCAGTTAGCTCTCGGGTATCGTCCATCAGACGTTGCCCTGTGTCCTCCTTGCCCCCCACGTTGGAGGGGCACTCCGCAACGGCGCGATGAAGAGAACGACGACGACGAGCGACGATCAGGTGGAAGCAGCAACGGACTCGGTCGGCCGGCAGAGGGCAAAGCTCGCCGGTTGTGAAGACGCCTCCGGTATGTGCTATACATACGCTAGTGCCAGTCTCCGTGGCTGAGGATGACCGATCTCTTGCTACTGCTTGCCGCCAGCCCTGCGTTTGTTTTCGCTTGCCACTCCTCCCCCCGACGACGACTCAGATTCCGACAAACTCGACAAAAGCGAAAGAGCAGCAGCAGCAGCAGATAGATGACTGATCGATAGCCGCGATCTGCACGCAGTTGAACAAAACTCTCGCACACTTGGGGCACGAGTACGTCGATACCCCAGAGGAACCAAGGGGGAGAAAGCAGTACAAGCGCACCCCGCCCTTCAGCTGCTGGCGCCTCCAGCTGTTGACTGGCAAAGAGGCTTGTTGGTTGGGGCAGATACGATGGAGATAACAGTGGAAGAAAAAAGGAAGATGAAGAAAAATAAAAACAAACAAGTAAGGAACAAAACTGCACATCGGATTCTTACCTGGGCCGCCCGTGCGCAAAGAAGGTCGCCTTCGGTATCTTGCCCATTTCGGAGACATCTTTGAATTTGGGTTTACGTGGTCCGCGCTCGTGCTGAACGGCTAAAAATACCAAGGAGTAAGCAAAGCATTAGACAGGACGCTGGTGGTGTTAATTAGACTATAGCTCGCGCACGTTTGTCAGTATATTATATGCTACTGTACTCCTTTTAGATATAAGTGACCTGTGGGAAACTACACGTTCCGCGCGATATGGTGTCGCCTGCTCTTATACACGCATAATTTCGTACAAATCATCACAAATATTCGAATCTTAGTTTGTTAATGCTTTCGGGCAACACGACTATTTTTTAAAACCAATTTGTGCTACTAAAGTTAGCCAGGAGATACCTTCTACATGCAGAATACCATTGTTAGTAGTTACCGATGAACAGCTACCATTTTGTAACTCATCGTCGTTAATTTATCACACTAAGTGACAACACATCGACCACTAATGATAATGAGCATACTGGTCACTTACCGTCTTATTCATGCTGGCCTCAAAGCACTTCTTGAGTCGGCAGGCGCGACACTGATTCGGTGCGTTTTGTCGATGGGGCACTTGCCTTTAAAATCACCCTGTGCCTTGCAGGTGTACACGCGATTTCGGTGTATGCTTCGTTTGAAGAACCCCGAGCAGCCTGCAAAACGCGTTGATAGGTAACTCACGTTTTATTGACGGTAAATTTAGTGTTACGTTGAGACACTATGTTAAAAAGGGTCTGATTAATATCTAGAATCTACCAAAAATGGTGAATAAACATAACAATTAAATACTAGCTTAAGAGTGTCGGTAGATAGAAGTATCTGGGGGGCATTAAAGGTTGCTTGTATGGAGGAATTTATATATATAATTGTCTATTCTATGCTGCTGGGAAACTCGGGTTTGGGCCTGGTCAACACATACCCGTTTAAAACCATTTAGAATCTAATGTATATCTTACCGTCACAGCTATAAATGCCGTAGTGTTTTCCGCTGCTCCGATCACCGCAGACCCCGCACGGAATGTCGAGGAGACGATCTCCTCCCATGGGCCGAGCTGTAATCAGGCCAGGCAAATTATAAAGGCACGTGGTTATTTATTATTGACAGTCGCCTTACTGTCGAGCATAAGTTTTCAATAAGAACGTAAATGTAGGATGTTATCGGTTGGGTTGGATTCCGATACAACGCATCATGGGCAGATGATCAGGATTTTTGTTAGCAAATGCGTGTTAAACTAAATGATATTTTTAAAAACGCTTTGGATGATGCACAACGGGTGAACTATTATTTTTGTCCTATGTCTGTGTTTAAAAAAGTGTGTCTTCTTTAAGTCGTCATGCACTCTTGCAGACGTTGTTTCGCAGTGTCCAATGCTCATTCTTTTCTATTTGTAAACATGCTCGGGCGTGGGTACCCAGCGTTAGCCCTCTTTTCTTATCATATGCTCTTATATTGACATAGTTTATTGACACCTTTAGTTTTCTTCTACCAGCGTAACTTGTATCGTAATATCTGCATTATCATCAATAAATTGAGCTGTGCTGATTTGCGCATCTCGTTGCATCACCTCGCCGGCTCCCCAGACTTCTTCTAGCCCTTTGGGTTTTGCGTTGTCGTATGATAGACTAAGCGTCGTGACGGTTTCTTAATAGATTCTAAATATTTCACACCCACTGAAAGCCGATAAGACGTGCGATTGACCTCACAGCTATTATTACTTGTCTACAATCCCACACGGATTTGCTTGCTCTGGTTTTGGTAGTTACGTTCTGAACAACTCTATAGTCCTTATCAAATTTTCCAGGTTCAATGTACATATGCTTATGTTCTCATTGCTTGAACGTATATAGCAAACAGGATGAATAACATTGAGCGCTCATGTCGTGTGCCCTCCAATGTTTTCATGCCTTTCGATGTAGATCCGGGTGGAAATTAGTGTATATCTTTAGTAGTCTTAATAGTCATGGCCTAGATTGAGCGAAAGCAGCCAATTTCGACCATGTTTAGCCTGTTTGGGCTTCACGTTCAGAAACTCAGTGGTAATTTACGACAGGTGTTGCTCCATTCTCTTGGGTGTCATCTGTTTGCTTTTGTTGTTTTAACCGGTCGTGTTCTGAAGTGTCTTCTAGTGTGTTTCCTGATATATCCTCAACCCGCGATAAAAGCGAGTATACAGCCGTTTTTTCTTATTGGCTTCTTTTGCCCTCTTTGGCCCCAACCAGCTACTTGCTGTTTCCCAGCATTTGTTCCAATATCGAAACATCGTCGGCTTTGACATGGTTTGGCACTTGCTTGAGCCAGCGTAAAAAAACTTTCTACATGCTATCTGACCGCCTACCTTACCTTCCTGGATCGATAGATCAGGTCTGGTTGCTCAATACCCTTTCGTGTTTGATTCTTTCAGGGTTGCCTAGTTGTGCCTGACTCGTCCCAGACTACCTTTGCCTTTGTTAACGGTAGTTCTCGATGCCTTTGCGTCGATTATCTATCGGACCCCGCAGACTACAAACGCGTACGTTGTAGTCAAATATATGTTCTTATGATTGTCCACGGTACACTGTTTCACTATGCTGCGGGATAGTTCGCGGTACTGCCCTCCCTATTGCGTTTTCACCACTGGCACTGTTCATGGCGTTTAGGTTAATCATATAGTAAAGTATGGTAGCGTGGTGCATTCGGGTGCGCCACGCGATCGGAGGAAAAACATAGGTGCGTGGGTTCGATCCTCATTGTTGCACAT
>QVRM01003452.1:0-66860 GCA_003439945.1 Dermanyssus gallinae
GATACTGCGAGAGCGTCGAAAATTCGGCGATCTTAGAGGCAATTCGCTCATTCCCTGTTGCAATGCGGAGCCGGACTGGATGACTGCGGCCACGTCATCTGCGTGACATGTTGGATCAAACTGTTCCTTCGTCAGAGCGCCTGCTAAAATTATCTGAGCATTTTCTGGGCAGAGTGTTAAACGGCACATTACCTAAATGTTTGTCTACCCAGTATTTTAGGTGCAAATCTTACAGCTTCAAGAAAAAAGACAACTCAATAAGACCATAGCTTGTGGACTGACTCGGCGTAGGATTGCTGCCAAGATAGCAATGGCGAGAATAACAAAGACAATTTTGACAGCCATTCTGCCACATCAGGTGGAGTGGCTGTCAAAGGCGACGCAGAAGCACTAGTACATGCTACACGTGCCCCTCTTAGAGACTGAGGACCAAGTAAAGGTTCTGGTGAAACTTGATTTCTGCAATGCATTAATACGTTAAGAAGAGACCGGATACTAGACGCAAGTGATGGAGAAAAGTCCAGAGCTTTTGCTATGGTCTGGCAAAGTTACAGAGATCCCTTCACTCTTACCTGGGGCACAACTTCAACATGCGTTCGGAAGCGGGCATTCAGCAGGGTGACCCGCTAGGGCCTGCTCTATTTAGTCTCTGGTATATCAGATTTAGTATCGCAAACTACAGAGCCCTTTTACACGTATGGTATCTAGATGACGCCACGCTGCCCGGCCCTGTAGAGTATCATCGCAACAGATTTAAGAGAGTGCTGCAGTTGAAGAAGACGGGGGGACTGACACTGAATGCCGCAAATGTGAGATTACTGCTGTCGGGGGCTCTCACCTCAGGAGAGAGAGGAAGCAATTCACAAGATCACAGAAATACTCCTGGGCATCACGCGGTTAGAGCTAAACAACTTAGAAGTTTGGGGGCCCCCGTAAAGCAAGACGGAATAATCGCATACACTCTCTGAGAAAAAGAAGCCCTTACCAAATTCGTCCACGACTGACACGCTTGCATCCTCAGGCTGCGCTGTGCATTTGGAGATATAGCCTAGGGTCTTCAAGATTTAACTATATACTGCGTGCATGCCCTGCTTTGACGTGCCCCGAAGAATTGACGGCGTATATGACGTCAGCAGAGACATACTTAGTGAAGTCCTAAACGTAAATTTAGAAGAGAACACCTGGCAGAGAGCAAGTCTTCCGATACGTGAAGGTGGTCTGGGAATGAGGAGTGCCACTGACTAGCTCCGGTCTGCTACGCTGCTTCACCGGTGCAGTTCGGTCCGGTGGCAGCTTCGTTAGTGGAAGAGGCAGTTCGACCACAAATAAGATATGAACCAGTAAAGCAACGGGACACTATTAGAACCATGCTAGACCCAGGCCCTTTAGAAGAATATCCTAGCCAATATAACCTAGATGAGCTCAAAAGTAAAAAAAAGAGCAGAGAAATCTTAGACGAGCTTGTTTCCCGGAGAGACCGCGCCGTATTCTTAGCGGCACAAGATAACTTCAGTGGGGGTTGGCTTAAGGCCTTACCCTCGCCTCAGCTCGGCACCATGCTGGATCCCAACTCTTTCCGCATGATGTCAGCACTTAGAATCGGCGCTAGCGTCTGCGAGCCGTTTCAGTGCAAACTGTGCGGGGAGATGGTGGATTCCAGTGGCCTACACCCACTGAGTTGCCCGAAGAGCGCCGGTAGATCGTCCAGACATGCTGAACTGAACGGTGTGATCATAAGGTCCCTTAGGAAACCCGGTATACCATCTACACTTGAACCGAGAGGTTTAGTGTCCGCTGGCGAAGAAAGACCTGATGGGGTGACCATTGCATTATGGTCACATGGAAAGTCCCTACCTTGGGATGCAACGGTTCGTGCACAAACCGCGGCTTCCTATTTACACCACAGTTCTGTTGAGCCGGGGTGGGTAGCAAAGCACGCAGACGCCAGAAAACGGTTTAAATATGCTGGACTGGAAACAAGATATATTTTTGTGCCTATCGCCATGGAGACGCTAGGACCAATCAGCAAGGGAACCGAAGCATTTCTCAAAGATTTGAGTAAGCGAATTCAGGAAGTTACGAACGATCGAAGAGAGGGTCAATTCTTGAGGCAAGCATTGTCCTTGGCCGTTTGCAGAGGAAACGCGGCATCTATTTTAGGCGCCATGGAGTGAACTAATTATTTAAAAAACTTTGCAATAATACGTTCAGACCTCTCAACTGTAACATCGTTTAACATGTAATAATAATATAATAATAATAATAATAATAATAATAATAATAATAATAATAATAATAATAATAATAATAACAGTACTTAAGAATAGGCATTCTTGAATCCTATGGCTGTATAGACTGCTCAGTTTACAGCGGTCTCACAATTTCTAGGCTAGTTATTATTGGGCTCTGTCTCAGATTGAACTTTTTGAATATACGAATAATGGTCAACAGGACGGAATGACCAATATATGCGGCCATAGCGGCGCGTTCGATCTCAGCACGACGCATACCCTTTCGAAAGGATTTTTTTAAATCGCTAAATTTCGGTTTAGGTTATGAATGCATAAATACAATATTAAAATAAATAAGATTACTTATGTTTACACCATTCATGAGTGTTAAATAAACGAGTTTGCCCAGAACAAAATTTTTCAGCGCATTCAGATGCTCGAGCCGTATGGTGGTTTCCCAAGCAGTATCAGTAAACGCATAATATTTTTAGTTATTCAACATCTCATGCCCAGTCTCCGTAGAAATAATTTTTAAATGTAATTTATTTATGTATATAATAGTTGTTATTCACAAGGGTAGGGCTGCGCGACGCATCCAACATCTTAGCTAGCGCGAAGGTTATAAGAATTGACGTATATATAATCGTCTATTGAATCGTATCGTTCGTCGCCGTCTTCCATTCAAAGAATTTTTCCTGGAACACTTTTCCGAGAAGAGCACAGTTTCCGGCCAAGTATTGTAGATCTACGATCTCGGCATGCAACGTTCTGCTCAGAAAGATAAGAAAAGCAACGGCCAAATCCGGAAACGGCGCCTTGATGCCGCATTTGTTGACCTTTAGCCGCGTTCGACACTGCATCTAAAGCGACTGTGATGTTTAGGTGGCAGGTGCAAGTATACCATCGAAATGATTGGGTGGCAACTTTTCTTCAGATTAAGTTTACCAAGATTGACGATGGTGTAACCGTGAGTGAGAAGCAAGACTACCATTTTGCACAGAGTGATAGCCTTAGTTCTCTCATATTCTCGCCGTTGATTTCTGATTTAACCGTACATGGCAATAAATCAGCATGCATTTTTAGGTGGTTGAAGTAGTGCTGTATGAGCCCTAGATTTCACTATAGCAGGTGCTCACTACACTCAACTGTTATGCTCGCGAGGCTGTATTAAGATCAACGTTTCCAAAACAGAAGCTATGAAATTTAGAAAAGGTGATGGACCTTTTAGTGCAGATCTGCTAAGATACGAATGAACATCCTTTTCTAAAACCACTACATTTCTAAACGAGTAATGGGGCGAGTAAGAAGTCCGTCAATGAAAATGAAATCAAATTGGCGGCGATAAATCCAGGTGTCTTTCTGACAACGGCTATAACATCAGACGCATGAGAGGCCACCGTCCTTCCTACCCGATACTTTGCAACTACGCTTGCTATCTAACACTGGCTAGGTAGGAAAGGTCCAGAAATAGCTATAGAGGAAAATTACGATACTGAGCCGAACGATAGCCGCATGTGCCGGCTTAGCCATCAAGTATGTTTCTAGTATCATGTCGTAAACTGTAAAAAACTTTTCTCTTTGACGTTCTTAAACTGTGGGTGTAACAGTTGGCTACAGAATGTTTTCACACATCAGTCAAATCGGTTTTATATTTTGACAACGTGTTTCCAAGTTTTACGTTTTTGCTGGGACTTACGTTTCTGAGATTGTACAACGCAGAATAGGTCCTTAGGTTTGATTATTAACATGTGGAAATTATCTAGGACAAGTACAAGTTTATTTTCGACTATGTGAATGTTTTATGACGACTGTGTACAAACTTTTAAATTAAATTATTATAATCGTTTAAAGTGTAGAGTACAACTCTTGGAAATCGTTTTTCCGTTAGCCACTTTATGGTATTTTGACAAAAACGATAGTTTTAGGCGTTAAACCTAAAACCTTTGCCTAGTTCAACGTGCCATGCTGCAACAAGGGCTGTTGGGGAAGCCTCAATATGTCCGACCCTCGGTGCATTAAAGACATGCGATTCTCCGCCTGTAGGAGATCGAAGATATTCTAGAAAAAAAAATGTTTTTAAAAACGTTTTTCTAGTTCAACGTTGTCTGATCTGTTAGCAAACAACTGCCCGTTGTATGCTAATCTTGCTCGGCGTTGAAGCACAAAATGTGTGCATTCTTCCCTCGCCTTCGTGCGTAGTTGCTTAGCCGAGCTGGCAGCATAGGATTATATGAATTCTTGTTTTTTTACCATTCACTTGCATTTTCTAAGATATATTTTTTGACGCAAATTCATAGCGCCTTATGCATTCGTCCCACGCTGAGATGTGAACGCCAAGCCCACGCTTTGACGGGTACTGCAGCGTCTAATCGTTTACTAGGTAATACTTAGCACAAGCCTGCAAACAGAACCGCTAGTGAAGCGCTAGTGAAACCCCAGCGTGGAGCACACAGGGTGGAACTAGCTTACGAGTTTTCATTCAAGTTTCACACAGACTGGCGCACGATTTATCTTGTGTATACATGAAGGCAAGAGCATGCGGCTCTCTTCTAACGGTACCGAGGTGTACAGATGCCATGGGGTCTAATCTCAGTCGAGGCTTCGAAAACATTTCCTTGTCGGTCCTGCAAAAATAATGGATGGTTCGATAATCGGCGACCTCAGCCTGCTTACCGAACTCCTCCCGCCCGGGGAGACAGAAAACTCGCTGACTTCGAAACCAGATTAAACGCTGGCTTTTCGTCTGCGAAGCTAGACGATAATGAAGACTATGAGGACCACTGATCGTGCGGTCAGACGAAACCGCTAATTATGCGGTCAGAAGGAACCGCTAATTATGCAGTCAGAAAGAACCGATAAGTTTGCGGTCAGAAGAGACCGACAAAAAGAAAGCGTGGCAATTCTGATAAGGTCTATTGTACTTGCACAAAAATCCGGTGCTGAACACTGCAGTGGAAATTGTTGCTACTTCCTGGAAATCACGTGAGAGTTATTTGCGCATATGCGAGCCTTTCTCGCTGCTCGTTCGATATCAATATTTGATCGGAAACTATCGTGACGAAATTGGAACAGCTTGCAACAGACGGTTTTACTTCGGCTCTAATTCGCGCCTCTAATTTGTCCGATATTAATTGAGGGTAACTGCATCAATCCGCCTCGGTACAACAACGTATTGGAAGATGTACAGCTTACAAAAATTGCCTGTTTCCACAATTCCGTTGTGAAGCTAGTCTTAGTCAGCTAGACGACCATTCTACTGAGGGAGACAGCATCCTGTATTGAAAACTTATCAGTAACGAGTCTGTTGATGCAGTAAAAGCTGTCCTATAACCAGTCGCCAGTGATTATCTAATGGTCGCTCATTTATTTATGACTGTTCTAACGGGAGTACAATCCTGGTCTCCACGAGCTATGATCTTCAATTTGAATGCGACAAACTGAAACACTTTCTTTCCTCACGCCAGAACACTAATGCTATGTACGCCACCTTTGTTAACCAATTAGTACCCGTGCAATCTCGTCCCTTTAGTTCCCTTTACGAAAAGAGGAACCGAAGCGAAGCTTAATGCAAACGCCGAAGGATTAACGAAACGAAAATTGCGGCGAGGAACGTACAGAAATAATATAATGTAAATGCCTTCGGAGGAGGCTCAACAGAATGTTGCTCAGAAAACGCTTCTTTGTAGAAGGTAATATCTCAGCCTCTCGCGACGCCTCTCTGATCCGTAGGCATGTTTAGCGTCGAATGAAGGTAAAAGATCATCTCCGCATAATCAAACGTGCTGTGGAATGGAACGATCGCAATCGACGATTTCAAACAAGTTGAAATCCTATGAGCCACCTTTGTTGCAATGTATCCCGTTCCTGAGGAACTGGCTGGGCGTGTCACGCAATCTAGAGAACGTTTCGGTACGTTGCAACTAAGTATCCTTCGACGTTTGAAACGTTTCGCCTGACGGAGTTCCCGCATTCGTCTATCCGAAACGCGGAAGCGGTGTGTATATCGCCATGTCAGGTCTCTAGAAGACAGGCAAGTGCTGCACGCATTCCGACATGCAATCGTCTACCCAGTGCATGATAAGCGTGACAAGGCAGGCCCAAATAGCAAGTCTTCTGTCGCGTTGACTTTTTTTTATCCTTGCAAGCTGCTAGAAGGTTTTCTAGCTAAGACCGTCTACCACAATGCCAATCTGTGAGCGCTCATCTTCAAGGTAGAATGTGCCCATGCTCCTGATTAATCTCGCACGCTTCAAATGCTACGAGCTCAAAATGAGAGGGCTCTACCACTCTGAACGATCGAAATCATTAGGCTGTATATTTTGTATTATTTTAAGTAGGCATTTAAATCCATTACACATGACCAGCCACTAGCCATATAAAGAACAGATGATTAGATCCCACCAGTCTTGAAAAAGAGGCATTTTACCGTGCATGTGAACATTAGTCAGTCATCCACATGGCGGTCAATATGAACAAAGTCGAACGGCGTCTATGAATGGTTCCGTCGAGTTGACCTACGATTGTCAGTATACACATATGAAGTTTGCACATGGACAGATGTAAATCCCAGCTATAAATACTTCCTTGGTGAACAGGTGCTCAACGTACTTAATAAGAAGAACATTGGGGTATTTACAATCAAGACCTCAAGCATTGGGCACATACCTTAGCTATAGTTACACGCTGTTCAAACAGCTCCAACTGGCTCTTTTTAACATTTGTACTTAAGGACTCTGGTCTATATATACGGCTTCAAAAACAAAATGTTCTCTGCCTACGTTGATGTATGCATTACCTGTATGGGATACGGGTGTAAAAATCTTCAGATTGTAAGGATCATAACTTGATCGTCGTATTCACTGCCAGAACGGCATACGAGCAAGAGCCGACGTTTTAGTCAACGTTGCAAGTCATACGTAAGTCGAAAAGTTGTGCAAAAAGCATTAATGCGGACTTCTGAACGGCTCGTCTTCGTGATAAGAATATATTGATAACTCTTAAATGATAAGAGTCCAATGTCATTTTGGAACCAATGCATGCCTCTACGAACTGCTGTTGGATCAGACTGCTGGTGGTGATTTCAGCAGTAGGTGTAATTCGCTCAAGTGTCGCATTTTGTTTCACGCGGAGTCGAGCGTAGGTATAGTAAAGAATCCACACGAAAGGTCTATTTATCTTCATGAAACGTCTATCTATCTTAATAAAACGTCTATCGTTATCTTCACGCGACGACTGCCACAGAAGTGGGCAAATAAGTGCGTTTACGTATATCGCCCCCTACCTTTAACGCTACTCCAATCTGCGACCTCTCAGACCGGATCGGTGCCACTTCGCCTTAATAGATAAATGATGATATCGCGCAGTGATATCATCATTCAATCCGTGAAGTCATATCAATACGTGAAGTCATGAATATTTGCAATGCCTGCGTGGATGTGGCTTGCAATGCACTGGCATGGTAGCTCTTGTGGTTCGGAGATAGCGGATAACGGTGGTCTACTTTTAGTAGACTGAACTGGCGCTTAAATTGAGAAGTGACGCCTCTGAAATAGGTCAAGCGATACGATTGATGTTCAAAATCTGTGAGGCTTGTAAAATCGGAAAACTACAGAGCTAGCACCATCTCTAACCACTGACCCTTAAGATCTGGCCCTATTCGCAAGCGCTTTCACTGGCCCTATATTGCGGCGATGCTTAAATTTGGCGCATCCTTTCAGGTCCAGTGCTACGTTCTCCCTGATATAAAACGACAAGCGACAAGCGCCTCGGTTTACGAGTCATCCATTTACGCTGTATGACTGCGTTCTAATTCTCTAAAAAAACACACAATAGTTGGATAACGATATGTTGCAACAAACAATTACACCATTGTCTTGCCAATTTTACAATCGAACGAATGATTGACCATTAAATAGTACTTAAAAAAAAAAAACTCTAAGAAAATGTTTTTTAATTTGAGAGTTTGCCCCATGCGACTGGCATTTCCGTGAGGCATATCTTTTCAGCGCACCGAGGGCCGGATATGTTGAAATATTTAGGATTTGTCTAACAGTCCTTGTAGCAGCATAACCGCCTACTCTCAATGGTATTGCTCTACATCTATTCCCAACGAGCATTGCTCAAATAAAATTCGATCAATAACAAGAATCGAACCGGCAACACCCTGGTATATGACAACTAACTTCTTCATTCCCCACAAGGTATTTGCGAATATTTTAGAGAATGACTCATTAGTTGTGATTGGTATACTTGTACATAGTCTCTAGATATTGTAGACGCCAGTCAAGTCGAATCAAGACGATTGTTGATGTTACGTGTTTCTGGCTTCTCTCTTCGAAGGAAACCTTGAGAACTTTTCCTATTGACGCTTCTAACGATTTCCGCAACGTTTCTCCGAGAGAACTCTTTTTCTGACCTTCTTTTGGCTTGCTATTCTTTTCTAACACCGTAGTTGCAAAGAATACAGAAAGAGGCAGGTTTTCAAGTGCACTTACGACCGGCTGCACTGCATTCTCGATACAGGGAATGCAACCCGAGCATCACCGAGCAAGATGGCTTAATGGCAACGCCTTTGCCTTGCATTCGGGAGGACTGGGTTCGTTACCCAGACCGACCACTCTTAAATTGGTTTGCATGGTTTCCAATTTAGACAAGGTAAATGCCGGAATGGATTCAAAATTAGCCATGACATGGAAAAAAAAACCGTACACGGGCAATAGCCTTACGGAAAATCTAAAAAAAAAAAAACCCTTTCCAACATACAATCTACGCATGTTTCACAAAACTCTCAATAGGACGGTCGTTTCTGCTAAAAAAAAATCCAAAGCGTCAGAGCGTTGAGATGCTGTGCCGGTTCGCGTATCTTGTCTCTGGCCTTTTTTTTTTTTTTACTATACAGGCCCAAGTGTGCCTTAAGAAGTTGTCAGACTGGACACCGGCTACGGGTGCACAGAGCGGTACTAATGGGTCATCTGGGTGCTTCTCACATTGCTAACGATTACGCAAGGTGATAATGATGGTGACCGAGGTGGTGGCGGGGGTGGTATATGGGGATGGTGATGATGACAGCAGGGCTTGATAACGGCCGCAGGGCCGGTGGAAAGTGATGATGGGGTTGCATGACGATGATGATGATGAGAATAATGTTGACTGTTCAAGTAGACTGCAGACGTATAGTTTATTCGCACCGAATCGCAGAGGGCGAAGTTTCACATTAGTCGACGACTGTCACTGTCTCAAAGGTATATTGCTATGCTTACGAATCCGGAATGGAGATTTCCACACTACTGATTCGAATGTAGATTTCGCTGTACTTTCCAAGATACGGATACGTCCGCACCGTTGAGGACAGCTATATATATATATATATATATATATATATATATATATATATATATATATATATATATATATGAGTAATTTCCGCAACCTCCCTTTTTCGTCGACGCTTATTTTTGGTTGTGACTGAAAACAACAGTACCACCTCTCTTCAGTGTGTATGCTTTGGAACTTGTACGAATCCAGTCAATCCGAAAATCCCTTTTAATAAAGGATGCGTTATAGCTTAAAGACGCGTTATTATCCAATTCAGTGTAAGTACTTATGTATTGTACTTTATCAGTGTGCCACTGAAAGCTATTTCAATGCCTGCGGATACAAATAGCCAATAGCTAGGTCGGTTTACCAGCCGCCGTTATAAAGGTCAGTTCTCTATTCTGTTTTGGATTCGTCGAGTACAGCTTGACACGAGTCCTGGGGTGGTGTCTGGTTGCTGTTTCTTGTTAAAGCTCACCGCCGTCAAATTAGAGCCTAAGCAGCTTCTTTACAAATCAATTCTATCGTATTTCGTCAATGCCTTCCGACGTATTTTTTGCTGCAGTCCGACCCCGCGTCGGCAGTTCTAGTTGAGAACCAAAGCGCTCATGTGCGCGTTGTTAACGATAAGCCGACGTTAAGAAGTGACGCTCACAAATCAAACAGCCTACTAGATGACTGAGGAGGCAAATAAACAAGCGTCTACTTTATTGCCTTAACTTCACAGTAGTTTGCGAAAAATTAAAAAAACTTCAGTAGGCTGATCGTCAAACCATTCAAATTCTCTTGTATTGCATCCTGATCCGGTGAAGGTATCAATTTGTATCAGGAATATCTTCCATACTATATAGGTGTGCATGCAAAAATGTCGCTATTATTTTCACAAGTCAGGTTTGACGCTAATATTGTTTCTCCTGTGTGATTTTTTTCTCTTTTTCTAACTATATATATATACTCGTCGTATGCTACCGACGGAGCAACTCACCTACTAGAAGTGCTGCTGAATAATTTTGTAATTTCTCTGCACCAAACAAACATTCGTGTCTAAGCACTGTGTGGTGAATCGTCCTCAGTGCAGGGGGGGACTTTGTGTTGTGCGTGTGCGATAGCTCAGTGTCAAACATCTTGTAAGTGGGCAATCCAACATCCGTTGAAGAAGCATCTTCTTCGTTCGAAGCGGGCGCGCTCAGTGGATGCCCACTCTAGCTCTCTCCTAAACAAGCTGCACACGAGCCGAAAAGGTGTCCTAACTGTGAACTCCGTATCGCTACCAGTACGCACAATTTCTTGCTCCCAATGTGAACAGTTGGTTCACATATTGTGCACTCAAATACAGACACAAGATGTCGCCGGAAAAACAGCCGCTTTCTCGGAGTTCAAGTGTCACCGCTGCAATCCGCCAGCTGGCACTCACAGACGCTGCTGGTCAAGCTAGTGATGGCGAGGTGGATGCGAATGATAATGCTGATGATGATAATGCCGATGCCGGCGACGTCGCATCGCTTGTGCACACCTCCTTGTCAAGGAAGTGCGTGCACTTCGCACCTTAGTAAAGAAGCAGCAACGCACAAACGAAAAGCTTGAAAATGACACTGGCCATCTAACCACGATGCTGGCAGAGATGTCTAGCTAGCTGCAACAAGACGAGCCCTGTGGATAAACATTCATTCACACCGGGCCAGCCAGATCACGATCTCGCAATGATCGCTCAAACTTTCGAGAGTTTCGTTTGGCTGCAAGATCGAGAGACCGCAAAATTGCCAGAGCACCCCGCCTACGCATGACGACAACTTTACAGCCAAGAAAGTACACTAACAACAGCACCGCGCTGCGAGTACGCAAGATCAAATCAAAGTTTGCGACATATTCTTTATGTATTGTCAGCATATCCGAACTAGACAGAGACGAAAGTTTTTTTCTGAACCTCTATGGAGGTCCGGAACACTTGTTATGGATTATAAGGATCGACGGGGCAATACAAATGTTGTAGAGACATTTCCAGTCGAAACCAACTGACAAACTAGTGCGCACTTGTGCACACTCAACATATATACGGAACCTTCCACGACACACACACACACCAGCGAAAATCTATCAACTGCATTTCTTTCAAAGCTACATCCATTACGAAGAATTCTACATGCGGCTCATTGAATCAATTTTGTTCTGAGTACAGCGTTGACCTAGTGTGCATCACCGAGACATGGGCTACCAGTGACAAAATCTCATCAGTCGACCTGTCGCTGGGCGGTCGGTATACGGTATTTCGTAAAAGCTGCAACAGTCGCGGTGGTGGTGTGTGCATTTCGCTACATCCGAATTGCAAGCTATAGAAGTTTCCATTACGGATGAATCTACAGAGACCATTGCTGTTGGCATGCTATGTGGAACAGATCGAAAGTGCCGGGCTATTTGTTGTTATTTTTTACCTACGGGTTCTGCGACACAACTGTTGAGAGAATGACTACACTTTGTGGTTTCCTTGACGAGCTCTTGCAGGTAGACTTTCCGGTCATTAAGACGGGAGACTTTAACCAACCTGACATTAATTAGAGATGTATTGACATGTCCTCAAGGGAAACCACGAAAGAGTATATATTTAGCTCTTTTTGTTGTCTTAGAGGATTATCACAACTAGTGAACGTACCCACTGGACCACGCAGCGGTACCATTTCAGACCTTGTATTTAATGACAACGAGGATATAATAACAGAGCTTTTAGTAGACGAGCCACCCGTAAAGTCAGATCACCTTGCTGTGTGTTTTACGATAAATATTTATTGACACACCTCAAAAATCCGCTAGTTCTTTCGTCGATTACTTCAACTCAGACTACAACGCAATTGCGGCTAACATTGCAGCCAGCAATTAGCGTTTGTTTTTATCCCATTATGACTCCATCGAATCACAATACACGTCATTTGTGAATCCCATCATATTTCTCATGAAGATGTTTACTCCGTTAACAAAGCCTAAATCATCTACTTTGCAAATGTTCATAGAGGACGCCTCTAGGCGCTTACATCGTTTAACGGCATTGTCCCTTGCACACTCGCGATAATCCACTCAAATGACACGAGCCGCAATCCGCAAAAGGCGACTAGAGGAGGCCAACCTAAACATTCGTAATGCCAAATTTTTTTTCGATATGCTGATCGCCGTTTAACTCTGCAGTCTGGAGTGGCTCCACTTATAGTTGGCAAACACACGATCACAGGGAACTCGAAAAATACAGCGTCAGCTATGAAAGATAATTTTGAGAGCGTATATGTTCAGCCGTCCGGAATTCCCAACACCTTGAATCAAATACCAACTGTTCTCATAAATGACATTATTTTTAACAAGGAGAAGGTAATAGTTCGCCTCAACAGCCTTAGGAGAAAGTGCTCACGGACTCCCGACAACCTTCCCCCATTCCTTCCCCTTTGAAGAGGTTGAAGTGCCGAGTTTCTTTCGGCAATCCATTATCACCCCGACGCACAAAAAGGGCTCCCGTGCAGCGCCAGAACATTATAGACCGGTCTCTCAGTGTTCAATTCCTTGTTTGTCAATAGAGAAAAGAATTGTAGTTGAGCTCTACACATGGTTTCACAAAGGGTCGATCAACAGGTACCCAGTTGTTGGAGGTAGCTCACGATTGGGACCGGCCCCGAAATCGCAACGTTTCTCTACATGTTGTTTACTTTGATTTTTCACGTGCATTCGATTGCGTTGACCATATTCTGCGTGTGACAAAAATGTCAGCTTTAGGTATTGGCCCCATAATCATATACTGGTGTAGATCATACCTGAAAGACCGTACATTTGTCGTCAAAGTTGAGGATAGCTATTCCGCCGTCGACAGATGTGTATCCGGTGTTCCGCAAGGCGCATGCCTAGGCCCCCTAATGTACACAGTATTTGTTCAGGATCTCGGGGATATGCTCTGAGATATTGGTGCTGCATATAAGCTGTGTGCAGAGATCTTAAAATCTACGTAGAGACAAAGCATGACAACAACATAGCTATTCTACAGAAAGCGATCGATACCGTATACTTATGGGCACTTATGAGAGGAAAAACCGCATGCAAACATCTACTACTAAGTCTGCCGTTTTTAAGACAATGCTAGATACTATTTAGTATATGTGTTAAATGGCCAACCTATTCTTGAAGTCTCACTCTACAAAGACCTTGGAGTAATTTTCGACCGCCAAATGAAGTTTAGACCTTTCATGGCAGAGGTTGTCAAAGCCGCGTCTCGAATGTGTAATCTCCTAATGCGTCTTGTGCAATCTCATAATAATGGTTCTTAACATTTTGAAATGTATATTATACTCAATTTAAGTGAAATAAACATAATTGTAATAATAATGGTTCTTCATTATACGGGATCATAATGTGTACTTAAAGCTGTATCAAACCTTAGTGGCACCAAAGTGGACTTATTGCTGTCACGTATGGATGACATTCTATAACAGATATGTTGACTTTTTGCAGAGCGTACAGGATAAATTTGTGAAACGAGTTGCTTGTCGGTGTTGTCTACCACGCGAGCGCATCACATTGCCTAGTGTTAGCGAATACCAATCCCACGACGATTACCGCATGTTTAAACAGCTAACGCGTTTAGCGATTGTCTGTTTGTTGCAACATCTGCTTACCATATCCACGTCGCGAGTTCAAGAGCCGAAAATCTGTCATTAAAGTTAGAGCTGTAGCTTGAAAACAAATACTTTGCTTTCAAAGAAAAACATCTCAATGTGGTTCAGCGTCTAGCAAGTGTATTAAGAACACTTTATCACCTTACATAGTTATGGGAGGAACCCATCAGAAGAAAGAATGTCGATCGTTTGTGAGATCTTAACGATGAGCGAAGCAACGACGGTACAACCCTTGCTTTCGCGATAGTCTACAGAACTAAACCACTGCCCCGGTGCCCGGTTCACCCCGCTGCCCGGCAGAGCAAGGTCGTGAGGTTGGGGGTGCAGCAACATGAGGTTACCCCGCAACCGCCCGTCATCAGTGATGAGCACACGGAGATAAAATGAACGAAATACCTTCATTGTCACGTAGCTAGAACTACTTTGTGATCTCATCTCGTACTTTGGTTACCGACCAACGCCCTTCGTGTGAGTATCATCAACCCAGACAGATGTCCTGGCCAGTAGGAAAGAAGATAATACTGTCACGATTGTAGAGGAAACGAAACTGAAAATAAACTTCAAGAGTTCGGTAATCTAACACGTGTTGCACAGGCTTTATTATGCAAAATTATAAAAATGCCACGCACAGACGACACATATCTATGGTTATATATTCTGATATTATTATAGCTGATCAGCTTGGTCTTGTAAACACTAGACGTGTTTCTACCGCGTTCCCGAATATTGTTTGGGAGAAGTAGGATTTCGGTGCGCTACTTTTGTCGTAAACTTGCTGTCTGATTCATCGAGTGACTAAAAACTACTTAACAGATACTTTTCTACTGATCTGACCAGGAATATGGGCCTGAGGCGACACAAGCGAGCTCTATCACAAACGACATCATCAACGTTTCGAAGAGAGCCCAGAAGGTGCCCGAACTCTGTGTTGGCACATGAAACACAATTCGCTGCACTTAGTGCTCACATTAAGTCCATATCCAGTGCACCCAAGTAACAACTCACAATGTCGTTAATCGTACTGACAGCTTCGTTGAGTTTAGACGCCACAGCTGTAAGCAATTCCGCCAATGACGAAACAGACAATATTCACAGCATGTTCCCTGGCGACGGTGACGCACATGGAAGTGTGGTGGACGACAAATTGCTCATGCGCACACTTGTGAAAGGGGTACGTGCGTTACGTACGTTGGTCAAATCGTACCAGAGCACAAACAGCAAACTCGAGAAAGAGCTGTTGCGTTTAACAGCTTTCAACAGCTGTAAAACGATTGTGGAAGGGCGGCCGAGCGAGACAACTCAGACCGATCCCAAACTCCGAAGGCGCTCTGCAACTTCAGGGTTTCATGAACAATTAAACACGAGCGTGAAGTACAACGCTATCTCCGGCAAACCGTGCTCAATCAAACAAACATTTTGGAAACTATTGAGCCACGAGTAATGAGCGTAGTGCTCGTAGAGGCACGTGCCTGCTCAATATCGGCAGTACCCCTCAGGATCCCGCTGCGCTTGTAGATTCGGAACCGAGAAGTCAGCAGTCCCAGAAATCGCGCTCTCCGGGTTCACAACCCAGACCAGATCTACTATTGGCCGTAGCAAGGGCCGACATACGGACCAGCATGGTGTTCGTCTCGAAGCTTAACTCTAATGTTTCAGCATCACGAGTACACGGAAATCCTAAGAAGTAACGGCTGGAGTACGTAAGATCAAACCAGAACAAAGAATGGAGTAACGGCTTTTAGTAGTACGTAAGATCAAACCTAGGTTTGCCTCTCACTCATCGTTTATTGTTGACGTCTCCGAGGTAGACGCTTTAAATATGTTCAAGGAGACTTAGTGGTACACGGGAAATTCCTAATCGACTGCCGTGACAAGGGCAATGTCCATGTGATAAAGACGTTTCCCTTTGAAGCCTGACAACCCGTCAGCTTCGATAATCACGACTCTCTCGTCTTTGGATCTAACCCCTGGACCGTCAACGTATAGTTTCGTTTCTTGCACTTTGTTCAACACTGCTCATTTAATAAAACAGTTTGCCTGCGATTCGCTTCTCCAGTACTGCCTATTGCACTCTCCGGACATTACACGCATATCTGAAACTTCATCGGCAGAACTGTCACTTTGGAGGCCATTACTCTGTGTTTCGTAAGGGCCGTATGCGGCGCTGTGGAGGCGGAGTATTTATACTTCGCAAGCCTAAGCTGGGGTACTGCAATATTAATATCAGCGGCACTTGTGCTCAGGCTGTCGACGTGCTACGCAGGACCAATCAATGTCATCGGGTAATATGTACCTACAATCAGCAACACGATTTCACTAAGGGACGATCGACGGCAACCCAATTGTTGGGGGCCTCTCATGACTGAGTCCTGTCGCGAAATCGCGGATCTCCGCTCCACATCGTTTACTTTGACTTTTCGCGTGCTTTCGATCGGGTTGAGCACCAAATTTTACTAATGAGGATGGAATTGCTAGGCCTAGGGTTCGAAATGTCATAGTAAGGTGCCGAGGCTATCTGACTGATCGAAGCCTTAGGGGTAAGGGTAAAAAGTGCTATGTCTGGTACTGCTGTACGCCCCTCTGGAGTCCCGCAAGGTTCCCGCCTAGGGCCGCTCTCGTATGCCATTTTTCATTTATTTCATTTATTTAAAATGCACCCTGTTTGGGTATGTAAATATGCCATTTTTGCTCAAAACTTCAAACTGGTCCTTGGCGGACTCGATGTGATTTACAAGCTCTATGCCGACGGCTTAAAGATGTACGTTGAAGTCAAAGACGACAAAGACAAGGCCAAGTTATAGAAGGCAATTGTATCTGTACTACTATGAGCCCACTTAAATAGAATGAAAATATCTACTTCTAAATGTGCCGTGCTGAAAACAATCAAGGACGATACTGCATATTTTATGAACGGTGTAGTATACCTAAAGTGTCAACATACAACGACCTAGGTGTTACATTTGATTGTCAAATGAAGTATACAACTCATATCGCCGAAGTTGTAAAATTTGCGTCTCGCCTGTGCAACCTTAGAACGTCTATCGGACATGACACAGCAATGTACGTAAAATTGTATAATACGCTTGTCATACCGTAAAGTGGACATACTGCTCACGCGTGTGGACACCTTTAATAGAAAGGATGTGGAAGTGCTTCAACGAGTGCAGAGTAAATTTGTAAAACAAGTCGCATGGCGTTGCAATGTAAGACGTGGGAGCCTCCCAAACATAAGCGAGTACCAGATGCCAGTTGACGCAAGACTTTTGAAACAACTAATCCGAAGTAATCACTTTAGTACCTTTTTATAGTACGTTTAAATAATCTTCGTAGTGGTGTGTCAATTACTCCATCGGAAATTGCTAATGTCGAAGTAGCGAATAATGCGTTCGCATGGAGAGTTTTCGCGACGTGCTCATGTGTGTGAGAGACTACAATGTGATTTCAACCCCCCTTTTTCAATAAAGGAGGCTTTGAATTCGACACAGTATCAGTATAGATATGTGACGACCTGGCTTCCTTAGCTATGTTTAGGTACAAACATGTGAAGTACGTGTGTTTACACACAATATATTCTTCCTTTGTCGATGATGCTTGGATGTATCAGTGCAAAACCGTACACAGGCATTAGCCTTACGGAAAAACAAATGAAGTTATGGTCATCGCGCATGCTATTAATAAAACGCGCCTTACAAAATAAAAAAATGGTATGACACTTCTCTCCAAAAATGCAATCCTGTTTTGAGGAGAACTTAGTCGTCAAGGATCTCCCATGGTTTTGCTCTCCACGCATAGTCATAGACAGCCGAACATTTAAAAACGCACACACCATATCATAGACATGTGCTCTTGATGACTCGATGTGCTTCGTAAGAAAAAGTATCTTATTTCCCTTTCGTCGTTTCTGTCTTAAATTCGATTACATTTTGCCTATTAGTTTAATTCTCTCCGCCCGTTCACGAATTCTATAACAGACAGGACTTTTGATAAAGTACGATACAGTACTGTCATTCACTGTTATTGGTAGCTATGTCACTAGATTGCGAACGTTTCCAGTCACTGTCCGGTATTTGGCCTAGATCTGTCGCTTTAGTTTTTGGAATGATTGCTATTGGATGAGCGCTCCGTATCTATATTCTCAAAATAATACTAATATGCAAACGCCCTGACAGGCTATACGTCTTAAGCTCAATCTTACAATTGTTGTTGAGTGTCATCGTTTTTATCAATTCACAACGCTTCAAAGGCGACGACATTTCGATACCGGGCCGCCCCTCTCACCTGCCATAAACTCGCGTAATAAAATCATTTGTTCAAGTTGAGCAAACCGAGGCGTAACTGTATGTAGCTGACGTGTCGGTCGGTCGGTCGGTCGGTTGTTGTACGTCGAAACGGTCGGCACTTCAGTACATTTGATTTGCGCACCTCTGATACGTTGCCGTTTGTCTAACACCCCCCAACAGCCCCCAATGAAAGATCACCATCGGTCTGTCTATGAGCTGTCGTTTTCGGCTGTTGCCGAAAACTTACTGCCGCCGTGACATCCCTTTTCGAAGCGTCCTGACTTTGACATATATCCTTCCGCTAGTTCGCGTTTTGCAGCGTGCGTTGTGCTAACACTGACTGCTGCTTGCCGCTGCTGATGCTGCTGCTGCTGCTGCTCGGCAGAAATCGGCAGCGTTGTTCTGACATTCAGTAAGTAGCATTCTCTACTACCACTCTACCAGCGAGTTTACTTTGAGGCTGAGTATTATTAGATTGCAGTCCGATAGTGAAGCCGTCTATCACATTTCATTGGTATGCATGTGTTATGTCCCCTATGCTTCCGCGTAAGCATTAGCGTTGCTATAGCCTGTATTTGTTGAGCAATTTGATTTTCGTTAAAAAAAAAAAAAAAAATATATATATATATATATATATATAATATACATTAAAGTTATTGTTTTTTAAATATACACAAAAGTTGCTTATTATGATAGAAGCAAGCAAACGCTTCTTATACCCTATCGTTTCTCTAACGACTCTCCATACGTCTTTCTGCACCCCGCTGTGATTCTTACCGGAGAACCACCATGATTCGCCGACGTTAGCTGTCAGACCGCTTACGACTGCTGGAACGTCTAGTGCTGCTGCTGCCGCTGTTGTTGTTGTTGCGGCACTGCTGGACGTGTTGCTTCGCGTGTATTTCGTTCTACGTATGACTGGCGGCAAAAATCCGCAAATAGAGAACAGCATGTTAAGGGGGGGGGGGGGGGGTAGAGGGTAGCGCGCGCGGGGAAGCCGTCGACATAACACACACGCACACGCGTCGTCTCCACAGTGGCGGTTGAGGAGAGCGCGCCGCTTGCACGTTGGGGTAGAACAGTACAACAGCCCCAGACACCCCACAGGGCAACAATGAGGCTGGAAAACGACTCAGCGCGGTGGTTCGAGCCAGCCGAAGCAGCGAGACTTGACGTAGTGTGCTCATATTAGTCAAGAGTGGTAATGGTGTTAGAAGTAGAAGTAGTAGTAGTAGTAGTGTGAACCAGTATACTTCATCACGTTTTCATGATGCCTGCCACGTGCCACTGAGCGACACGAGACGGCTAATTAATTGCTGGGAAGCGCACATCTGCGCAACTGGCGCTCACAGTATACGCTGGTCTGTGTGTATCAGAGTTTTCTCAGTCGGGTGACGCTCGGGCAAAATGCGCCAGATTTAGCTTATATCTACCGGAGCTGGCTCGTAGTAGATCCGAAAACAGTGGCAAAAATGTACTTACTGTTCGTAAGTAAGTAGTTGGTTTCCAAAGTTTCGTTTTTTTTCCCTTCTTTTCCCAGGGGACCCACTTTGTTTTCCTGCTGCTGGTGTTACGGCTGCAGCTGCCACTGCTTCGTGCGAAACACACGGCGGGGCGATGTGGCCCGACCTCGGGCGATGTACCCGGCCTAATCCGGTTCTCGGAACTCGATGGATTACTCTTCGCTTTAGCAGCGGGAGTTTCTGTTTGCCAAACTGGAAATACTGATGCCATGGATGCTCGACAGTAAAATGTGATTTCACGCCCGACTGGCCGTGGCTGCGCAACAAGCACAAAGGCTGAGGACGGAACGGAGGATGAAGAACAGAACTCGAGTGTTTGAAATGGACACGTGAGGGATACGCACGCAGGCAGGCAGGCGCCCACGCCTTCTCAAGTGCGAACAAAACGGACACGGAGCCCACCTAGCCAGCCATACTCCACCTGACGAGCTTATCAAGGTCGGGGCAGAGTTCGTCGTTACATTGTGTTAGTTCCGCACTGTGAGCAACAATCCGATTGAACTACATTACCGGACGGTGCAGCTCTTAGCTTTTAATATATATATATATATATATATATATATATATATATATATATATATATATATATATATATATATATGAGTAGTCATCTTTTTAGCATACGTTCCATGTGTCGTACGCTCAACTACAGCAGTTCCACTTAACAGGATGAAAAACTTGCTGTTTGAAGCGTCAACTTCGTACCGTCGCCATTCATTTGATAAAATTGTCTAACTAGAAACGTTTTCACGATTAGTTTATAATAAGACGATTAGTTTTAATCGGTTATAGGGAAAAATATAACTGTACAGCCATAGCACTTCTGTAATTGTACAGCGGAGGCAACGAGAGGCAACCCGTCTGGAAATTGCTAGCCCGAAAAATGAGCCCCGAAATTCAGCCGCCCACCAACCTAGGTTTTGTTATTTCTGGAAATTGTGATTATGCCTTACCTTGAATCCCCTAATTCTAACATACAATGTTTTCATCTTACAATTTTGCTTGCTTGTCTTCCATCTTTGTCGAAGTACGATATCACGATACGTGACACTTTAGAGTAGAGCTAAGTTATTCGCCGTATGCGATCTGGCGCAGATGAATCGCTGCGTAGATTGTTACACTAAACCGCCACTACACAATGGTCGGAACGTCTTGTTTAGCATAATAGCTGATTTTAAAACCCAAATGTTTCCCTGCTTATAGATCGGCAACGGATTCGAAGTGTATAGTCTAAACTTGTGAACATCCATTTGACTTCGTCAACGTAGAGAAAAATGTTCATATTAATGAACGGCTAACGAGGCACACCACTGAGGGAAGGTTAACTGAATAGGCCAAAACGCGCCCATCTCACAAGAGAAGGTAAAACTTCGACTTGATTTACGTTTGAACACACTGCATTTACATTGTACCGTTGTGCATCTGTCGTGCGCATACACTTGACTAGAACGTATAGTCAGGCATATTGCCTTCTGATCGGTTCAATGTTTCGCCTGGCACACGATTATTTGCATATATATTGTAAACAGCCGGTAAGGTGGTTATCACATGCGTAGTTATTAGTGCTTCGGTCGAATATAAATAAATGTTGGTTGTAGGTCGGAACACCGCATTAGGGGCTGTTTGATTGGGGGTTTAGACAGGATACGCTGCGATCTTATTACACCACGTCACGAGCAGAAACATGTATGTCGTACTTTAAGCTTAAAAAATCTGGTCCACATAGACATTCATATACGATAATGTATTTATTCATATATGATAATTTATGATAAATTATTAATGCGCTTCTCATTGCCGCACGAGGTCACAAATGTCGAACTGACGTCTCTCATCTTCTAAATACGCAATTCAGGTGTGACATAGCATGTTTCTTTTTTTTCAAATCAAGTATTACTATTTATCTTCTTTCAATTGACATCTACATTTGATTGTTTTATTGTGTAAAGAAGAACTGCTACTTATGATGCATGTCAGGGAAGGCTGCCTTGTTAAATACGACGCTGCCAAACACACTAAAAGCACTTTCTCTGCAAATCATTGTTTGGGCACTATTAAGGTAGTTTTTCGACAGGCCAGCGGCACTCTGGCACCTCATCGTGGAAACTTTCTTGTTGCTCATGACTCTCCTTCAGCCCTCTCTGACTTCAGCTTTCAGAGTGTCGTGCCGTCATGTATACTAACTGATCTCATTTTTGAGGTTTGAGCGTTGAAGTGGGCTACTAAAGCATTTGTCAGAATCGTCGTGAAGTCGTCTAGCTAACCGGACTACTAGCGCCTCGGAGTCTTTTGTAGTTATTCCTAATATGGATATGCTCTAATAGAGTAAGCGACGCCCGGATTCCTAATATGGATATGCTATAGAAGAGGAAGCGACACCAGGATTCCTAATATGCCTATGCTATAGAAGAGGAAGCAGCGGTATTGAGACCGTAGTTGCCACGCCAATGGTTCATGCCGAAAGTTGATCGTCGGTTGAGTCAAGGTGATGTGTCCTTTACTACGTCGCCTATCAGACTGATTGCGTAGCCGCGTGCGTCGTTCACACTGGCGTGGAGAAAGAAAGTTCACGTCGAAGAAAGATCCACAACTGCACCAGCCCTGCGTATTGCCTAAACTAAACTCGATAGCGTCCTTATCGGTTCTTCTTCAAACGCCTTTTCGTTGAACGCACGATAGAATCGAATGCTGCTGCTGTGCATGGCTAACAAGAGTGTTCAGTTCGCCTGCCTGAAGTAGGCTGCTGAAGAGTGTCGGCTGCTGTTTCAGATCTATTATTTTCGAGATCAGATCTCGCAGTGTCACTCTACCTGCAGCCCGACCCGTACTCCGCAGACCTTGTGATAGCCTACTGGAGCAAATTGCCAGTAGCGATAAAGTGGAGGACGGTACCTTTAGAAGAGAAAGCAAACAAGAAGGACGAAGACGAGCATGGCGACAGGAGGCGTCAAGGAGACGTCGGTCTGGCGACAAAGGATGCCTGCCTCTTGCCACTCGAGCTATAGGGAAGGGGCGGTATATGAAGCACCCATGACGAACGGACCCACGACAGAAGCCTACTAGATAGAGGCTTGGATCGTTGCACTTGACGAGATCAAGGAAAGCTAGCGTTTACGATGACGCTCGACTAAACAGGCTGCTTCATTTCTTCATTTGACAACTTTTGCACTTAGCACGAAATGAGGGTAAACAATAATTATTTGAGTATCGGTTAGTGTTGGTACAAAAATGTGGCCAACACGACACGATACGCTCAACAGCAAAAGCGGTAGCTAGATAACAGTAAACGAATAACTTATTACAGCAACTATACCACCACTACCGACAACGACAACAACGATCATTTTACAAATAACATAACTGTCGGCAGCGTTGGTATTACGGCGACATAGGTTCGACGCCGAAACCACGCTTAATAGGTAAATACAATTTATTGGGCACGTTTAAAATAATTACCGATGCATATATCTAGATGCAATATATGTTAGCTCGCAGACTCTACAGCTCCTAACCAGCCACTATATATATATATATATATATATAAGGAACACTGATATCTAAAAAAACAGGTAGCTTTTAACGTAAATAACTGCCGACGATAGAAGCCACTGACCACGTACGCAGTTGATGATTGTTGAGATTCTAAGCGAGTACTCCGCTAAAAAAACACATGCGTACTTTTCCGAAGCCGCACTTAACAACCATCAGCAAAAAAACTTGCGTCTGGAACTAGGCTCCCTGAGTATTTAGATATGCATACGCTTTACGTACGTGTCATGTCACTAAAAGAACTTGTTTGCACGTGTCTGCCTACATTACTGCCTTTTTATGAGAGTTTATGGATAGCTGCTGCTAACACTAGGATATAGTATGGAATGTACGCCAATAAATAGGGCTGAGAGGCAAGAAAGAGGAATTATTGTGTTGAAGGGATTATCCACGACACCGTCTATAGCCGTAGACCAAGAACGACATTCCAATCTAATGCAAACGTACCTAACTCCGGGAAGGAGTTTTAGCACGAGAGCGTTTCAGCCTTCTTCGGGGTAACGTCTTTGCGAGCGTGTGCTTCCTGACACTGAGTCCTCATAACAAGCCGAAGTGATGTCAAGGAGCTTTGTCAGCCGAAAATAAGCGCTCGTCGTAAGGGCTGCTCTCGTGTGTAAACATACGTGTGTATAGTCTTGTTTTGCAGGATACACAATCGCACACGTGTGTTATGTGTACCGCAAAATAAGTGTATATATTTAAAATACATGTACAGTGGTCTTACCTTATGTTTTAAAACAGACATGGTAAATAAATATTTATGGAAAAAATACCACTTCTAATCATTTAGCTTATATACATCGTTCCTTACGGCTTACGTAGCTGATTGCAAGGTCGTACAATTTACAACAACGGCTCAATTCAACTAGATTGGTGTTGTTCTTACACCGCAACTTGGCTCTACAAGATATACCCAAGAAAAAAAAAAGCAAAGACAGCATCATTTATAGCCCTTGTAGGGGCTAACCCTACAGACGCTAGACATTAAGACTTTACCTGGCTCCTGAAAAACTCTACAGTCAGGTGTAGTAGACTCGAACCCTCCCCCCCCATCGCTGACTGCCTGATATGATGCGCAAGCGACCTCAGTCGGGCCGGGGGGGGGGGGGTTCCTCGCTGTCGTAACCGTGTGCAACCGCATTTTCGAGTTAGTCCTCTACAAAAAGGATCGTAGTATCACATCTAAAATAAACGTTGCTACAAGTTGCCGCTATGATATGAAAAGCCTTTCTAAATACTTGATAGCTGAAAAGTTGAAAGACATTGACCGGGTGAGGACCGCCTACCGAAAGATAGCTCTAGGGTTACCCCATAATGTCTCAGCCAACATTGGCCCACCAGATGCTTGCGGAGAGCCAACCCGTTTGTAGATGATTTGATACTGCGGCGATACGAGCTCAGTGAAGGGTTAATTTTAAAGTATGAAAGGGATCGATTAGAAGGAGATTTTAACTTTGTTGCAGAAACATATACCGAAGGCCCAGCATTCACAGCCAACACCAGAAAAAGCTTCCTAAAGCAATTGATCAGTTATATAAAGAGTGAAAATAGACATTCGAGGCAACCATATACTCACTTATGAGTGTATCGATCACTTTTCGATTGCAGCGACTGTGTGTTTAATCATAGACATTAACAATTCAATGTTACTAAATGCTATCGGTGTATGATAAATAAGTATGTTTGATTTACATTTTTAACTAGATATGATATAAATGGTATTTGCAAAGAAAACCTTATATCTTTAAAATAACATAAAAACAAGAGTGTTTAATGTATTAGATTTTTTAAAATTGTTTTTAACTTTTTTTACAAGCTTCGAATACATTTATATACGTTTCAGTGTCGGCCTTTATTTTTTTGGAGATTTTTGTGAGATTATTAGATCATACTTTGCCTTTAAAAATATACAGAAAAAGTCTAACAGCGTTGAATCGCAAGATTTTGGAAGGCAAGTGTTCCCGTTAGGCGAGATTATCCATCCAGGACACTTCATCCTCAAAAGCTCAGTCGCCGCACAGGCTATGTGGCTTGCGGTACCATCTTGTTGGAACCAGAATTCAATTACAACGATTGCGTCTAAATGCGGCCAAAGACAATTAAGGTTCATGCTGCGATAACTCTCGCTCTACACTGTAGAGTGAAAAAATAACGTCCAATGATCCTTTGGGCAGAAGGTCGCACCCGACTGTCGTATGTGGCACGTGTAACGGCTATTCATGGGGGTTTGCGGTTGCCCAGACGCGCCAGTTTTGTTTATTCATACTTCCACTCAGTTAGAAATAGGCTTTGTTAAACAGGTCATTTTTTTCACAAAATCGGCATTACGCTGCATCATCTCAAAAGCCCAATTAGTGAAGAGTTTGCCAGCGTGCTCGTATAGAGTTTTTACGCGTTTTACCGTTGACAAACGCTCTACCTTGGTTTGGCAAACCCCACTCTGTTCTGTCTGCAAAGAAGCTGGTCGTGAAGATGGAAGAGCAACTTTTAAAACATGCCTGCTAATTATTTGAACACTATATATATATATATATATATATATATATATATATATATATATATATATATATATATAATATATGTAAATTGGTACTCCAAATGTTGAATTTCCAGCAAATGAACGCAAGTTAGGAAATGTTCGAACTGAACCTTCAGGCGGTAGCAGAAGGCCCTGCATTTCTTGGGAGGGTGATTACAGGAAACAAGTCATGGCGCTTTGAAGGAAACAGTCGATCGAAGAGATTCAGACAGAGCAGATTCAACACTAAGGTCCAATTGATTGCTTTTTTGACTGCAAAAGAACCGTCTTCCAGGAATTTCTGCCACCCGGCTCTACGTAAGGTACATAAGAAATACTACCGCGAAAGATCTTATTTTTCATTTTAAGAAGGCTGCGCGAGAACGTCCTACGCAAGAGGCCTGAACTCTGGGCAAACTACGTTTGGTTCTTTCATTACGACAACGCACCAGCGCACACATCGTTACTCATTTCGGGTTGCTTAATAAAAAGTTAGATTTCTATACTTCCACGTATCGACAACATTTTGGGACTATAGAAGAGGTAAAGAAGAAATTGCAAAAGCAACTCAACTCGATTTCAATAAATCGAAGAGTAAGAAAGAAAATAACGCATGTGCACTGCGGCAGGCGGGAGGTACTTTGAAGGAAACAAAAACACTGGCAAATAAATATATCTTTACAAATATACTTGTCGATCCGCTCTCTCCCTATATATATATATATATATATATATATATAAATATCTATATACGGAAATCTTTTGTTGAGGAGTGAAAGTAAACTAACTGAAATATGTTATATTGATTTGACTGGCGAGATAGAGCTTTATAAAATATACGAAGCGAGAGGACGAGTTGTTAAATGGAAAAATTGATTGTACCAGCGCGTCTGGAAAAAATCTATGCTGCTCGAAAAAGTTCCATAATTGGCTAGCGAAAGAAAAATCGTTGTATTCGGAAGAGTACAACATTCTGTGACGCCATTTTTAATTTTTAAGTTTAAGATCTTAAAATTTTAACATGATGCTTATAAAACAAACATATTTCTACAAATATGCATTCAATGGAGAATCCTTTAGTACCAAACCCATAGTCGTTTGATTCGTGACAAAAGTGTTACTGGTAATACGACTTTAAAGGCAGAACCTTTGAAGTCGTATTACCAGTAAAAGCTTGCAAAAATTAAGATGTTGTGATTTTTTTTTATATTTCACATTCAATGCAAAATTATTTTGTCAATATGCTTCTAAAACAAACTCATTTAAGAAAATGTACAATTCATGATGGTAATTCTCTGAATGTATTTTTTTACGAGCACAATGGCTAAATCTTAGCTCATTTCACTTACGTGGCATATAAAAATAAGGCGCGAAGATTTTCAATTTTTGCAAACTTTTCTCAATACGCCTTTCACGTTTCTTCTTTCGCCAGCCAATGTTGTATGTTATTTTTCTCGAGAAGGGTATGTAACTTTTTCTTCCGAATGTTCGGCTCGTCACATTGATATGGCAAAGTTGAGGAGATTCACTTTCGCGCCTCAACAAGACATTTCTTCGCCGCAACGAGACACGGGAGCATACCAGGGTGTAGTGGGCGCGACGCAGAACGCAGCCTCTAGACAGGACACAGTACAGACGGATGGCTGGCATACATAAATTGCACGTTCGTCTTATACTGCGAGTCGGGCTATTTTTGGTTCGCGTTAACGCGAATTATGCGCCGATATCCGCCAATGCCATGGTACTGGCCCTTACGGAGGGAAAACACGAAACGAAACAGGACGAAGAGATTTAAACGTAGTAAACGGTAATGCGCTAAAAAAACGTGCTTTGCGACCGCGCAGGCGGCTGGACGCATATATTTATTTATTTATATATATATATATATATATATATATATATATGGCAGTAACATAGCCTGGTTCGTTTCCAAAGCAATTGTCGTTAGCTACCACTCATTCCGCCGTCATTTGCTGTGGCACTGCACCGTTGTACGCTTGAACCAATGCGATGGCTCATACCAGTATCAGCAGCGGCAATTCAAGCTTTGTACTACGCATAAACGTCCGCCAGATGTCGACTGAAAGAACTGGTGGAAAGAAACGCTGGGAGAACGTGTGAGAGCGGTGGAAGGAAAAGTTATATATGGCCGGTCGAAGGTTTCGGCCAGCGGGTAGCCGGTAAAGGTTGAAACACGGCGGGTCAGGAACAGGATCTCGAGCCGGTGCACCGTAGCTATACGTCTCTGTAGCATTTTTATGTGCTATTACTAGATTGAACCTTTGCATTATTGCCTACACGACTAAGGCCCACGCATAACATAAACATACCGGCAAACTCTAAGAAATCACAGATAGGTTACAAGCGAATGGACTGATATACATTTAACAAAAAACACACATATATATACAAGTCTACCCCGCTTAACTGGAAAGAGTAGAGTTTTTGCTGCACGAGAAGAAGGCCAATTTCCTCATAAAGATTAACGTTATCTTTCAGCAAGACAACACTAGTCGCACGTTGCAAGGGTGATCCGTGACACCGTAAAACAACTGCAGTAGAATGTGTTAATAAACCCACACATCTGCATTTCGCATTTGTTTACTCCTGACGCTTCAAAACACCCTGCACGGACAGAGCGTTGTCACTCAAAACCATGCCAAACGTGCCGTTTCTTCATTTTATAGTACGAGCGCCAGATAAAAGTACTTACGAAGTCTGAGTTAACTTCTTGAAAGATCGATGGAGGAGATGCATATATCTATGCCGAGTAAGACTATTCTTATTAATTAAAAGTTGTTATATTATAAGCTATATTTACCTAATTAAACATTAGTCTAGCTATCTCGTGTATGTATACGAGTTATATGTGTGTACAATCGATGCAAGGAAGCACTCGCGTACTTAAGCAAAAAAGAATTAATCAAAACAAGCACAATCCGTAAGGAAACTGCTACACTAAGCTTATGTTTTTTTCTTCACCATAGCACGCCTATCCACCAATAGGCAAATCTGCGTGTTGGTCAATATTATTCCGCATCAGCAGCAGTCTTGCAAAATCACCTTAAGAGAAATGCCTAATTGTCCTTACCGTGTTACCTATTAAATCCGGGTAAGATAACACGCATATACCACGCTTACAGTAATGTTTGCAGGCAGCTGAAGGAAGCATTTCAGGTAGCTATACAGAAAAAAAATCTTAGGGCGCTTACAATTGATGTAAGTCAGAAATAAAGGGCACAGAAAGTCCAACCAGAAGGTCGATATAAAGCCAAAAGTATTGTTGCGAGCAAGCCGTCATAATGAGCCTTGCTGTGCAGACAGATAGGTATTCAAAAGATCAACTAGCTAACCATAAAGCTGACCTGGTCGGAAAGGACGCGAAAGGGGGCGGCAACTGTTTTGCAGAAGGTTTTGGGCGCCTAAGAGCCATACCAAATGGGCGTATGCGAGATGACGGGGGGGATCCGAGAGGGTAGCGAACCTTGTAAAGGGTTGCTGCTGAAGCGTGATTAGGCACGTTGATTAGGGCTTTATTACCAGAGCATAGACTGCTCTCTTTCGCCGCCGAATACAGTGCAGATAACGGTGGGGCAATAGCAGCAGACGATGCCTTCCGCGCACAAAAACTCTAGAGAATTAGAGCGCTCCACTGGGACGGAAACGGAAATCTACACGAGGCCGCTTACGAGAGTAAGGTCACCACAGAGAGGATCATGGTACTGGACCGGAGAAGGCGAGCTAGCTTTGTGTAAATTTAGTATCGTCAAGTCGAGCAGGATCAAAGGTCTCGAATATGGAACAAAGGAAGCAAATTATTTCTACTAGGCCGCCCATCAATGATTCGTTCGACGTCTCAGGGAAGAAAAGCCCATTTCCCTTTGGTCATTATATATAGCAGGCCAAGTGGAACGATTGGTGATTGCCACTAGGATGAGGACACTAGTTCTAGACATCTGAACAAGCCAAGTTATGCGAATAAGTTTGGTGACACAAATCTCTATCTCCACTCAAATATAGGTTAAAGAACGACATTTGTTTTCGGCCGAAAATTAAAAATATCACAGTATCTCTTCCAGTAAAATGGAATCGAATTTGAACGAGAAAAACAAAACTTTACTCTCTACATGCTATGGCATATGCTATGTTGCTACTACTTTAAGGCAGTAGCTCTAGTAAGAAAGACTACGATTTTGTTCCTACTATATATATATATATGGTTGCCCAATTGCCCTGCACAGTTTTAAACTTGCTGCCCTTCCATGTCATAAGTATACGCCATAAATCCTGCTTTTGCTACGTTTGTACGGAGACAAATTTATACTTCGCTCAAGCTTCACTCTAGGCGAATGTAGCAAACGGCAATCCGGTTGAAACGATGCACCGACTATATATATATATATATTATATATATATATATATATATATATATATATATATTATATATATATATATATTATATATATATATTATATATATATATATATATATATATGATTGCCTAATAGGCCTGTACGCTTTTTCAATTTCTGCCCTTTGCTGTCGCTTGCCCGCTAGTTTGTGAAGTGTACCCACCATTACAACGAGATTTGTGTGCACCATACATAATAATAATATACCCGTCTTTGCTGCTTCTGCCCAGAGACAAATTTAATTTTTTTGCTTGGGCTTTACAAGAATGTTGCACCGACAGCAGTCCTGTTGGAGCTCGCGAAGCGAGAGACTGTCCGGTGGACGACGCTGGCCTACGCATTGAGCGCTTTTCACGTTTCAGTCAATCACTCTTCAGTGAATACTTCGCCCAGGTAGAAAGTCATCCAACGCGCAAGGATGGCATCAATAGAAGTTAATTATTATATTTCTTATAAACGGCATATATATATATATATATATATATATATATATATATATATATATTGCAAGCCTCTTTTTAAACGGTAAGTTGTGCCATCAAATTATCAAACAATAATTTATTTCTCAAGTCGAGTGTATGTTAAATATGAATCTGCCCGAGCGCTGGTGGGTTTCGGCAATGCAATAGATGTTAGGCTGAGCAAGTTGTTCTACAGTGCCGACAGGTGCGCTGCTCGTTTTTCTCCAAGTAAAAGCCAACTTTCGCGCACACTGCATGATGGAAGCCGTGCATTGCATGACGCATAATAATGTGGCGAGTTTCGTCGTTAGACAATCTTCCACGAGTTGTTCATTATAGCTCGCGTCCGATAGAAGTCTATATCCACCTGGCACATCTTAGCTTAGCCATCAAATATAGACTCGAACAGGAAACAATTTGAACACTCGTATATCCCGACAACGAAACACGGCACCGACAACTGTTTTAGAAACTTAAAAATAACCTACGAACGCTTTTTTGAGCTCGTCGTACCAACCGTCAATCCTTGTATAGACTGTAAAGGCTTCTTCGCCAAGACGCTGACAACTTCGCCATATGAACTGCTTTAGCATCCTGTTTCAGGCTCGACACCTTAGACGTTAATCCGCCTAATGTTCACGTGTGGCCAAAATTGTAATTGGATAACCCGTGTATATAATCTACAACTAGAGCTGTGTTAGTTAAATTTTAGTAGGGGGATGGTATATATATATATATATATATATATACCATCCGCCTATTAAGATTTAACTCTACCGCGACAACAGAACATTACAAAGAAAATAAGTTATAAAGCGTATTGTTAACTCCTTAATATACGTTCAATCTTCCTAAACGTATACATTCGTTTGCTCGATACACAGTCTCTAGATGACTCAGTAAAGACCCCCTTTTTCTAGTTCTTGTTACAGCGGACGCCACGCCTTGCTGGATGTTTGTAACTGATAAAAAGCACGATCTTTTCAGTTGGGTTTTCTTTTTGGAAACTAGCAGAAAATAGCAGTCTGCAGCCAGCCAAAGCAGTAATGTGTTTCGCAAAAACATTTTCGTTTCTCTTCATGTACTCGTAATAATAATAATAATAATAATATTTATGCTAGACGATGCCGACTTGGGCTTGCTGCGTTGCTTTTTGTCGCTTAACTCCTATTCGAGCATTTGGTCAGTTAGAGTAAGCATATACGCACGTTGCAACTCTATGTTACAACGTCCGTATGTATTTGTAGGCTGTCTACTCGAAAACGGTATGTGGCCTTCTATGTAGCAGCTGCAATATGGGATTTCAAGTCTTACGGCGAGTGTACATACAGCACCTGCACGACCGTTTGAAGACTGCATATGGAGGCCACTATGTACGAGCCTACTTCACTAATGAGTAACTTTAGACCTGCTTCGGTCTAAAGTTAGTCATGACGACGGTGCATAGTCTCCGAGCTCTACCATGCTATATATTCTGCATGTTGCTGACAAGCATATGTTGCACCTTAAACAGATGTATTTACACTTTCTTTATGAACTGAACCCTCCATGTGCCACGCGCCGTCACATCTATGTTATCGCAGGCCAACACATACACACCCCTGTTGGTCGGCGCCCCGCGTGTAGTAGGCATGACATATCGAGTATTTTTGCTGTATGTGAGGGGAAGTTACTACATTACAAGTAGAAGCTTTTTGCGGTACGCCATTAGATTTTGCGAAAAACCTATTTTTAAGAGCAGATTATGATGCCGGCTGTAGCAGGAGTACCTTTTTAATTACGAATGCTGCATGTGTGAAAGGTATTTGGCAACTTAGAAAGTCTAACAAGTAAGGCAAACTCACCTATCAGCACAGTACTAAATTATTGCGGCCTCCAACTCCTATGACCTTTTTTTAAATACATTTTTCAGGTTTCTCGCACGTGCATAAACTTAGTTCTAAGCAGATATCTGACAGAAAGAACTTGCCCAGTCGGTCTAAATCATGCCCGGCGGTTTGATTAGCATTAGTTGTGGGCCTAATTCCGATCCTATTTAACAAGCTAGATACAGCCAGAGATTACTTCTTTCGTGGCGCCGTGGCTAATATTAAAAAATCATTAATACTCATGCAGACTGCCACCTTCTTAGGCGCTCTGCCTTCTCCAGGATATGCTCTCTTCGTAGACAGAACATGGCAGGGCTGTCGAAAAATCGAATCGCGTAACGGGACATTCACAAATAAAGTGTACCCAAATAATCCCACGATTATCAGCGAACTACAGACTAACCTTGAAGCGTACGTTGATGTAATTGAGTCTGATATATGTGAAAAGGTGCTAAAAATATTCGGAATTCCGTATACAGGTTGTAAAAATTCAAAAAAGTTTCTGCCTCATTGTCAATATTGTATTTCATTAGCATACTTGCATTAAAATCAAGTTAAAATTAAAATATCCGATACGTTCTTCTATATGTTATAAGGAGTGACATACGTGAATGCATCTTTTTATAAGGAAGATCCAAGACGAACCACTATTTGCCTTAGGCGATCGTCGAGTTACAGTGTCACTTTCCACACATTGAACGCCGTTATTTGCTTAGCTCCAATAACAGTCCAGCGTCATAACACGATATTTCAGGTAGCGAACCTCGCCACCAAAAAACGGTTATTGTTGAGCAAACCATGGACCTTATATAAGTCAATATAAATCCTCATTGTTTATTCTTATGAATTGTGGTTATTATATAATCCTATTAGTTCAGATTATTCGCCTAGATTTAGGTCATTGGTTGGTTCCGACTAGAAAAACAACAACGGACGAGAACTGTCATTTCAGTTTGTTTTGGAATAGAGATTTACACTATCGGTCCGCACTTGCGGCAAATGTTTCTTGCAATGCTGTCCGGGTGTGCGTACCGCATTTTTTTATCACAGCCATTTGGAAATAAACACGAGTTCAGTCTATTATTAAAGGCGGCAGTCGTTCCCTAATAGAATCACCACCAGTGATTATATATATATATATATTACTACTAGGCTATTCTAGGCAAAATATGACATCCTCATATGACTGCCTCAACCAGCGGTTGCACTATGACTTCCATTGACCAGTCAATGTCTAGTAAAGTTTTCGGGCTGACCCTCAGCCAAGATTTAACGTCTAGGTAACTGTTTTTCACATTGCTTCATAGACGGGCCCCCATAAATACAAACGTGCAACGGTGGGGCTCGAACCCGCGCACCTCCTGTGTGTCTCTTCCGGTTGCGAGGCGCAGACTTAAGCCATCACGCCACCGGGCTTAACGACCAGTCAATGTCTAGCCTCCTCCGACAGAGCTCTGATGGAGTTGTTGAAACGCTGATAGGCAATCGTTGTGCGATCATTTGTGCCTCCATCTCAGTAAGAGAACTTCGCGTTGACAACGTTCGTGCGGTTTCGCTTTCTACTTACCTTTCGTGTCAGCGACTAGTGACGCGTCGGCACATTCGCTCTCGGTGAAGTTTGCAAAGAACTCGTCCAGTAACGCTCTGCTGGGATGTTCCGTGCCTGGGCCGAGGTTCGAGCCCGGGGCGAGGTTCGATGTCACTCCAACTACGGTCACTGGGTCGTGGAGCGGCAACGTCGTGGTCGCCGCTGTTGCCGAGAGCAGCACATCGGGGTTCGTCACAAACTCGAGCACATTCGCACTCGTAAGCCTCATTTTGGCGGCGGCGGCGGCAGGAGTAACACCAGCAACAGCAGCAGCAATAGCAGCAAGAGAATCAAGCGCATCCCTTAGTCCACAGCAATTGTACACCAACAAATCTCAATCATCCGCTGCTCACCGACTAACCTGACGTGATAATTGATTAGCACACACACACACACACAGAAATACACACAGCTGAAACACACTGAGCACAAGAGAACACGACCTTCGTCTATATGTCTGCGTATTAGAGTTTGATGTATCTTCTGCTGCACAGACGTGGGGAGGACGGAGGGGCAGCGGATGAGGTGAGGGGCTCAAAAAAGGTTTACGCGTATTCCGTACTCGTCGCACGTGGCCACTGTGGAGATGGAAACTTTCACAGCCTCTCCGGATATTCAACGATTCTATGACTAGCCGGACCGTCCATGTGGCTAACGTTATATGTACGGGCCGCCTCTCTCTCGAACGACCGGCGCGCCCTCAGTGGTGGACTGGAACACTGCCCGCCGTACTAGGCAGGCAGGGCAATAGCAGTACCCTGCACATAAGTGCCGGAATCTGTATCACACTGTGCAGTACGGTTGATGCTCGGAGAGGACGTCCTGCATGCTTCTTTGCACTTGTGCCCATCATTCGCGCTTGCTCTCGCGTTGGAGAGAGAGAGACTTCTAGAGGAGCGAAATCTTTGGAGCATTGTCGACAGTTAGCGATTAACTTTTCCACAGACATAACTTTAAACAGGTGACTGATGCAGCCTATTAGATGCTCACAAACTCTTGCCGTACAGTGCTCGTTCTGCTCTCCCTAAATAGGCCCAACCTGCAACAACAAAAGCAAACAGTCTTCCCTCTGTCATGTACGCAAGACATGCAGATTGCCGGCTAAAGTGCAACAACGAATTGATGTTGCATGTGGAGTTGGATTGGCGCCATTAGTTCAACATGTTGGTTTTTGCTCGAGCGGCAAGTTACGACGCATACTTTTCAGAGCGACTTGAGTATAAAGTTAAAACGCCGTGCACAGAAATTGCATTAGAGTTGTTACAGTCAAAAAATTGTCCTTGATAATCCCATCACGAAGAAGGTCTATCCGCTTCAAAGGAAACTGCCCATCCATACACATCTACAATCACGTTGTGTCTCCGCTACTTTACCAAAATTGCGTATAATCTAAAATTTCATAATGCTCCGGTATGTGATCCTACAATAAAGTACGTTTACGTTTTGTAATATGATAAATTATTTTCTTTCGTATTGTAACTGTGAAAATACACATTCTCCTTACCTGGCGCTTATTCCTAGACTTACGCTACCCTCTTCACTTGTCCTTGTTTCGTCTAGTTGTAAGCTCTTAACAGTGCTGCATGCGGCTTAGCCAATAGGTATGGATCAAACACAATTTTTTTAAACAAATATTTTGCCAGCAGATAAACCTTCAGGCAAGTTGTTATCTCTAAATAAATTAAATTTATATTAGATTATAGGTGTCTATTTGTACATAAAGATAGGGAAGAGACGATGCGCCGTTTACTGAATGATAACGTATGTTGATTACGCCGCTGGATCTGACAAGCAAGCTTTTATTGTACACTAAAGCTTTCTTTCTATATATATTACAGGTAACGCTCTAGTCGGAAAATGGCCTTACCATCGTCTAGTATACTTGAGCTAGTCCTTAGCATGTGCTTTTCACTGGAGGACCTTCCGGCAACCAAAGTCGCACCGCTGCCCGTCAGGACGAGTTATTTTAGGGCTCTTTCGGTACATTGATATCGCGGCATGCTACAACTCCGCTTTGCAAACATAGCCCGAGGGGTACGAATCCGCGAGATGCAGATAGAAGATGCCCACTGAGTACAATTTAGATTCGCATACGCCCATTCGCATACGCGCTTAACTCGTAAACGAAGTCCAATTTGGCCACGACTTTTGGAGTGGTGGATCGCTGACTCCTCAGGTTGGAGCGAACAATGTGTCCTAGCAGTACACATTTTGTTACATTGGCCGATAAGTAAGTCAATACTAGGAGTAACATTAGCTATCACGCTTTGAAGGCACCTAAATCTTCGGCGTCCCAGGAACGTGTCGCTGACGCCTTCGGCAAATGTTTTGTACTTAGCCAGATGGGACTCCCGGACGGGTGAGCATTAGGAAGCTTGGGAAGAGCAAGCAATTTATGAAATCGAATGCTCGCAACAGGTGTCGTTAGCACAAAGAACAAAACGAGGTTTTGCGTCGTAGTCGAAGTCAAATGCATCGTGTTTTTCAATAAGAGGCATTTGAAGGGCGAGAGAAGTATGGCATTTTTACAGCACCATCAAGGAATGTCGTCGACAGCCTATTGTAGAACAGCATAAGAGACGCTCGAGCAAATGGGATAATAAAGTCTTAGCTCATATGCATATTCAAGATATTTACGAACGTTAGGTGGCACGTACATCTTGAAGTCCAAAACAACAAAAAAACCTGTACAGAAGAGGCACTTCAGACAATGCAGAATATGGCGGACTTAGTTGATCACCAACATTTACTTAAAATCACGGTCGCTCAAAAATGCTCTTACCCACTCCAATGTACGAATGTGAAAATCTAGTTGTTCTAAATTTAGGAGTAGAATAAAGTTATCTGTTCTGCCGAGAGCGCTGGTCAAAATAAACGCAGTGAAACGTTCTTCGAGTTTTTACGAATATGGCCCAGTCCCGGCTCACTTAAGAAAACTGCATGCATATAGACTGATGGGTGATGAAGCCGTGCCGGGCTGCGTAATGTAAGCGATTAAAAATAAATGTCAAAATTTTAGGTGGTTTACGAAAACTTTCTTAATGACGTAATATGGTACAGATTATTGCAATTTAGGCCTTTAGGTATCAGCACTGGTGTTCGAGCCCGTCTTGTGGACTGGGGCGATAAGACTGAGTCTATAAATGTCGGGCACAATGCCGACATCCCTCAATGATGATTCTTAGCGGATTAGCTCAAAATTAACGCTAACGATTTATGCAAAAAGCAGATAGATGATTTTAAGTGTAAGCCCAGTCTTCGGTTTGATGTTGGAAAGAAGTGAATAGATTGTATACTTAGAGAATACAACCAAGTCAGCATGATATGAAATGCTGCATGGATTATTTACCAGTGAAGTATCCAGTCCAGATGCAAAGAGTAAGAAGGATCTCTAAAACAGAGTCTGGTGACGTAAAACTCCTTGTCAAGATATTGACTCCAAACGCTACGGGTAAGTTTGCCAAGGAGATTCAAGACAAGGCCTCGCCTACGCATATCCCTCCGAATTAAAGCATTACTAATTGTTAGAGATCTCGACGAACGCAGACGATTTACTCGAAGCCCTGACATGTCATAGTACAGAGAGGGAAGCTACTGTTTATAACGCCTTTAAATTGACACGGGACGGCAGGTCTTTTTTCTGCGTGATGAGATTCCCCCACCAGAGGCTGCAGCGCGGCATCAGCTAGCCGTAAACACATCCAGGTCCGCTAGTCTCGTTGCGGCCTACCCCGGCGAACTCTGTGTTACAAGTGCGGAAAGGCCAAACATGTTTCGCGTCTATGCCGCACTATTACCACGCTAGTAGACTAGGAATCGGCCCACGGTCTGCACCTGGCCGATGTCTCACGCAGCACTTTTTGAAAGGGAGAATCTGGAATCAACCTCGGATCTCAATTTTTGTTCTAAGACCTTACTGCCCAGGGTGACAAGGTCGTCTGCACACGACGACATCAAAAACCTCTCGGATAACACTACACTACTTTCTATCTTAACGTGACGCCATACCATTCTAAAAACTGTAGGCTTTTATTCTTGCAACCTTCCTGCAGGCTACGCCTAAGGATACATTTTGAGAGTTACAGAAGGTAATTGAAGCTCGCTGCACCTGGCTGCGTAATACTAAAACACGCACAGTGTCCACTGTGGTGGAGGACGCTTGTAGAGCAGTAAGTCGCCCCTTGCACCCCACACTAGCTTGGCGGACCCTTCAAGTGCTGGTGCAATAGTCGAATACGCGAGGACACGCAAAGAAATGCTAATGAATCAGGCGCATATGTTCTCGCCGACACACTCGGCACTGTGAAGATCTTCAAGCTCTATAAGACAAAAACAGAAAATCTCGTCGCGCCCTTGCCTGGACAAGCAAAAAGAGTAAGTCGGAGTGCTGGCAAGGATTTTGTAACGAAGTCCATAGCAATCCCTGGGGCAGAGTTAAAAATAGCCGGCCACAAACTGAGGCACTTACAACCGCCACTGCCTTCCAACCTTAAAAAAAAAGTTTTCAACGGGCTGTCCCCCCCCTCCCTTCACCACTTAGACCGACCTTTGACGCCAAAAAAATGTGTCTATAACAATAGATAAAGTGAGAAAGCTTATCAAGAAAGCCTGGCCGCGAAAAGCATGGACGGTAGCCGTTAAAATGCCTATACAGAACCATCCTGCCGTTTTTAAATGAAAATACCCCCACCTCTTATTTTAGAAAAAAACCCTCCCCCCACCAAGACCTCTCTGTATTTAGACCTATTAGCATCGTGCCTAGTCTATCCTAAGGCGGTCGAGCATTTTTTCTATATGCGGTAGCTGACGGAGGTGAACGACAGAAAAGGATCTCCAAGGATCAACACAGCTTTCGTTCCGGCTACTTAATATACCATGCAGTTCAAAGTCTTTTAACCATAGCTGAAACCCAAGAAGATACCCCCTCAGAAGCAAAATCCCTCTGTCCGGCAATCCTACTCTATATATTGTCCTATCTTAGAAGAATTTTAGCACCTTACCTGTCACAACGTACGGTCCGTTCAAGGGAATAGGGACACGGTCAGGCCGGGAGACCGGGACACGGCTTGTTTTTAGTACGTGGAGTCCCACACTACCTTGCAGGAAGCTGCCCGCAATGTTCAGTATGTGTAACCGCATTTTCCGGTTAGTCATCTTAAACATGGGAGTAATATGGAAAAATAGTGTAAGGGATGATTTGAGTTAAGGATAAATCATGTTGCGCATTTTAGGGGCGGTCACGTTAGATGCGATACGAGACACGAACACTCTCGTCTATATCACTCTCATCATGGCCTGAACAAGTTATTAATAATTAGCGTTGCCTATAATGGCTTCTTATCCCCTACTGGCGCTTCTTCGCTACAACGTCTGTATATCGAATGTAAACGCGTCAATGCGCGCATACGCGCATACGAGTTCAGATATACACATGAAAATATCTGCCCTAAATTCAGAATACATGGGAGACATTACTTCTGTCCGCCAACGGTCAAACAACGCTAGGCGTCATTTCGATTGAACTCTATGAGTAAAAAGTTAATTCGACTCCCGAATCAAGCTATTGTGGATGCTATATGCCGTTTTGCCGGGCTTGCGTCGACTTTCTTCTGCCTCTGGCAGCTCCTATATGCCGCTTTTATAAGTCCGTCGATTTCACGACGGACGTGAGAAGATCAAAGACGACCCCAATTATAAACAGCCTTCGACGTGAATCACAGAAGGAAAGGTTGGTGATATCTTACCTAACAATCGCTTAATTACCCTCAGGGAGATAGCTGAGGGTACTTGGGCTTACTGATCAGTTGTAAGAGTTTTGACCTGTATTTTATGCGTCAGCAATGAAGTTCGTGCCAAAAATCTTGTATTTCCAGCAAATTAACGCTCCTCGAGAAATGTCCGATTTTAACATTCAGGCGGTAACAGATGACCCTGGATTGCTTCAGAGAGTGAATACAGCCAACGAGTTCATGGGTATATGATTACGACATCGAACAACCAAAGACCGATTCTCCCAAAGAAAGAGTCAATCGATGAAATTCAGACAGGGCAAATCCAACGCTAAGGTTCTTTATACTCTATTTTTTGTAACTACAATGGAATCAAGAGCGAGAACGTCCGACTCAAGGACTCTAATCTCTGAGCTAACAGCTTATCTATCTTCTATCACGACAACGCACCGGTGCACACATCGTTACTGATTTCGGATTATTTAATTGATTCGATATCTGCATTTCCGCAATTTGTCGATTAGCCGGGTTTGCCTGCGTGCGATATTTGTCTGTTCTCACGAATAAAACAATTTGAAAGGACCCAGCTCTGTGTAACCATGCTGGGCCCTACTTGCGTGCATGCCACTTGCTGGGCCGATGTTGTGGGCACTCCTGAGCTTAGTGAGATTCAGACTTCTATCCAGATATATTTTACTATTTTACCCGGTAGGACCCACAACCGATAGCAGCATGTTGGCTAGTACCAGAAGGCTTTAGTCGAGACCGTCCGATACGCTCAACTTACCCTTACTGTAAGCGTCCGACTCTGGGCCGACTTCAGTGCTTCCTTATTTTTCGCCGTCCGCAATACCATGTCCTTCCAAACTGGGGCTGCGTACAGCGCTGTTGATCCGAGCACCTAAACCAGGAGTCTCCTTTTCTTTTCTGCCACCCACTGATTCAAAGGTTCAGGGAGACCCGCTAAGTCTTCTCAGCCACGTGCTTCACATGTGCCTATCTGTTCAGACCCCCTGTTCCCCCAAGCATGAGCCAATTGTATTCCGGCTTCTTTCTGATTCCTATCGGATGGCCCGGTATCACGAGGTCAACGACGGTCGTCCTCTGCCTACCTGTTATGTACATCGCCTCCGTCCTCTGAGTCATGAGCTTTAAGTGATAGGACTTCATCCACTCAGAAACTCTGTACAAGGTTTCATTGGCGGCGCTCTCGTTGCAGTACCTTCGTTCAAGCACCCAAACCCGGCTTTGGGTATTATAAATAGGCTAACCCTCTTCCACAGCCTCGGTAATCGTTCTCCTCTTAGAAGCTTGTTAACGAAATCTTGGAAAACCTTAGACCACCCTTTGACCAGTCGCCTCGCTTCCTCCGAGGGACTCCATCCAGACCGGGCGCTTTGCCGGTTGCCTGCAGTGGCCGATAGGTGACTTATGGGCTTCTACAGGGCTCCGTCCTCGGCCCGGTTCTTTGGAATCTAGCCTACGACGGGGTCCTGTGCGTTGTTAGTCACAGCCAGCCAGAAGACAACTTTAGAATCATCAGCAAACCTCGCGCTTCTACGCATCCACGACTGGATGGAGGAACACCATCTCCAGCTTGCCCCTCAGAAGACAGAAGCTCTTAACTTGACCGGACGAAAGAAGACCAGACGCCGTCTGCTGGCTTCTGTGGCCGAGTCGATATGTACGGCGCTTCATATCCAAATAGACTTTCTCCTCAAGACCTGGCCCATCGCACGGCTTGCAACTGGCGGGCTCTCCGCGCGGCCCCGCGAGGCATGGCAATGAGGGTGTGCCGTGGGTACCGCACGGTAAGCACTGACGTTCTTCTTGCTCTTGCCCGCCAGCTGCCCTGGGACATGCTGCCGAGAAGGCTGAGCAAACGATGGACGGACTAAGAATTGGACTGGGCGCATGCCCGCAAGGCCACTCTCACTGCGTGGGCGCGGGAGTGGGCCGCGTCCGCCTCTGGAGACACCCGCGAGCGCTGGACACGTACACTTATACCCACTTACAGCAATGGTATAGCGGGCCCGGACAGAGGCAGGCCTCCAACGTACTTTGCTACCCAGATATTTACGGGCCATGGACAGTTCCAGTGCTACATGGTCAGGATTGGGAAGGCGTCTGCAGACACATGCGTCCTATGCACGTCAGTCTGGCCTGATGACGTCTACCACACAGTGGCTCAATGTAGCGCTCTAACAACGTGTCGTCAGCCATCGGAGTTCGCACGCCGGCCGCCACACCGCCGACATTGTTGCTCATATGATGGAGACCCCCACTGCCTGATCCCAAGGAATTACTTATCTGGATACTCTCATGAGGGAAAAAAACACGTTCGGAACAAGGCCGAAGAGCCCAAATCGGAGGTCGAAAAGGGTGACCGAGGGAAGGTTTACTAAGGGCCGACATGCAGTCAGGCCCTCTGCAGGAACTCGACGCACCCCCGGTTAGTGGGACAAGCCTACTGAGACTTCTATAAGCAGGCCGAATTAAGAAACTCCCTCCTCATGGCCTCGAAGTAGTGCCACACAATTCCGAACCTTGAGGGGGTGCGGAGGAAGACGGGTTTTAGTGGATGAGAGTCCCACCCAAGAAGCTGACGCTTGCCCGCTTGTCCCAACAGCACATCCGAGGGAGTTTCGAAGGAGGCCTTAGAAGCTTGGCCATAACCATCCTAGCACGACCAGCCCCAAACGTCGCACCTTTGACGATGAGCCCTTAGAGTTTCCATCGAGCACCGTTGTGCTCCGCCAATTGGGAATTCAGCTTTTGTTGTCCACCTCTCGGATTCTTCTCGCTAGCCAGCCGCGTGTTCTTGTGTAAGTACTGTTGAGCCTTGGGCAGAGCTTAATGGCAGCTGCAATCTCTTTGTTTCACCAATTCTATTTGTAGTCCACCCCTTGCCATACTAGTCGCGTTAAAATTCCCAATAATTACTATCCCCCGCACTCTGAGCAAGTTAATTGAGGAATCCCATAAATTCCCCCTCTTCATTGATAAAAGAAAAGTAGCAACTATATGAGAGTGCTACACCCCCATCGTCTAATCAAGAGACCCTTTTAAGCCCCCCTCCCCTATAGCAGGGTTTTTCTCAGAATCCTTCCACCAGATTGCGGTATCCGCCTCTGCGTCATGTTTCCGCTTGATGATTGCATTGTCTGGCTCAGGCACCAGGTACGGACCCGTGGTCCCTAACTATTCTTTTCCAGCATATCATGCGCCGCCCTACAGAGGTTAATGTTTCTTGGAGTATTTAAAACACTAGTCGGATGACGAACCCCACCAATTAAATTTCAGTTCATATTTTGGTCTTCTTCCAAAAGAACGGAATTTTTTAAACGCCTTATTTTTATTCCCTCTCTTATTGCTCCTCTCACTCCGCTGAGTTTCCATGTGGGTCTCTCCCTACTTTTAATTTCCCCTTGGTCCTCAGTGAAACCTTTCTGGCCTCCCTCCACTGTTCCACTTGCCCTGTGTAGGCCGGGTAAGCCATCCTATCAGCACGTTGCCCCCTACTCCTCCGACACGGCACTTTGTTGTCGCAGCATTGCAGTTGAAAACTAGGTGGTCAGAGTCCCTACATTTGTGGCATACGCAGGCCGTCTGGTCCTCTGCTTTGCAATCATGGGTCCGTAGGCCGGTGGCGGTTGGGGAGACTAATGCACTCCATAGGTCTGCACCACCTGGAGCCTATCAGCTCTTCCTGGTTCGGTCACTCTGACTTTGGAGCCAGCCAGAAACAGTGGGGTATTTTGCAGCTCCTCTCAATCTGCCTGCTCCCCGTCCAGGAAATGGGTCAATCCCCGACAGCGCAATGGTCTAGACCTGGTCCAACTCTTGGCGATCAATTTGCATCTTTGGGGCTTCCCTAATGGCCGCCGTCATTTTCTCTTCGTTGCCCTACTACTCTTACTTTTTTTTTTTAAGTCACAATTGTATTCACAAAATGGTTTAGTGATGCAATGTTTTGATCGTGAAATTCATACGTTTTATCGGCCCCTCCGTAATCGGTTAATCGGAATTGCGCCGTCATGGCATCAGTTGCTTCGTGATGTAACAGTGTAGCTCAAGAGAGACGCAAATTGATCCTTTAATGGATGCTAGTAACGCTTAAATGATTTAAAATATATATATATATATATATATATATATATATATATATATATATATATATATATATACAAATAAACAAAAAGCCTAACTCACAGGCACATTCTATGCGTAGAAATTGTCTAAATATTCCTTCATATATTTGTATACTGTTAACTCTGGCGAGCATCCAATGCTGCGGTATGACGGTAGACGAAGCAGCGACCTTGACTGCACGTATGTGGGCCTTCTGTACCAGGCGTATTACGTCGCTATGCCTTGAGAACCTTCCGGCGTTTCTGTTATCTATTAATGAGGCCACCCTCTTTACTTTTAACTGACGACCTTACTGTTCTCCCCATCCCTGCTTGCTGTTTGCCTGTCCCATTTCTCCTCCCAGGAATGTCCTCCCTGTCATTCCATGACCTGTCCTCTCCCAGCCTCTCGAGCTCCTCCTGTAGCTGCCCGTGTTCATTTTTTCTCATGTCATGGCTAATTTCTAATCCACTCCGGCATTGGCCTTATCTAAATTGGAAAGCATGCAAACCAATTTAAGAGTGGCCGGTCTGGGTCTTGAACCCAGTCCTCCCGAATGCAAGGCAAAGGCTTTGCCACTAAGCCATCTTGCTCGGTGCTTTCCCTCTGTACCTTACAAGGCTTCAATTTCCTTCTGAGTTGCTCTACCAGCTATGTCTTACCAGTTCACCTAATTTCTTAGTAGGCCTTAAGCCTGTTTTCGAGTACATTCTAGACACATTCTAGGGCCCTAAGAAGCTTTAGGAGCGGTTCATTTAGCTTCAGCTCCTCCCTCTCTGGACCTTGTACAGATTAATCGTTTTCCCGGTGTGCATAACCGCATTACCTAGAGAGCTTTTTGGAGCTGCTTCTCTCTCACAGCATCCGCGTCCATGACACACTTGGAGCTTCTTCTTTTCCCGAGAACTCGACAGCCTGCCTTTTCCTACTCTCTGATCGGTTTCTAAAATTCAAATGGTCAACCCCCGCGTCTTCCATTCCTCTGATATCTCCCGAGCTGGCTCCATTCTAGCTGATTATTTTTCCTTCCCATGGCAAACCTTTTTCACTCATTGCTGAGTTTCAAATAGTCACTTCATCTCCCCTGCCTGTCCTTTTAATCGTGTCCCTTCCCTCTTCGTCGACCCTCCTCCCCCTCTACTCCCTGCCGACCAACCTCACCAATCAATATGCAGCCCCTACTGACCGGAACTAATATGAAGGCATTCGTGGGCCGGCCTAGCAACCAAAATGCAATCACGCGTCAGACGCGCGCCTATCCTCAAAAACGCCACCCTAACAAGTTTCTGGGAGAAAATATTGCTAAGAGTATTACAGAGTACAATTGCAGGACTCTTGTAGGCGCAGATGTACCGTTTTTCCGACCAATTGATCAGTCGATAATTGATTCTTCGACTTCGTCCGACCACCGTCGGACTGCACTGCAGAGCTAGAAAAGTTTCGATGTTTCCCCCAATCTCCCGTCAGTCTTCATCCTATGGAATATCCAAACGTATTCCTTAGTAGAGAACTACTAGGTTCTACACCCTTAGTGGCAACAATGTACCGCTTCACCGACCAATTGATTCTCACCACGTGGCTGTTGGAGTCGCCGATGCAAAAATCTTGGCACCGAAATCGCTTAAGAATCCTTTAAAGCACTACTAGGACATGTTTAAGTCCCTGTCGCATGCCACAATCACCATTGGGCACCCGGAAGAAAGCAAGTTCCTCTAGTAGGCACCACGGAGCTTGACCAGACACGCACGCACTGTTCGAGTACTAAACAAAGACCCTGTTCAGATGACCTAATCACCCCTAGGTGCCTGAGGCGTATTCTCCAGGAAAACATGTTGCTCCCGATTGGGAAACATAATACACCTAATGTAATATCTACGTTGCGTATAGTGCCTAAATAAAAAAAAACTGATCGGGGCCTTCAGAAGGCTTACTTATGGTGTACATAGCCGTGTTTTTAACGGTGCTATGTTATGGTCTCCTTCTTTGGAGCGATGGCTACGACAAAATTCTCCGGAGAGCCAGAGTAATACAGGATGATGTAGCCAGAGTAATACAGAATGATGCACTTTAAACCGTTTTTTTAAGGGCGAAAGGATTTGGTCCGTGACTTGTTCTGTTGATTAGAAGAAAATTGTTTTGAGGATTTTGATACAATAAAGGGAAACTCACTGACTCGCTGAAAGGGCAATGCAGGGGTTGATATATGACAAAATATCTTGAAGAGTACCTTCAAGCTGTTTGATTACAGTAGACGGTGGTTGCTTTAAATAAACGACTATTGCTAGGACTAGCGGACAAGGAGGGAGGAGGCAACAATTTGTATAATGAAAAGCTTTATTTAGACCTTTCAAAACTGCTGCCGTTGCTGCCGCTGCTTAAGGTAAGGCTTCGACTGCCTCGATGATCCAGTCAATGTAGTTGAAGACATTCACGTACACTCCCGGAAACGGGCCCGCGCAATCGAAACCGCCAGACACAATCCCCACCTAAAAAGAGCCTAATGGATGAGCGCGTAACCTCGTTCCCGCTTTGAACATGACTAGCTAAGCATATATTTTTAATTCCTGTTCAGCTCAGAGTTAACAGTATACAAATATATGAAGGAATATTTCGACCATTTACACGCTTAGAATGTGCCTGTGAGTTAGGCTTTTTGTTTATTTGTATATATATATATATATATATATATATATATATAAATATATATATTTATATATATATATATATATATATATATATATATATTTATATATATATATATATATATATATATATATATATATATATATATAAAATTACACAATACGTATATTTGTTTTGAAGACAACCTTCTACTCATAACCCATGAGTAGCCGAACCACCTCTGCTGCACGCGACGACGACGATGATAAAGAATAGATAAGGCCATTGAAGCACGTTGAAAGCTGTGCCAGAAAAGCTCCTAAACATAAGCCGGACTGGCTATATGGAGAACAGGGCGGCGGCGGCGGCGAGGGGAAATCTGCGTCTGAATGTCACACACACACGCTCACACATAGACACAAACACAGCCACAAGCACAGCCACACACACACATAGATCCACTTAGGCTGATAGGCACTAGATGCTAAAGAGTGGTGCTATCTCTCGAAGCTAGTAGTAAGTATAGCAACGCTAGCTCACGCAATAGATGTGTGTACCCACGGAAATTTGTGGGTATGTTAACGTATGCAGCAAGCGGCTATGGCGGTAAGGTGTTGGTTGGTTGGGCGGCCGCCGCCTCCGCCGCTGAGCCACGACGACTTGCAGCGAAACTGTGTACGGACGGAACGATTTAGCGGCGGCATCGAGATGTAGCCGCGTGCCTGTTGGCACTCGACACTCGGCTTGCCAAGCTGCTGCTGCTGCTGCTGTTGCTGCTGTTGCTTTTAGGAGCATTTGGAGCTGCTTATCACTAAACAGAAGGCACCTGTCGCACCTGTCCTAGCCAGGGGCAGATGTGGTTTTGATGTGGTGGTAGTATTATGCCTCGTTTCGTGTGGAGCCGTGTTCTCTGTCCTCTATGGTTCGTAAAACTACAATCCACAAACTCCGTCACTCGCCAGCAATGCCCGCTGCAATCGCTAGTGTCGTTGTTGTTGTTGCCACCAGCTTCTTTCTGCTACTAATGCAACGAGCCGGTGAAACAATTTTCAATGAAAGCTGAAGAGACAACAATTACGATTTTAGTGACTTCCAATCATAGCCCGTTAACCATATACATATATATATATATCTATATATATATATATATATATATATACATAAATTGTAATAAGGCGAAAGTCTACATTTGCAACGTTGGTGTAGCTGATATATTTCGCTGACGTCCTAGTGTCCTAGAAGGAAGTCTTTCTTCTGCTACTAATGCAACGAGCCGGTGAAACAATGTCTTAGTGGGAGCAGTAGAGATAACAATTACGATTTTAGTGACTTCCAATCATAGCTCGTTAACCATATATATATATATATATATATATATATATATATATATATATATACATACATATACATTGTAATAAGGCGAAAGTCTATATTTGCAACGTTGGTGTAGCTGATCAATTTCGCTGACGTCCTAGTGCCCTAGAGGGAAGGGTCACTGTGAAAGATCCACCCTCACATGGTCGATCTGTCACATTGAAAGCTTCACCAAGAAAATGTTCAAACCATTACGGTACGATCGCCGACCGTGTTAGGCCCGTAAACAGGATTGTCTTTGTTGCCGAGGCAGTCGCATTAGTTTCCTCGTGGTAGTAAAAAGGCATACTTTGCCGCAAATGGGACTTTATAAGTGCCGCTTTGCGTTTACTTTTTTAAACTCACGAACTTACATAATCTGCGAACTGACGCAATAAATATATTATATGTATGTATATATATATATATATATATATATACAGTTTAGGGGCATGTTTTATGAGTGCTTGTAATAAAAGGTGGTAGTGAGAGCCTCCTGTCTCTGCGGCAAATGCAACTACTGGTCCTCGACATATCGGGTAAGCAAGCACCAAGCTCCTAACTACTCATCCGCTTTCCAGGAACGCCTCTGGGGACAATTTTGGTACTACCGAAAACCTAGTGTAGCAGGTGGCAACTCGAATGCAGCTACGTGTATCCTCAAATCGCACCACGTGCAACAATTTAAAACATGGCTAGTTGCATTAATTCGAGCGTCGTCACCATCGACAACTCGAGAAAAGCTTGAAGCATGAGGCTTTCCTTTCCTAGATTTGAGGTACTATTGTATGTGCTCTAAATTCCGATATTTCCAAAACCTTCGATAAAAACAATAAATACTCCCTTCCTATAAGGAACGATCGTAATGTAGATTAACCAATCAGCAGGTGCCAGACTGTACACTTACGAATCATTAAGGCAATACAAACTCTGAACCTAAATATACAGAGCCCCTTAGATTCACCACAACTCATAGGCATTCCTGAATACACTTTGGCAACGGCGGATACATATCAACGCTAAAACTTACGTTTGCATCAGAAGAAAACGCTCATCGAATCAGACTGGACAGTCTACGAGAAATAAGAACAACTAAAAGAAGCCTGCTGAAAATTTAGCTCTTGTCCTCATCCGATGATAGCCAGTCGCCTGCAATGCCACTGATGGTAAATAGACGACTCTCTGCAAAAAGAACGTTCTGCTACTGCTAGCGAAAAATATACACGCGTTGCAGAGTGAATCACATATGTCATAAAGCTTCATGAAACACGAAGACCTTTTTTGGGGCAAAATCGCTGTGCCGCATATCTGCCCCTGATATAAAAGGGTTATATGTGTACACACATTTATCAAGCGAATAAACCAATCAATCAATCTTTAATGCACCAAGGGCCGGACATGTTGAGCTGTCTAGGGTTTCCCCAACAGGCCTTGTGGCTGCCTGACCGCTGACTCTCAGCGGTATTTGCATTATCATCTATTCTCAATGAGAATCGCTCAAAAAAAATTCGATCAGCATTGGGGATCAAAACGATGACACCTTGTTTTTACACACCAGAGACAACTTTTTTTAGACGCACACATTAGTCCCCTATACCACGCCGCCCCAGTCTCGCCCCAGTCCCGACACAGTTCCCGAGCCCTACATTTTATAAACTCAAATCAGCAAAGTGCTAAACATAGCTGAAGTACAAAGAACTACACCGAAAGCAAACCGGCCGAATTGTCTAGCTATCCTCTTAGATGTCAAAAACACGCTTTCGTGGGACGCCGTGGACAAAAACCCTACTTACTCGCATTGTACCTAAAAGATCGATCATCTCCCTGCGAAGGCGTGAACTATGCAGTCAGGGCCCATCAGGGGTCCGTACTGGAAACAATACTATGAAACATAACCTACGATGAAGTACCTCTTCCGAGAGGTACCTTATGTTCTCCGGGAGTCTATTTTATTGACCACGCAGACGATCCTGCACTGCTCGTTACTGTTCGTGACGGGGATCTACTCGAAGGTTTTTTTTTTTAAATATAAGTGCGTTTTATTAATAACATGTGCGATGATCATAACTTCATTTGTTTTTCCGTAAGGCTAATGCTCGTGTACGGTTTTGCACTGATACATCCAAGCATCATTGTCAGAAGAAGGAAATATTGTGTGTAGACACACAATCGTACAAGGTATCGGACAACACACCACAAGCTTTTTTGTTAAACCCACGTAGCTCCATAAAAACGGAAATGATTTAAAGCGATCGGTTGCGCCTTCCTGAGAATATAAACTAACATTTGAAAAAGCACTCAGTGACATCCACAACCGTTGTTAAGTACCTGGGCGTTCTCTAGAATAAATAAAAAAAATGTAAAACCTCAGCAGCGCTGCAAAGAATTATCCCGTGGACTATAGATGCAATTGACTCTCGTTGCTGTCTCCTAGCATTAGTCGTTGATTGCATCGTACTTTATTCAGCACACCTCTGACACTGCACTACTATGAAAACTACAACACATAGCCTGCTCAACAACAGGTTAGCCAGACATATGAAATAAGTGCGTGTGCGGACAAATTGCTATAAACATTAGCAAATTGGTAATTAAACTGCTTAATAAACTGCTCAAATGGGAATCGTACGAGACAAGAGAACTGATTACAGGTTCACGCGCTTGAGCCTGTCATAGTTTAGTTACCGTATATTGATCAAGCGTTTCTGTTGTGGACGCTCAGAAGTTAGGTGATGGAAATCCCACTGAACAAATCGTACTGCAAACAAAATTTTTTTTCTGTGTCTTGCTGAGATAAGCGCGCACGCCTTTGATCCAAATTAGAAGTTTTACAAACAAAAACGTTCTGCCCGGTGTTCTCGATCTAAAATGTGTTATGCTTTTCATACTATTACGTCCGATACAGTGGGGGCAGCGGATCGCTGGTGTCTTAATTCCCTTGCCAATTGTTTCGTAGGCATACAAACAAAACACAAAGTTGTGTAGAGTTTAGTAGCACACTGTCTAGAATATATTCCGTGATAGATATCAACGGATAATTACAGCCACACACTATTAAGTAATTAGTTTTTTTTTAATAATTTGTTTTTGCGAAAAAGCCTGTTCACTGACCGCAGTTCTTCTCTTTCGATGAAGCATATTTTCGCAATAGTGGATGTGCGAATAGGCAGACATTTCGCATTCGGAGCTTCGAATATCCAATGATGCTCGAACGAGCACATTATTTACAGAATGTCAATGTTTAGTGCGGTTTTTGCACAAAAGGATAGGCATCTTTTTGGCCTGCATGTGACAGGAGGGCACCCGCCAGATGCCGTATTCCTTACATAATCCTAAGCTTCAGCTTCATTTTTTTAACAATAACGCTTGGCTGTCCACCCTTTACTTGGTCTCGGATGTCTCCTCTAATGTTAGTTCAGCCCTTTTTCTCGCCCAATCCGTAAAACTGGCGTGGTATTTCATTGGCGGAAATAACCGTATACAATATTATATAAACGAGATATTTGCAGGTAAATTGCGACGTCGGCAGGTAGCAGGGCAGGGCCAGACTTATGAGTCATCATATTACTTGCGCAACATTAAGTTCAACGGTTCCCCACTTTCATACTCGCAAGTTATTTTGAAGACGTCGTGTGGCGTTTCTTGGTTTTTCAACGCCACGATATCCAAATATTGGCAATTTGAATATGAGGTGGCGCTTGAATATAGGATGCACACTGTGCACTTCTTTTATATATAGCCAATATCTACCATTTCTATTGTACTGTTTGCATTAGACTGCTTAACGATATGGGCAAGCGCAATACTGTCACGTAATATTTTTTTGGGAAATTAAAAATATACACGTCTTTTGTTATACGTGCACCTTACGTCTGCGTGTATATATACTTGATTTACTCGATGCCCGTCAAATGCGCCTGTGATGCACGTACTGACTTGACCGTTTGTCGTGATCTATAGCTGGCATAAGTTCCGTCAAGATTGAACAAAAAATGCAAGGCCAACGGAATCTTCTTTGCTGTGCATACACTATGCTAGTGCAATTCAGGGACACGTCAATCAAAAGGCATTTGCACAAAGTATAAGTGGGAAATGGTGAGTGGGTAACGCTTCTCCTTTAAAACAGTTAAGAACATCATATAGATGACGCGGATTAAGCACACTGAAGTCGTCTGATTTTGCGTTGGGGAAAGAAACGAAAAATATGCAGCGCCCAGTACCTATATATATATATATATATATATATAATCTTAAGTGCTAAATACGAGTATATATATATATATATAAATACTTTACCTGGTATGCACGCCCTCCCACTTTGACTGTGAGAGCCCCTCCAGAATCGCCCTGTAAGGTTGACATTAGCATGCCTTTTAGATTTTGTGCCGGTATTATAAATTATTATTTAAAAAAAGTGTCACACCAGTTTCAGGTGCTGCCACAATCCATGTCATCACCAGATGAGGTCGTTAAGTTTGACCTCAGTCTGTCCTCATTTTCAAAAGTGCAATCTAATTATTTCATTGCTGTCGTAGGGCCATATTTTCACAATTGTATCAATAGTTACAATATCTGCAATTTTTTTTCCGGAAATGTTGTCCGTAGGAGTTCGTATTTTTGGTCCAGCTCGCTCACTTTCTCTTTATATAAGGGGAGTTCAAATGAAGAAGAATTGTGGAGAATTGTGCACGACAGATTGGGGTACAGGAAGGTGTGCGCGCAATAAGTTCTGAAGAAGGTCAGCGAACCGCAAAAAGAACTGCGTATGGGTCTAGCACTGCAACACCTGTTACAATGTCATAAAGGCCACGCCTTTTTGCAATAAATTATTGCCAGCGTCAAGAGTTGGTGTTCTACAGCCCGTACATGTGGTTTTGCGACGTTTGTCAATTTAGTCCGCTAACCAACATGTCAAAGGAAAGCTCGGACAAAAAACCTGGTAGTGGAGAACAGGCTCCTGTCAAAGCAGCACACAGAATTTTGGGAACAAAGAATCCATCGGCTTGTGATACAGTGGGATACTTGTGCTCAAACATCAGATATATATGGTTCAATATTTGGTATATAATAATGTATTATTTTAATTACTTACCACACAGGTATCCGTGCGTTTAGTATAGGTGCACATCTGATAACCGGGATAGAACCTCGAAAAGCCATTATTTTGGCTAAAGTACCGGCGATAACATTCGCTGTCGTCAAGAATCATCAGCGACGTTCGCATCAGATGACTGGTAGCTACACTCATTGGATCTGTAAATGATTAATACAACAACAGGGAAAAGGAATAAAAAATTGCACAAGGTAGTGTTGGTTAAAATAACCCCAATCTGCTATTGGGAATGAGAATAAACAACCGGTTTAATCATTTATTTGTCTAGGTAGTCTGTTATTATTGAGTTATGATATATATATATATATATATATATATATATATATATATTGAACGTATCTCGATTTAATGAGTTGCATTTGTTTTGAGTAAAAGTAAAATGGCATCTACGAAAGCTTATGCGCGTGAAAATATTCTGATCCATTACAACAAATAAATCAACAACACACGGGTCGACTCTATACGATGGATATTAAGAAAAAAATAATTATTCTCATACATTATAATACACATTTGGCAGTCGACGGTGCTGCATGCGTGGTAATGGAATCGAATAGATCAGTTCATTCGGTCTAGAAGAATACAGTAGAATAGAAACTCCTTTATGCATGTAAACAATTGTGAGGAAAAACTGGTCGCAGGAGAAGCCTGCACTGTCGTCTTGTTGCACGTATTCCTGTCCACGTGTCAGGTGTGCATAGTATTGATCTGATCTCCTCCTGCAACGCATCTGGACACGTATATTTTGCAATATTTCAGCCGCGTTTTAAAAAAGTGATCAATAAGGGTTGCATCCAAAGGCTGTGCCAGTCTCCGTTTGTCATTATTCCTAAGTGTGTCCAGTGTTAAGGGCGGTAGAAAATGTCGTTTGTTTTGTGGTCACATTTTGTGCGGAATCTGTTTAAGAATCTCCTCTGCACACCTTCAATCACGACTATGTGTGTGCACAAAAGTGCGTGCCATACGATTTGGATAATCTAATCGAATTGTACAAACGAAGATACACGGCGTAGGGTTCTTGCCAACGAAACAGTAAGACGAAGCATTCACAAGTGTGGATGCTGTTTTGACAACATCCATACTTATGATATGTGCGGAGAAGGTCACTTCAGGATACCATGTCCTTCGATGTAATGCCAAAGTAATACCGAGCCTGGGGGGGTGGGGAGGAATCCGGGTTTAGTGGGTCTGCGAGTCTCACACTAGTCACGCAGGCTGCTAGTGGCGCATGTGCATCATGCATTCCCGAAACCTCCCAGAACAAAAAAAAAGGATACCATGTCACATTGGTGGCCGTAACATTGTTAACCTATTGAGTAAGTAGTTTAGCTCGGAGGAGCGGTGCTTTAAAATGAGACACTTATGAACGGAGAGCTCAACTATCCATATCCACGTAAACCGTATCGCTGTACAGGCCGCTTACCAAAAACGACGTAACAACGTCAGCGATAACGAGCCATCATCAGCAATCGTAGGACGTCGCACCTCATCATGACCACACCCGCCGCATCTGTAGCGGTCTTCCGTAAATTGCTAGATCTCCGCCTCTCCGATCATCCTTTTTTATTGAATATACGTTACAGCCATTCTCATCAAAACTCACTTTACTTTATCATTCTGAAAATTAAATTTCCTGAGAAGCTAATGCAATGCACGTTGAAAACCTCTATTCTGGATGGCGCAGCTTATTTCATCCCGCCAGTTTAGATGCCGGCGATTGCTGTCGACTGAGTTGGTGTTGCCGCATCTATGCTGATGATTCAAAGTCTACTGGAAAAAATGGATACTTTGTTATAAGGCGTTTTTTGACAAATCAGCGACACTCACATTTTTATAGACTACATCTTTAATGTGTTTTACTGTTTCTTTTTATTTATTATATATTAATTGTTTTACCATTTCTTTTATTTTTTTGATACTATTTCTATCGGACCTACTTTTGAGGTTCTTTTACGCACTTCGTTTATTATAGTTCCCTTCTAATGTTGGTCTTCAGCCGTGATTGCAGCTCGTCGTTTCAGCCCGTTGTTTTTAGCTCGTTTTTCCGCTTATCTTCCTTTCGCTAGTCGGATATCCTGCTTCCATTTGCACTCATCCTCGAGCATAACGGTAACTAAGTATTTTACCGTCATGTCCGGAGACGCCATTTCCGATGAGTCCTGTCGTGCGTCGCTAAATTCTGTACAGAGGTAGATGGTGTGGATCACGTCATTTTCTTTGCCTGTATTGCACGTGGCGTTCGGAACCTTGCCTATCTTATGTGCGTATTTTTGGAAGTACCCGTGCCCCGTCAATACATGCGTCAAACAGCAAATGATCCCTCCGTGCTCTCTGCTGGTGGCTTGGTCCATTCCTCGTCCCAATCCCTCAGCGTCTGTCTGCAAACCTTGGTTTTTTGTAGGGACCGGTTGCGTCTTCGAAAAATTCGGCACATATTGAAGGCCAATGAAAGTCTACGTTACGTGAGATTACCCGTCCAAGACACATCGCACACCCAAAAGCTCATTTGGCTCGCCGGCAGTGTAGTACAATTTTGTTGTTTCCCAGACTTCACTTGTATGACATCTGTCTATATGCGTTAAATAGATGTGTGACAAAAAAATGCCATGCTTCCATTTAAATAAAAATGTGTTTCGTAAAAGGATATGTTTTTCAACAAAATTGACATTACTTTGTGATATGTACTGATTTGTACGCCGCCCCCACTCTGTACTCTACCAGTACCTACAAAGAAAAGCGACGCGTGTTCTTTTGAGAAATGCCGGCGCAACGGTGTTTGCAATAACGTTACTTATAATCGTCCAACTAACCTTTCGCTTTGAGGGTAACTGCTGATGTTTTCCCTTTACGTCACTGGCGCCAACAAGTACAAGGCAACCACTCTTCAGCAGACTCCTCATGTACTAATAGACTGTGTGTGTCTACGGACACAACAGCGCCCCGCACCAAATACGCATCGCTCACAGCAAGCGGCCGATTTTCGCGTCCTTCCCACCTGCTTATGGCGGCTCTATGCTGCCGTGGATGTTTTTGGTACGGCAGCTGCGCTGTTCTAGGCGAGCTTCCATTTCCTCTGTCTCAGTGTCCGCATCGATACCAACAACTCCACTTAATGGCAATACCGCGGTCTCCTCGTCTATTAACGGAGCGAACAATTCCGATACGTACGCCTCCGTTGCCGCCATGTCCGAAAGCGACATTGTTGCCGTCTGTCCCTGCCGATGCCATTCCAATAGCTGCCATTCTCGTTTCTCAGCTCGCCCACGGATTTCTTTTTGCTTGATGTGCTGTAGCATGCGTGGCGTGTCGTCTAAGAGTATTCTCGGCAACCCGCACACACAAAACGCACACAATGCCGTTTGCCCAGCAGCTTTTGTGGTTTCGTTCCATTGGCCCACCGCCTGTTACTGTTGTAGAGCCGAATAGAAACTCGCTTTCCCACATCAAAGCGGGCCTCTCCCCTAACTTTATCGTCGGCCTTGCTTTTCGCCGCAGTCTTCACGTGCGCGTTTGACACAGCGCGCGATCTATTGTAGAATACATCGGTTTGGGATCTGACTTAAACTGTATGGTCAGAAAATGCGGTGGCGGCGGAAACTCACCCATATCGTCGGAAGTCTGTCCACTTAGGAAACTTTGTCACCATACACCACACACAAAGTTCGCCACGATGTTCATAGAACCATTGCTCTACTTGAACGCCCGTATCTAGTCGCAACCAAACGCCAGCGTGAAGTTGGGGGTATCGACTAAATAAATACAAGCGCAGTAGTCGAGTCTGTCCAGAGAGAGGGGGCGCGAGCCTCGACAAATTAATGCGGCAACACCTCCTCGTTATTTGTTACCAGTAGGGCCATATCAGTCGGTGGCGTTCGAAGGAGGGCTTAACCGCGCGCCAAACCTTCATAATGACATCCCACAACCTGAACGTCACCTTTGAGAAATATCGGATCAGCCTTTGGCTTCGCCGTTCGCACAGCGTGAACTGACACCTCAATGAGTCATACGTGTCAACCGCTTTTACTTGCAGCTCCTGCGCTGCGGATGCCTACCTGTCCATCACCTAGTCAACTCGTATCAAGAGTTCCTTTCTGCAATAATGGTTGCAGCTGCTTTTTTCACAACAGTACTTATTCACCCCGTGAGAGTAACCAGGACTCTCTTGCCAGCGTGATGGGTGCGTACTAGGCGTGCTGCGGGCACCTTCCTCGCAAACGGAAAGTTGGTCAGATGTGTCAACTTCCGGGTATCTGATTAGAGAAGGCAGGGCATTCGATATCGCTTACGTGACAACAAATTATTATTGCCGTATTGCTGTGGAGTATTCGAGGGCTGTAAAAGCTTGACATTAACGTAGGTAGGTGACAGCAACCGACTTCAGACCAATTGATCAATGTTCCAGACCTCGCCGATCTAGGCTATCAGTCTAGATGCCTTCTGTCTTAGCTTAGATGCACAATCAAGTAAGCACCTCTACAATTCTTGCCAAGGCTGACCTTCCTGCGAAAGGATCGTCCGAATCTACAGCTGCGCTTGTCAGCGGTGGATGCCTCTTTTCCCGGTAAGGGCATAGCCACCTAAAAATGTGTGTGTGTGGGTGCATTTGCTGGTATAAAAACATCTCTAGAGGCCCTGCCGTCAGGTCTCCCTCTTTTTTGCCCTCTTGTTTAGTAGCATCTGCCACTGCCACTACTGCTGTCGCCGCATCGCCAACTTAACTGGGGTTAAATCCTAGTCTTGGTTTTCGCAGCGCAATCGTCTCCACTTCCTAAGCAGTGTCAGTGAGCGTATAAAGCGAATCCACTCATTGTAACGCGTACTCCCGGACATGGTCATCATCTATTTGAATCCACGCATGAACTGCTCTAGCGGATTTTGGCCTAATTCAGCGCATGACCAGTCAGTGTACGCCGCCGTACGGCGCAGACGACGCCCAAAGTCGAGCAGCGACTCGCCCTGCTCCTGGCGCACACCTACGCAGAACTCAGACCGTTTACTTCACACGTTGACGAGGCCGATCGAATAAATATCCATCCCGTCCAATGTAGTGAGCAATTCTGCACACGTCTTGCTGGGCGGTTCGCACAGAGACACTGGATCGCACAGCTTACTGTACGACCCGGGTGCCAAATACGCGAGCAGCACCTGACCGCGCCGTTCCTCTGGGAATTCATTCAAGTGCGCGTAACTGCCGCCTTCCGAACGATGGCCACGTCTTCAGCTCTTCATCAAATTCGTCGGGTGCGGGCTGCGGCGTGGCCATGGCGACATGAATGCCGATGCTGCTGCTACTGGTAGGTCATGTTCATAGGAGTCCGTTGTAGCTGCTAACTTCCGTAGCTTAACAAACGTTAATGTATTTCTAACTGGCGTAGGATTTTATCGCATCTTTGTCACCACCGATATGTAGTGACTCCTACGCTGCCATTTCTCTGTACTTATCCGGGCGAGACCTATGAAGAAGATGTTCTTTCGTGGACGCCCAGCGCAACAGTGTCTATCGTAACGTTATTCTGCCGTCCAGGAAACTCTTCCCTCTACGGGTAGCCGGTTTTACTTTCTTTACGTCATGGGCGCCAATATTCAATTCAGTGCAATCTTTAGTGGACGTAACATGTACTAATAGACTGCGTGTCTACAGACACGACACATTGCGTCATCCCGGAAGCCCTATTGGCAAAGTTTAGCCTTTCCTGATGGTCCGTAAACTTGAGTTTTGTCAGCGCTGAATTCTATACGGATGCATCTCTAACTCCGACCTCAAAATACAGCAGGTTGAGGTGCGAGAACAACCCAGTCGTTGAGCACGTCGACGAGCCGATGTTTCTGGACATTGTTTTGTACCGTTGGCCATAGCTGCAATATTTATAGCCGGGCTAGCACTCCGTGGTCCTCCACGTCTTAGCACATCACGTACTGAGCCTGTGGTAAAGTGGTGTTCTTACAAAGCCGGTTATGTCAGCCGTAAATTGAACACAAAGCTTGCCAGCATTTCCATACAGAGCTTCTCTTTCTACTAAATACAATTTACAACCTCTACACGTTCCTCTGATGCGTAACGCTCAAATGTGAGTTTGGCAGCACACAGTGCTCTGCTTACGAAGAGATCGTATTTTTGAAAGATGCCAGCCGTCATTATTTGGACACCCTATATATATGCATATATACACTAAGGAAGGGCAACACTTCACGTGGTTATTATTAATGGCTTTTCTAAGTATAGCTACCACGTTACAAAAAGAAAACTAACCTCCTGGTCGTATCTAGTATGTTAAATAATATTAGGATTAAGCTTACAACTTATGCTAATCAAACCTTGCGGACATCACTTAGGCTACTATAATATCGTATTTGCGGCCTGTGTATTCGTAGACAGCCGGAAAACAACTTCGCTGGTGTTAACTAAGTGAACACGGCGTGCCTAGTAACAAAACCAACAGGCATGCACGTGCTGGCTGTCGTTCGAGAAAAACTCTCGTTTACTTTTCTTTTAAAAACGTTGCTAGCAGTTCGACACCGGCGTTCATGCATGTCTATGTGTGTGTGTGTGTGAGTGACACTCAAAGCATATGTGAGTACTTTTTAATGACGGTGGTCGGGTCGTCGAATATTTTAACTTGGCAGCTACTTACTCTGCGTTCCGTCTTCGAACATACGCCTTAAACGACCAAGTGACTTAAAGCAATGCAGCGCTAGCTGTGAGGCGATGTCTCGCATGTTCTTCCGTATCCTAGTAGTTAGTAGGCAGGTAGCAAAAGTTAGTTATCGTAGTAGTTAAGTAGCAAAAGTTAGTTATCGTAGCAGCTGGGGAGCGAAAAAGTGTCGTTAGTAGTGCAGATGCTTTGCACGGTTCGTACGCGTCCCACATGAGGCATGAACACGCGTGAACAAACATTCATTTTAGCGTACCTAAACAATATAGAGGATACAAGCAACTGGCTAAATTGATAGTGTGTGATTAAAAGATTTAACACTGCTGATGTACGAAGCGGCTCGAGTGTGGGCGTTTAACAACACACATGCAATTCGACATAGAGTGGGCAATTTTGCGATCGTCTAGTACTCTGTGGCACTACAAGCAATCACGTCAATACTTGCTAATTCTTACATTGGTGGTACTGTTTGAGCAACTGCCCCCAGAGTTCGGACTACTGCGTAATCGTGTTAGGGGTGCTATTAGTTAACGAGATGTTCTGATTATTTTCAGCAAATATATATATATATATATATATATATATATATATATATATATATATTAGCAGTTTTTGCATGTCTTTTTTGTGTCTGTACATTGAATTGCCAGAGGTTATCGAACCAGAGGGAAAAGACACTGAAGGAGTTTCACGTGTGGCCAGAAAACTACCCCAAGGTGACGCTGGGCGGGCGAGATCGATGCGGCCAGATGGAGGGCTCGAGTCGAGCCTGGTGGCGTTGTGTATTCGCGTACGCCTGACAGCCAGGGGAGACACATAGGTGCGCAGGTTCAATCCCATCGTCGCACATTTGTGTTTATGGGGTCCGTCGTACGAAACAATACGAAAGCAAACCCGCGGACGTTTATGTTGGCTAGGGGTCGTCCCTAAAAAGTTTGATAGAGGCTCGAACCTAGCGGGGCCCCCGGGCAACACATCATTCCTCCCGAGGTGGTCAAGATTTTTTTCTTGAAGGTTTTGGGAATGCATGATGCACATTGACATGCTGATAAGGCAAGGGAGGTTTCCGGCTAGATGGAAGAAAGCGCTCCTGACACTTATACCCAAGGGTGGGGGCTGGATCGGGCCCTGGGCCTACAGGCCAATATGTCTGCTAGATACCACGGAGACCCTAGCCGAGAACGATTCAGACTGAACAAAAAGATCCTGGCGTCAGACTAAAGCAAAAAAATCCTAGCTTCAGACTGAAACCAAAAAAATCCTGGCTAAAGGTGCCCTGCCAGATTAGTTTGGTGTTTAAATAGACAAGTCTCCTTGGACGTTCTGGGATAGGTTAGGAACGTACCCGGTCCCGTAGGATAAGGGACTTTGGCCTTTTGATTTTCCTGGACATACGAAATGAATTCAACTCGAATTACTCGCACGGAAAGATGCCTTGCCATAGTTTTGCAGAATGGTGACCCCCTAGCCCTAGAATGCGTGATCGTAGACGGCAAAAAAGGATCAAGTGCCTATGTACAGTGTTCTAGAATATCGTACACGACGGGATCACGGGGATCTTCCTTCTAAAGGGTCGGATACAGTGGCCTATGCAGATAACCTCGCATTGACGGTGACGTCCCGATGAAATACGGCACTTGAATTTGTTTTTTGTTTACCTCCAAATCCGAGATGGCAGCCGAGGCCGCTAGCTCGACTCTGGAAATCGTTACGGTGTGAATAACGGTCCACTATTTAGAGCTGGTGTCAGAAAGAGATGAACGCGCTCTACCTCACTGAAGGGACTCGAGCAACCGAGCTACACATCTTGGTTGTTGGCCACGCGATCAGATCAGGTCACAAGCTACATATAATAGGCGTCACCTTAGACATGTGCATCGCGGGTGTAGCCCACCATAGATACGTGGCTAAGAAGCGGCCTGGGTTTTTCCGAGTATCGCGCACTTCCTATCACTTTCGCGCGGGTAATCGGCGTCTCATGCCGTCTTATGCCGCCCAGCGTAAAACGATTCTCTCAGGGAAGCACGGGACGCAGCACCAACCGCTGTGAGAGGCCGACCCATCAAGGAGGTGGTCGCCCATATGATGACTTCGGCGGAGGCATGGAGGGAGGCGGCGAACTTGTTCGACGCCGTTTTGACACTCAAGACAGCCAAGGACACGGCCAGGCGGGAGAGGTTTGAGCGGGTCTCTCGGGAGAGTGGTCGAGACGAGGAGCCGAGGGAGGGGGGAGGGGGTGTGGAGCAGCCAGGCCCTCATGGTCTCGACGCGCCCTCACAGGACGGATTACAAAATGGCATCCCCCTATCCAATTGCAGGTAACATGCGGGATGATAGTCAGGGATCTAGCTGATTGAAGGAGAACGGCAGAGACGCCTCTCCCACGGCTTCGAAGTAATGCCAAAGTAATACCTAGCCTAAGGGAGTGGGGAGGAATCCGGGTTTGGTGGGTTTGCGAGTCTCACACTAGTCACGCAGGCTGCTAGTGGCGCATGTGCATCATACATTCCCGAAACCTCCCAAGAAAAAAAGAAAGCGTAACACGACTATCAAAGTTTGCCACGCCTACCGGACAACTCCGAGGGACGCTCTGCTGATCTCTGATACCTGATTGCAAGTGAGCGGGAATAAAGATACCATGACGGGCAAGTGGATTAACGGCGGCTAGAGCAGCAGTACTATCCGTATGGCAGGAAGAGTGAGAAACATGGTCCGAAACACGATACAGGAAGTTGTATACTACACTATAGAAGCGTTAGCGGACTTCGGCTGGTTTCAGTCTTAAATGGAGGTGATCCAAAAGGTGAGATTCCGTACATACGATTCTCCACTGTTCAGCCTTTGGCGGGACCGGATGGCGTAGTCGCAATCTGTGCTAGCTCGGTAACGGACCAAGCTGGCCGAAGAACAGAATCCACGGAGAGCATGCAGGAGGTAAAAAGACTGGTAGACTTTGTCATGAAGTCGAAAGCGCAAAAGGAAAATGTGCGGAGGCCCAGTATGGAAACAGGTTACGGCCAACAAGATAAGTAATTGAGAAAGAAACCCGTAACGGGATCCTGACGCACCTGCCCAGGTGTCTATTTTTTACGATATGCTTATATTAACTACTAGGTCCGAACAAATGCACATCTAATAACGATCACTAGTACCAAGTCCATGGTGCCACAAACTATGATTGAGAAGTAGCACAGGTTTCGTAGCATACACATCAATGTGAATGCATGCACGTACGCTAGCCATCCGACTTACTTTATCAAATTAATCACTCGTGTGACTTCTAACAGAACTAAACCTATATATAATATATATATATATATATATATATAATTTTTTTGAAGTTTAAACAGCTATTCAATGTTACTATGTTAGCATTTTGAAGTGAACATAAATTATTTGCTCGTACGTGTAGGACTTGTCTAACCCAGGATTAGCCCAGCTCAAGAATGTGCTCCGAACAGATGCTGCATTTCCTTATTGAATGTCAAGCGCTAAGGCTTCTACCCATGCGCTGAGTCCGCTTGAGTGTAAGGGGGCTAAGAGTCGGTTACATTTACGACCCATACGAGCATGCGGGCACGCTTAAAGGGAGCCAGAACGAGACCGTAAAATAGTTTCCATTGTCCCTGGAGCGCCCCGGGGGTTACAGTACACACGGAAAGCCGGCAGATCTCACTGCTCGATAAAAGGTGTAATTTAAAGCGGAGTGACGTGCTCATCGATTTGCATTCAGAGAGCATGACGATCCATCATGGGGCAACGCGTCCACTCACATGATCACCACAGCAACATCGGTGGGGCACGACTAGGTCAACACCAAGCCGCAATCCTACGCTTATGCGCGCCATCTTATCGTGTCAAAGACTCCTAATTTGTGACCAGGGTAAGCTATGTAATCAAGCTCCAGCCCCTTGACAACTAACGGCTTGAAGCCTGGTCTTTATCAGCAACGGAAAGGGCTTTATCAATTAGGTTTGCTAATTGCTTTTCTTGTAGGGGGGGGGGGGGTTATCCAACTACCTGGTTAGCCCTGACATCAAAAGGGCAGTCAAATGAAAACAATAAAAGAAAAAAACTGCCGGATAGCCTATAACGTTCTACGGTGTGAGCGTCGCAATCCTACGCTTATGCGCGCCATCTTATCGTGTCAAGACTCCTAATTTGTGACCAGGGTAAGTTATGTAACCAAGCTCCAGCCCCTTGACAACTAACGGCTTGAAGCCTGGTCTTTATCAGCAACGGAAAGGGCTTTATCAATTAGGTTTGCTAATTGCTTTTCTTGTAGGGGGGGGGGGGGGGTTATCCAACTACCTGGTTAGCCCTGACATCGGGAGGGCAGTCAGATGAAAACAATAAAAGAAAAAAACTGCCGGATAGCCTATAACGTTCTACGTTATGAGCGTCCCACCACTGTCTAAGTATAACAACCAACCCTGTCCGCAGCCTGGGTCATGACTACATAATTGCGGGCCCTGCCATCATGAACGCGTCCGGGACACCTACATACAGGTAACAGCACTGCCTCAACGGTCAGCCTACGGTTTAGTATGTCCCTCGGTGTCTAGCTAAAGCCAATAACTGGCTGTGAGATATCAGACGATGAGGACAAGCATATACACGTATGCATATATAGAGGCACATATATATACGCTTATGCAAACACACATATGGACCCAAAAGTACAAGATCATGGCCTGCTATCAAAAAGATGCAAAAGAATACGTAACCATTGGATTTTGCCAGTTTTCCCGCACGCAGCTCAGTGTACTAAAACCTCTCCCTTCCCAGCAGCGACGTAATACAGCGTGTCTCTTCGAACAAATGATGCCATGGTTGTCGTCTCGAGTCAGCGTTCTTATGCATCAGCGGGTACATAGGCCACCTACCTTCGCCCCGTTTTATCACGGCGCCGACATCCTCGAGCGCTCCGAAGCCAGGCCACGGTTCCGTACGTGTGAATGAGGTTACGTGGCTCGACGCTCGAGTCTGGCAGACAGATCGGGCGAACGAACCGGCTGAAATGGAGGTCGCTGGCGAGCCTCATCACGAGCAGGTCGTTGAGCAGCTTTTGCTCGTCGAATTTCGGATGTCTGCCATCATTGTCGAAGTCGTCGTTGGAGACATTGGCGACGACGACGACAACGCGAGAGAAAGAGTGACGCCCCGACGAACACGACCGTGCACACGTTAGTACAGCAAACACGATACTCTTTCGACCAGACGTATCTGCCCTTTCTCTATTCTCTCTCGGTTCATCATTATCTCACCTTCCTTGTCTTTAATCTGTATATATATATATATATATATCGAACAACATGCCGCGAGCAGCTGACTGTATAATTGTCTATGTTATATCCATACCCAATATGCGGGAAGTATATATATACCCGTAGCGCACACATCCTTCACAACGAAATAGGTTTTACAAACATTTATGTATATATGCATATAGATATGACGCCCCCACCTGATGACTTTGCTGACTTCAACCACCTTGCTCTTGCCCAGGTCGGTGTGGCCGTACTGGATCACCACGCGTGTAGCTTCCCTACGCGAAATCCACCAAGACACGTATGAAATCGACCGTCTAGTTAGCTAATCATCTCGCAAGTACATAATTCATAACTAACATACACATGCAGACGCACAGAACGATACGGTGATCAACCGGGCCCAGACTAGCAAAAATCGCACTACAAGGCCGCGCTGTGTTTTTTTCTTTGCCTGTTACCCATGATATATATATATATATATATATACATGCGCTTCCCTATCAAGTACGAGAGCACTATATATTCTTTGTGCACTGCAACAGAATCCTAATGACTAACCAGGACTTGCTGAAAATTTGCTGATTGACGAGGATTAGTGAGTGAAAGTACCGATTTCAGAGAAGTTAATCGTTTAACGTACGTCTAATTGGTAGCATATGTGAGTATATGTCAACATCGCAGATTGTTCTATTTGCCATCTGCAATGTTGATGCTAATTATTGCATCATACTTATATATATATATATATATAATATATATATATAAACAATATAGCTTATACGATGATAATAATACCCTTTAGTTTCAGGCCAAATATTCCTAGATCATGCTTTACCCGTGCTACAACTTCCACGGAAGTACAGACTTGTGCCCATGCAATTGTCAGGGTACTTATTGTAGCTGTATTCAAAATATATTTGCAATTTCAATTACATTTTGAGCTTATAGATCATATTATTATGTAAAAAAGAATGCCAGTGCATAATTAGGGGGAACGATGAACGCTGGTGGTAGGTGGGGGGCGTAAAGCTAAATGAATATGAATATGAATACTTCTCGAGGCAGTGCGCGGCCGATAGAATGTGGCGTTTGGTGAGGATGGAGCCAGCGCCAGCGAGTGTTTCCGCCGGGTATGTGGATGTGTGCACGTTGACCACCCACGGCAAGCTCGCCATTTGAAGCCCTGTGTCCGTTGACGATTCGAGGCGAGAGGGATAGGCCACAACCCTTACGCCGCAACAGTACGACAGGCAAAAAGTAACAACAATCGTAGCGGCAGCAACAGCAACAAAAGCAACAAAAAGCACACAACAACAACAACAACAACACAGAACGACAACAACAAAATAACAACAACAACGACAACGACGACAACAACAACAAAAAGGAACCAGAGCAAATCAGCTGCTACAACAGCAATAAAAAACGGTAGCACCATCGGCAACAATAACATTAATGGTAAGAATGAAAGCAGCTAGCTAGAAAAACAATCACAACAACAATAGCAACAGAGCCACACCCACAATGGTCGAAGTGGCAATAACGGATAGGATACCACCAGCACATTCACCCTTAAAAAAACTGCACACTGAAGCAAAA
>QVRM01003453.1:0-35148 GCA_003439945.1 Dermanyssus gallinae
ATACTGTATAGCATCTAAATACATCGCGCGTATAACCTTCTTGGGACTCGTTTCGTGTGAATAGCGTTTTCTTTACAACAAACGTCAATCTCAGTATATAGTAGAGTTCCATCTCTCTCAGTAAACGCCCCGTATGTTATACGGCAAATTAAAATTTCAGTACTGAGTAAATCCATAAATAAGTTTGCACATCGCAGACTCATACCCGGCCGCTCGGTTCAGAATGCAAAGAATGACCGAGCCAAGATGGCTTAGTGGCAAAAGCCTTTGCCTTGCATTTAGACCTGAATTAGACCCAGACCGTCTACTCCTAAACTGGTTTTCATGGTTCCCATTAAACAAGGTAAATGCCGGAGTGAATTAAAAATCGACCATCGATCGAAAAAATAGACGAAAGCACAGATGTCTCAATAACAAGAGATGGCGCATTACCATCCAACCCGCCATTAAGTTTTTAAAAAAATTCCAAAAAACAGATAACAAGGCCTGTTAGCTCGTCGATGTGCTGGCAAAAACATGGCGACTGTTAACACGGTCGGCGACGGCAGTGGCAAAACCGAGTGGATTCCGTCGGGTACACATATAAAACATGAATGCCAACTCAAATCGTAGTCTTTTTTGTTGTTGCTATTGTTCTTGTTGTTGACGTACGAGTGTACAACGTGCAGCGTGCATGTACATGCTATCTAGTCCTTTCTCCTAGTGTTTCTCTGTTGTTGTTGTCGTTGTCGTTGTTGTTGCTGTTGTTGTTCATTTGTCGTGCCTTATCACGGTACTGCAGCTACTGCTTCTCTGCGACTACTACTACCGACCCGACTGCCATCGAAAGCAATATCGCTCTGATCCATCTAACTAAATTGAGTAACTTGTCTGTCTGTCACTCAGTCCCCGGAGGCGTCTTGGTCCACGAATTGACTTGAAGGGAATATTGCCAAACAGAGATAGAGTTATTCGCCTCTTATAATATATATATATATATATATATATATATAGTATACATAGTCATTCATCCCGATAGGCTATAAGCCTCTCGGGTTGTTTTATTTTATCCTTTGTGTGTATTAAGCCATACAGCTCAAGTGGCGTCAGAAGATACAGAAAGCTATGGCCAACCAAGATCTCACGGCCTGGGTTCGTTCAATGTTGTGTCCGGTCACAATTCAGCTGGCTTTAGTCACGAAGACGAACCTAATACAACAACGCACACTGTTGTTCCCGGTTGTATTAGTAATCGTAACTGGCTAAGTCATTGTACCTATCTCTCCCTCTCTATCTCACCCTCGTTACGTATATATTATATATATATATATACATGTAGCCATAAATGATTGCTATTTGACTTATCGCTATCGTATTTAACCCTTCATACTGCGACTCTTTCTCATATTCTTCATCATTACTTTAGCCATGTATTGAAGTATGCAGCTATCTGCCGACAACACCAAATAATAAGACCGATTGATAATCCACAGGAGAATTGCAATAAACGTTACCATATTCATTTTTTTTAGGAGAACTTTTATCTTAAGCTAGATGCTTCATGTATGGATCAAGAGATTCACGTTACAAAGCTGATTGTGAAAGATCGTTTAGAGAAATTTAGGCGCGAGTGGTCCTCATACTCGCCCGGGGAATACTGATACTTGAAAGGAAATACATAGCCTAATATAGGGCTTTAGTTCAGGTACCCCTATATACATTATAGAAGCGGTTAGTCAAGCTTGGCTACAAGACGGAACACCAGCTTCGACAAACATGATGTCATGCAGCCTAATGCACTTTAACACCGGCTCAAAATAATTGATACTAGTGTAATACCCTCGCTGTTATTATAGTGCCGCCGTAGTAGCCATATATGTGGTTTGTTATAGTAAATTGCGTATCTAAGCCAGATGACATATTGCTCAAAGCAGTAAGATTCTTGCCCCTAAGATATTCGGAGACCTTTCAAAATGTAGCGGAAAAGCTCCTTGTAGAACTTTTTAAGCTAGAGGATGGTATCAGACTGTTCCCAACCATGGAACATCTGTGGTTAACAAGGCCCTAAACCTTTTGTAGAAGCCAGGCTCTTTAGCAAAGGTTGAAAAAAAGAGGCCTTCTCAGATAAGCAACATGCTTTTAAGAGAGCTCTAGTTACTCAGCCCACCAGCACCATCTGGCCTGTTGGAAGCGGCAGAAGGTCAATGGTTTGTCTTTAGCAATCCTTCTAGATGTTAGACACGTCTGCAAGACGAGCGTCGTATAACGTCGTATCTGCATCGGGCCATTGCCAGCTATCTTAAGAACAGGGAGATCATCCTGAACACTTGTTTGCGGATAATGTCCACGGCAGGTATTCTGGAGGAGCGTGCAATGGTACATACCTCATCTTGCGGAATCTAGTCTATGGCAAAGTTCTGTGCAGCGAGATGCCTCGAGAAGTAAGGCAAAAAGCCTAAGTGGATGATTTTGGTCGGGTAGCAACGACCCGCGACGAGTAGATTTTGGAAACTTCTCAATAAGGTTCTGAACGTAGTGGTTAAATGAACTATAAGAGGAATATTTTTGGGTTATACTTGGCGCGAAAGGTGCAAAGGTAACGGCGGGTCTGGCTAGACTGGTGCCATACACAGGTATGCCAGTTAATTGCCGGCTAGGCAGGCTTAATTGTCCTTTAAGCGTATATGTCTGGCCAGAAACGATGAAGTCAAAAAAGAGATAAATGGGTATTATTATAAACGACTGCCACTCTAACTAAAATGTTTGAAAAAGCTAAACAGAATTGCAATACGCTTGAAGTCCAGGAAAGTTTAGCTTATGCATGCATGGATCAGGCATTTGAAATGAACATGGCAGCAGTTGCCGTAAATATAGAAAATTATTAAATCCGCGTACTTCAATTAATTTGTTTTCCTAAATGTACAATACGTGCGTTGCTAACCAAGGTCGAGTTGGACAAAGCTCGGGGTACTCTGCAACAAAGTTGAAACTTTTTTTCAATTAATGAATAAATTCAATGCATCGCCAGCGAAGATCGCTGAATGAATGGGTTTGTAGGTTTGTAGATAGGGTTCAAACTGTTCGGCACAAAAAATATAAAACGCTGTATACATAATGTGCACTGCGATTGGTAACCATGAAGCAATCCACACGAAAATACATTTTGCAGCAGTGTTTGTCGACACTTAGACACAATCCGTAAAACGATTGACGTCAATTCGTGTGCATAGACGACATCCGAAATAATTTTTATTAGCTACTCACAGAAGGGTCAAATAGTCACTGAAGCATGTACGTCTACATTGCTAAACAGTTTTTAGGAACAGTTATAAACTAAAAGACCAGCTTAGCGCGAAAAAAGGTAATCTTTCATCATGCAACGCGCCCAAATTGGGATTCGGATTGCCTCCCTAGCAGTCACAATAACACAAAATAATAGGGCAGCGGGACCAAATCGTATATGAGCATTTAAAGGGCAACATAAGTATTCTATGCTCCCCATTAACGAAACTTTACCAGACGAGTGGAGAAAGAGCTACCTACAGCCTATATATAAGGGCAAAGGAGATGCTACGTACCCAAAATCATACTGAGGCATCTCCTTAACAAGCGTAATATATAAAGTACTTACTTCACTTATCGCCTCGAGGATTTACGAGCACACAATTGATCAACTTCCAACCGACCAATACGGATTTCTTCGAAAACGCTTAACTGCAGACGCTCTGAAGTGTGTACTGGACCACGTAGAAGAACGACAGGCTCTAGGAAAAATGACCTAAAAAAATACTTTCTGGGATAACTCTCAGCCAAGATTTAACGTCCATGGGACTGCTTTTTGCATTGCTTCATAGACGAACCCCCATAAATACAAATGTGCAACGGTGAGGCTCGAACCCGTGCACCTATGTGTCTCCTCATTCACAGCAGATACGCAACTAGGGAGCCGATGTATAACCTCATACATGACATGTTGGTTCATCACTGCATCTTTATTAAAAACGGCGACCATTACGTCAGGAACCCAATCATACAGAGGATTAGTGTCGCCCGGGGAGACTTTCTAAGTCCGTTTTTATTCATCCTATACGTGGCAGGTCTGACGGAAATCTTACAAAACGTAAAAGCACCACATCCGTTATATGCTGATGACCCAGTAGTTCTCGCAAAATCCCGAGACCACTTACAGTTTTATCTTAGCGAATCGGCAAAATTGTGCAATGAAAATCAACTGACAATAAATATAAACAAGACACCCCTGTAGCGCTAGTAAGTTATTTTCCATATTTGGGAGTAACTCTAACTTCAGACTCTCGTTTGGGAGGCACATTGAAAACAAACGGGCCAAAGCAACGGCAGCTATAATGCTTTTTGGAGAACTTTGTGACAACCGACCTAAAGAGTGCCGTCAACCTATTCAATTAAAGATCGCACTAATCCTCCGAAATAGCTTACAAGTGATCGCGCCTCATCTTAGGCTGACAGGCCTCAAAAACATCGACCGAGTTAGTACTTGGATTACCTAGGAACGCATCGGCGACACTAGCGGTCGCATTATGTCGAGAGAGAACCTTAACGGGGAACCTCACATCTGACGGAATACCATTTAGTGCAGATGTGCTGAATCGATACCTAGAGTTTAGAGAGAAAGGAAACACTAATTTTGTAATGCAGAACTATACAGAAGGACCAGCGTTCACCACAGATAAGTGGAAAAAAGCTCTACAAATAAATCGGATTCTATTGTGTAAGATAACCTGGCATAGTTATCATTATTATATATGTATGAAAGGAGCGTGTTACGAAATTGACGAATGTGTGTATAAATTTAGTGGAGAAAGTGACATCAACTGCTACCACTTGACACGACGCGCGTCAATCGACGCACAATCACTGCAGGAACGTGTGAATTACTTGCTTAGTTAGAACACTAAACTATAAAACGTGCAGATACATTGCCCCTACCAATGATATTGTAAATAAAGTGAATGACATTCAAAAGTGCCCAGATTGCCTACCCATCTGCCATATTATTCTGATTTGGCCCGTTCGATCGCGCCCTGTTTCCAAGCTTACGATCTGGCTCGGGGGTGGAGATTTTTGTTTTCGCCACTGCAGATGCATATTTTGAATATCCCAAACAAATAAGTAGCCATAATATAGGGAATTTTATTACGTTTTAACAGAATGACCCACGTAGACTAAGCTCGATTATCACCACTGTCATCTGCTCACCGGGCAGAAACGCTTTGAAGCATACCTCGCAAAGACAAATAAGACTAGCTCCACTAGATTTAACTTGTGAGGCAATCACAGGGACGACGATGGGTACAACATTTTAAAGCAACACCTTAATCCAATAATGGCGTTTCGAGTAGCCACTGCGCTGAGCGCCTAGTGGTTCAGAGTTGAGAGGGCGGGCTGTTTCTCCCGTGGTGGTGAAGGGTAAGGCAAATTGGGCGGCCGTGGTCCCATTTGCCTACTGTTTTATAATACAAGCCCTCCTTCGAAACTTCAAGAACGTTTTGGCAGCATGCTACATAACCGATCGGAGTAGACGCACATCGCCACTGGACTAACATAACCGAAGCGTCCGTGCATTCCGGTGTGCATTCCAAATAATTTCGGGAACTCTTCACAAAGAATGTTTGTTTTATTTATGTCATATTTGTTTACGGTAGCAGCAGAACCAATTGTTGCAACGGTAGCAGTAACCAAGTATAAATATAGTTGTTCGTGATAGTATAATAGCTGGTGGTAGTAGTAGTAAGTTTTAGCGGCTTGTGTTGGCAACGGTGGGCGCGGCAAAGGTCGGAGGGAATTGAATTGGGCACACGAGTGATCACGAGATGGATGACGAGAGGGAGAGGACAGACTCGGCAGACGGGACACGGGCCGGGAGAGAGAGAGATAGAGCACGGGATGGGTTAGCAAGGCGAATTAGGCGTGAAACGGCTATTCCGAAACGCTGTTGGAGCCCTCAATCCGCCAAAGTTTGAGTCGGCAATCCTAGGACATATGGAGCAACAACAACAACAACAGGTAAGCCTTTCTTTCAATTTCTTTCTTACTTTCTCTCTCGTTCGGACGCTTTCTCGCACTCTCGCCCTTCCTGTTTCTTTATCTATCTACCCAAATACCTACCTATGTACCTTTCTATTTATATATATCCCATTCTGCCCCTCTCTAGGCACCAGAAGTGGCTTTGGTCGGGCTCCCTTAACACTATAATAGGCAAGCAAAGAAGCACGGAACACACACGCCGCGCAGGGAAACGCAGGAAGCCCATAAACATTTTTCCACCTCTCTCCGGGCACACTAAAAGGGCGCCCCAGCCACACTTAGTTGTGGTACGCACGTTATCGAGTTACTGCCGTTTCGTCGGCCACCTGGTCGACGACTACGTCAGCCACCGAAATGGATTGGGGCTCATCCGTCATTGTCGATCAGTTGTTGTTGTTGATGCGGTTGTTGTGTTGGAGTTTTTGTTGTTGTTGTTGCTGCTGTTGATGCTGTTGTGTTGGAGTTTTTGTTGTTGTTGCCACTCGCTGCTGCTGCTGTAGGACAGTGGCTCGAAGCGCTTCTGTTGAGGTCGGTGCTACTACCTCAGACGTCATCGCGTTCCTCGATAACGAAGACGGCAGCAACAGCGATGGTGACATAGACTGGTCTGGACGTTCTTGCTGGCTGAATGCCTAGATAAACTAATGTCGATGTTGTTCGTGGTTGTTTCGCTAGTATGGCGGATCAGGCGATATCGGTGTGACCTGGTCGACGAGACACAACGACGTGTCGCTTGACATGTCATGTCAATACACACAGGCGCGCGCACGCTAGTTAATATGAGAAAAACGAATAAAACTGCAATATGTTATGTATCAAAGATGTTTTGGTTTGGTTTAAAACCACCAAAGTGTATATAGTCTAACCGTAACTAACACAATTAGATAGCAGGTGACTACCAACCTCCTTTATATATGTATATACGAGGTGTGTAAGTAAAAAAAGTTTAAAAGAAAAGTATCGCGACTTTGTGTTTTTTCAAAAATTATTCATTTATTCATGAATATCTATTTTGTCCCCTTCAAAGTAATCCCCATGAGATATTATACACTTGTGCCAACGTTTTTTCCAATCTTCGAAGCACTTCAAAAAACCTTTTTTTTTAATCTTGTTCAGCTCCTCCTTCGATGCCGTCTTTATCTCGTCAAGCGTAGCGTAACGTCGTCCTTTCATGGGCCTCTTCAGTTTAGGGAACAAGAAAAAGTCACAGGGGGCCAGATCTGGGGAATACGGTGGCTGCGGCATCATTAGTGTGTTGTTTTTGGCCAAAAACTCGCGCACAAGCAACGATGTGTGAGCAGGGGCGTTATCGTGGTGCAAAAGCCAATGTTTGTTCTTCCACAAATCGGGGCGTTTCTGGCGGATTGCTTCGCGCAAATTGCGCATAACTTGCAGGTAATATTCCTTATTGACCGTTCTACCCTGTGGCAAGAACTCATGATGCACCACGCCCCTGCAATCGAAGAAAACTGTCAGCAAAACTTTCACATTCGACCGAACTTGGCGCGCTTTTTTCGGTCTTGGTTCGTGCGGCAGCTTCCATTGAGATGATTGAGCTTTGGTTTCCACGTCATAACCATAAACCCACGATTCGTCACCAGTTATGACCCTCTGGAGCAAATTTGGGTCGTCGCGGACAGAGTCCAACATCTCATTAGCAATGTTCATGCGATGCTGTTTTTGGTCGCAATTGAGCAATTTTGGTACGAATTTCGCGGCGACCCGTCTCATGCCCAAATCATTGATAAAAATCGAATGGCACGAGCCAATCGATATGTTTAGGTCCTCAGCAACTTCTCTAACGGTGATTCGACGATTGGCCAATACCATTTTCTCCACTTCATTAATTTTTTCGTCTGTTGTTGAAGTGCTCGGGCGTCCGGCACGCTCTTCGTCGTTCACATCTTCTCGGCCTTCTGAGAACATTTTGTACCACCGATAAACGTTGCTTCGGTCCAAGGTAGCTTCTCCGTATGCCACAGTCAACATTCGGAATGCATCCGCGCACTTAATTTCGTTTTTCACACAAAATTTGATACAGGTTCTTTGATCCATTTTTTTGAATAGGTAAAAATCGAAGACGATCCAAAACACGTGCAAGCAAAGCAGCTGTCAACAATTAAGTGAACATTCAAAATGGCCGAGCTTGTCGGCATAAGTGAGAGACATGAGTACCAACATAACGCCACAAAAAATCGAAATTCGAATATACGTAACCTGCGAAAATTCAAGTCGCGATACTTTTTGAACACACCTCGTATATATATATATATATATATATATATATTTGATCGTCCTCAGTAGAGCCAAGAAAGCGCACTGCTAACGCCTTCAATTGATTTTACCTTGTGTTATCGATAGTTTGTGGCGGCAAGCGCATTTGCGTTTGAGCCATTTATAAAGTTTACGAATGGTTAAGAAAAACAAAGCGCAGTATCCGAATTTGTTTTATAAGGTTTCGAGTAAAACTCATAAAGGTACGCAGCTTAAATCAATCTAAGAGCAACGACTGACATATATGTAGGTACGCTGTTGCTAGAACATTGATGTACAGAAGAGACTTAGTCGAATTGCAAGCTCGTAAGACAGGCAGTGTACGTATGTAGGCAAAAAATGTACGCGTAAATTAATATTATTGCTGATGAATCACAGATTTACTGGTGTACACATACGCTAGGCATCATACTAGATCTAAAGTGGCAATCTGCCTAAAACTGGCCTTTACTTTTTTTTTTACTTTTAAATCAACGCAATTGCACAATGTGGCTGTTTATTGTGACTGATGGCACCCATGCTACATAGTTTAAAGAGAAACATCAAACAAGTCAAACCTGATAGGTTACTGGCGCCAGTTTATACTCGACCTGGCGATACGTGTGCCTAATTTCATTTGCCTTCTATAAATAAATGATGAAAACCGTGAAAAAATGACGGCGCCTTGAATGGATGCACTTCTGTTAGATGGAAAGGCATTTAACACGCAACTAACTCCAAACGCCAGTTGATAAAGTCTTCCAGCTGAACTGCAAGCGCAACAAAGGTGCCCACAGTAAATTGCTTCGAAAAATCAGCAGCCGGTCGGGAGCCGGCTGCTGACTCCGGACATGTTGCAGAACCGTGGAAATGAAGCCAACATGACTTTACACCGCTCATGCCTAACGTTTACAATCCTCGATATTCCAGACGGCCAATCATTTTGACCGCGGCCGTGTCAGTTGTTCTGTACGCAGCTCTGGCCTGGCCCACCGACACCCTAAAGTTCGCCGCTAACGGGACCTGTCTGCGTCATGCCCAGAGGCCTAAAGCTCTAAGGGTAATCTTGGCGTAGGTTAGCCCAGCAGCGGCTCTTATTGTGAAAAGATCCCCTTGGACCTGAAAACAGCCAAGCGCCGCCTATGTGAGAACACACTGTTCTGAGGTGCTCAGCATGGGCAGAGCAGCGTGCACCTTTACCGCCTTTAATGAACCAACCGCTTCTTCTTGACTTCACATGACCTCTGGAAAAGCGACAGCAACGCCCTTATACTGGAACACCACAAATAAAGTTGTCAAAAACCATAATACAGGATAAAACGAGGGTCAACCCCTTAAGGCCCTCCTCTTCCCCCTGGCTTCCGGGGAACACACTAGCCCGGCGCACTTGCCCTTACCCACTGACGATTCGATGTGATGTGCAAACAGTACCCGGCCAGCCAGGGGACGGGGATATGACTGGTTTTCAGTGAGTTGGAGCCCCACACTGCCAGGCTACGCTCGCCGGTAGCTTCCTAACCACAAAAACCGTGTATGCAACGCATTTTCCAGTTAGACCTCAAAGCCAAGCCCGGTGCGCCCTGCGACCGGAGGAGACATAACGGAGCTCCGGTTTAATCCCCACAGAATAATATCTTGTAGAATAATATGTTTGCATATTTAATGTACGTGTTAGCTAATTGTTTTGTATATAGTGCAATTGCAGGGCTCTAACTAAAGCAACATAATTAACTGGCATATGTAGTATAAAAGCTGTCTAAAAGTGTAACCAACTTAACAGCTGAAGTGGTGAGATGTCACTATACAATTAAATATTTGCCTTAAGAATTCAACAGCTTTCGAAGATGATGGGGAATTGCCAGCATGCTGCTTTATATCATTCAGTATTATTTTTAATTTTTATTTAATTTTATTTTTGTAAAAAGCAATGTATACTTAGGCATATATGGTAAATTAATTAGTTATATTGTTGATTTCTTTTTAATCGGTTTGGTTATGCAGAGAACGGAATTATATTTAACAATCTTTGAGAGCGCAACGCCTTTCTGCATACATTTGTGGTGACCTGTCGCAAATTGCTGGATCTATTTATGTAATAATGTGTTAGTTTTGAGCGCTATGTGTGGTCGTAGGGGAATGATTTTGAGCTATTTGGTGTGAAAGTTAATAAAATAACTTCATTTTTGCCAATTCTGTACTAAACGACCATGTCACATCTTTTGGCCGGCGGTATATGTTCTTCAGAGGAAGCAGAATTTTCTTACAAACACGACCATGTGCTTAATTTTAGTTGTATAGCAAATGCATATTTTGTGTCTCTATGTCGGGCAAGGACACCAGTGTCACAATTCGTAATAATTTCACTCTCACTACGAAACCAGACTTCTCATAAACCATGTTCCATTAGGAAAAAATATTGGCTTTAACGAGCTCTACAATTCCTTATATCGCTCTCGAAAACGTCCTGAGACCTGAGGTTTGGAACGCGACAGTTACTGACTCATTAGCCCCTTCAATGGTCTCCGTTCGAGCGCGGAAGCATGCTGGTTTGGGACGCGACAGTTACTGACTCATTAGCCCCTTCAATGGTTAGTGCTGGCGCGGCTCGGGCTGGTTATGCTTCGGCTCTCGCCGAGGCAGGCAAGCTTAGAAAGTACCAGAACATCGAGTACCCATACGGGTTTTACCCACTTGCCTTCGAGACCCTTGGCGGGCCGGGTCCCTCCATTCGCAGTTTGCTACAGAAAGTCGGGAAGCGGCAGATTCTAGCCAGCGGAGATAAGCAAGCGGGTGATTTCCTCAGACAGCGTCTGTCGATAAATGTGCAACGGGGCAATGCGGCCTCGGTTCGAGGAACCCTCCAGAAATTGCTAGTCCCTACACTGGATCCCCGTAATGGTGCACACGTTCGCAGAAACCCAAATGTCTTGGTCCGACCGTGAATGACTGATTACCTTGAATAAATTAATTTTATATCATACACGTATGCATACGCTTGCATACCGTCATGTAGAAAAAGGTATATATACAGGGTGTTCCTATTTGTGTGTCCAAAACGCTAGGGTATGGTCAAACTCGGTGAGAAAATCATTTTTGCCAATGGGTGGAAGCCGGGAAAACGTTTTGTTTAGGAGTGAGGAGGAAATTTATAAAAGCAGTTAATCTGCCTTTTTTCTTCTACATAGTTGTGCAAAATCTACGTTTGCGGGAGAACCAGTCAACGCACAAAGGAACCGATCATACCGGCGTGTTTGGCGGAAAATTCTGCACAATAAAGTATACATTACTAGCTTGCGTAGCAAAAAGCGAATAGCCAGAATAAGGAAAGTCATAAAAAGTCGAAATGTTACGTTAACGCTTTTTTGTGCAACATCGTAATTTTTTCCATTACGACCAAAAATGCACGTCCAAAAGACTACTCTCAGGCAATAGCAGATTTAATGCCCACTACATTCGTACCAAAGTAATGGTGCTGCGTTACGTATTTGCCAAGTGACTAAGCTTTTTCGACAGTCATAGTTGTTATGTTTCACGTTGAAGTTTTCACGTTCAGAACCGTAGCATTTTGCCAAGACGTTTCCGCCCCCTCTTTCCATTAGAAAAAATTATTCTCTTGCTGAGTTCTACCAAACCTCAAAATACGTACCTAACTTTCTCATACACCCTATGCAAGTATGCATGCCTTCGCTTTCGATATGACTGTCGAAAAAGTTTAGTTACTTGGCAACTACGTAACGCAGCACCATCACTTTGGTACGAATGTAGTGGGCATTAAATTTGCTATTGCCTGAGAGTAGTCTTTTGAACGTACATTTTCGGTCGTAATGGAAAAAATTACGATGTTGCACAAAAAAGCGTTAACGTAACATTTTGACTTTTTATGACTTTCCTTAATCTGGCTATTCGCTTTTTGCTACGCAAGCTAGTAATGTATACTTAATTGTGCAGAATTTTCCGCCAAACACGCCGGTATGATCGGTTCCTTTGTGCGTTGACTGGTTCTCCCGCAAACGTAGATTTTGCACAACTATGTAGGAGAAAAAAGACAGAATAACTGCTTTTATAAATTTTATCCTCACTCCTAAACAAAACGTTTTCCCGGCTTCCACCCATTGGCAAAAATGATTTTCTCACCGAGTTTGACCATACCCTAGCGTTTTGGACACACAAATAGGAACACCCTGTATATATATATATATATATATATATATATATATATATATAGGGTGCCCTATATATATATATATATATATATATATATATATATATATATATATAGGGCATATATATACATTGTCATAGGTTATATGTATGACCACAGGATCAGCGGTAATATCGAGGGTTAATCAGCAGAGGTGAGTTCTATATTGTCTGCTTTTGTTGCGGCGTGACGGCCCAGGTTTTAACAGCAACCACTACTATGGGCGTATGCTGTTAGTGCATCATTTAATCTCAAACGTGTTCGAAAGTTGCAAGTCGGGTTAGTCCCGACTTTGGCACACAGGCAGATGCATCAAGCTTATTTGTTTCAACTAACCGTATTGTCTCAGTCTAAATAGTGTCCTCTCTCTTTATCTGTCAAAAAGAAACTTAGCATACGCGGCGTTTAAGTAGTGAGGATGAAACTGTTCTAACCGCGACAATGCTTGAGTGCTCGCATGCGTAATAGGTTGACAATGTTTATGTTAAATGAGTTGCTTCAATCAAAAAATAATCTAGATCTTAAATTCAAGCCAATTATTATAAGGATTTAATCAACTGATTTGTGTGCATTACTAAAAACAAAGGACTTAATGTCAAACGGTAATAAGCGGTGTAAACTGCTTTAAATACTGTCCCTGCAAACCATGTAACATCAGCTAACTTGTGTAATTGTTTCCAGTGTTACTGTACGGCAGAGATATACTTATATGCGAAGAAACCCTTGAGGACCCTTCGAAACTCGTACTTGTGAAGCCGATGTGGATTGCCAAAGAGATTCGTCGTTGCACGACAGAGTCAGACCTCCGTTTATGTCGATTTTAGAATCTCCTATTCTCAAACACTACGTTCTACTTAATTTGAACAGTAAAATGAGTTGCTACAATCGTTACTTATAAAGCGACAATGTCAGATCACTTGGTGTGGCATATAAACATCTCTATACCTAGCCGCAGCTATGCCCAAGCCTATGGATACAGTTGTAAAAGCTGGCCTTTGAGGCAATCAATTGATTAGAACTTTAAAAAATATACTTTTCCATATGATGAATATTCAACTAGTTTGTCTTAAGGCCCTTTAATTCTTAATTTTCTGAACCATTGGCATATATATATATATATATATATATAGCTTGTGAAGTATAAACTACACTCGTTGCATGACGTATTCTCTAAGCCTCTTTATTTAAAAATGGAACAAACTCCAGTGGCTGCTGGCCTCTGTGCTCGCGAATGCTTTCTCACCAGCATTCATTACACATGCTATAAATAACAGAACGCGGAAAGGCGTCAAGACTTAAAAAACAATACATAAAGGAACACGGCTTTTGTCGCAAGCATTGTGAATAGCTGCTTTACAAAATCCCAGGTTATATCATCACACCTCACTACTACTGCGCCAAATAATGAAAGTCTGTGAACTTATGGCATCTGGCATGCGAAGTGACCATGCAACTCAGGGAAGTTAATCAGCATTTTACCAACTCGTTTCAAAAACGACTATCCATTGATGTGGTAAGATATCACTTCTTCCTAGCTGCGCCTCTGATTTAAAATACAGCAGTTTGATTGCAAGCGACTAATATATTAAGCTTCGCATGGGCTTAATTATGGGCGCGTAGTGGCATTCGCATCAACACTTTCGGCAACCTTCATTTTGCTTGCAGGTGGATAGACGCTCGATTATTATATATGAACGATGGAACCCTCCATATTTAGCATTTTCACCGTCCGGTATCATGTTGACGGCTGTGGAACGATCTAGTTTCACGTAGCTGAAGATGTATAAGAAGATAGAACCGGAAAAATACGCCGATCAGGTATGCGTTTCTCTAGGAAACGCTCCGCGTACAACCACCGCGCAACATACGCATTACTGTGCGCTTCATCAGAGATGCAAGGTATGCCAACTTTCCTGGCATTTGTGAACCGATCCATCATGATTCACGTAGTAAACCCACTGCACTTTGTAATATAACGCGAATTGAATACACACGCCTTTCCAGATAGCTCGCGCTCTAAGGCAAGATCGTTTACGTAGAGTGGTTTCGTTTTGTACTATCCCAATCGGAATAGCGCGGATTTTCAAAACTTTTATGTTTGATTGCTGTCGGACGCTCTTTCGAGAACTTCTTGTAATATAATAGAGTACTGAATTTCACGTGATTCTGAAAGTAAAATGAGTAATTCGTTAGATAAAGCCCACTGGAAAATTTTGGTTGCTTCGCAACCACAAATCTTATCACCATCGGTTTGTTACCAAAATTGTCTTACGCGTTCCACTTAATATATGTGCGTTATAAGTGTAATGACAACATATGGAGTATTAAGATATTGGAGGTGAAAGCGCAAACGTGAAGCATCACAGGATCTTGATAGGATATTTTACGAATTCTCCTTAATACAACAGTTTGGCTTATTTTAGCTAACGTTAGGAGGCTTTCGGGAATTTGCTTCTGGACACGCTGATACGTTCGGTTTCTCTATCGAACAACTAGCTAATTATATGTTTTCTTATTTAAAAATAATTTTATTAACGTGCTCGGCGACATTTGGAACCTGCTATATATATATATATATACATATATATATATATACCTACATAAAAAGTCATTCCGCTTTTTTGGATCCGACCGGCAGTCTGCAGTGATAGGTTGACTAAGCTTACGAAGCTGGCCTGCGGCCCTGCCGCCTCCTGCCTTCAATGAAGCATTTGCAACAGAGCTCATCGGCAGATTTACCCAGCCCAGAGAACAAAAGCCGTTTTTTTTTGCTCACCGGTAAGCCACCATTATAGCCGCTCAATACAGCCGTATTGAGCTATATAATACAAACTACACCTCGTTGTCGCCGGCCGACGCCGCAGCAGAGAGCGTTAGCGAAAGGACGAAACGGTTGCCGAGGCCACATTGGGCTTGAGGGAGGCGGAGAACTTCGTCGACTAAGAGGGATAAGCTGGCTGGCAAAATGGCAACTGAGCCAATCTGGCTGCGCAAATAGCAACGGCTCTAAAGATGCTAGTCCAGCTTTTCTATCGATCCTATATTCCCGCCCATCGGCAACAGCAGCTTTGCAAGCAGCAGCATCATCACCATCGTCATTATCATCATTGCAGCTATTACACAGGTGCCACCGTACCGGCTGGACACCAGAGACGATTGAGCTGGCCGATGGAGACAGTTTTGGCATAGAAGCCACATCGGCCCATGGCCGGCGTGCATCCACGCCAAATCCGCTACTCGCTATGTCGCTACTATGACGCACCACGTGTCGATACTATAAGCTTCATCAACCAATGGTAGGGAGAGGTACATATTGTGCGTATTGAGGGAGGCCACACGTTCGTACGTATGTGTATGTTCATCGCGGCCCCAATACTCGATGATGAGTCCAAGGAACTGCTCGATCGCATCGTTCGAAATGGTATGATAACCACACTTACTTCGATACGTAAGACCGTATTGCTTGGAAACCGTACGAAGCGGTGGGCGCGACCGTCAAGTTGAAGAGACTTACGGCAACCTCCATTGATAGTTTATGAGGTGCTGGATACTCTGAAAGGATTGTAGTCATTTTCTAATTGTTTTTTCGATGTGCCTGGAGAAGTGCACCAAATCATCATCTTATGTAAGGACGTCCATTGTGTCTGTTTTGAAGTCCTCGAATAGGACATAGAGATAAGCCCATGGACTTGAAGTGCCCGTTCTGGAAAATTTAGAAGTTCGCAATTCACAGCGCATGCTGTCGTGGTTGGCTGTCCCCTTAACTTCAACGAGCTTTTCTAATTAACAGGCTAGTATTGCCGGCGGAAGTTTGTAGATTGCTGCTCTTCTTTGCGATACCTTGGCAACATGGTGGAGCCCACAGGTCCCTTTTGTAGTTAAGATAATGCAAAGGAGGAGGCGGTCCCTTTTGTCGGTAGTTAGGACGTATTCTAAGCCTCGTTACACGGGCAAGGAGAATTGCTTGATAGAGATCGGCATTGCTAAAAAGCCGCGACAGGGCTTGACGGAATTTAGTGATGCACTCATCCCACACTGACATTACCTCAGAGCTTAGAACGGTTGTGATACTGGCAAAGATTTGACAGAATTGAGCATTTAATTCACCGTGTGAGATATAGTGAGACACGACGATAGATGCCTGTCAGCAAGCAGCCATTTATGAGGTAATTGTTACGCATCAAGGAGCAGCTTGTAGTCTCCTTGTTCTTCATATTCAACCTCTATGAGGTTTTTACAATTATTGTATTGTCACGGCTTAGTCTAATATAAGGACACACCACCTTATGTTAGATGCCTGAATTATATAATATTTGCAAATGCATTGGTATTTGTTCTAGGGTACTTACTTTCGGTTCGCCCGATTTGGTCGAGAAAGATAATACCTCGAATACTGGTAGCATTCTTAAGATTTCACGTTAAGCAGAGCTGGCACTCGGGATATAATTTGAGAAGACAAATTCAGACGGGCAAGACCTAAGACGGGACAGCTCGCGATATCCAGATTGCAAATGAGTTGATATCTACCCCACTTCATTAATTTTTTTTTCTTAATCTTATAGCGTGTAAACGTGCATATTTCAGACTAGAAAGACAAAAATGATGGATGAGAGGCGGCCAGACTACAGGCTTCCTACATGCACTGAAGTAATACCACAAATATCTCGGTCATGCAGGTTAGGATATCACCAGGTTTTTAATGGGTTTGAGAGTCCCACACTACCCATACCAAAGGGTGCGCGTTATGCATTTTTGTTCCGGGCCCTGTAAAAAAGAAGGAGAGAGTGAGAAGCCGAGAGTTAAAATATGTGCAACAAGTCACCATTGTTACGTCTGATGCTGCGACCATCTCTGCTCACATTTATCAATTTCAACGCACCCGACCGAGAGCATATCTACTCAGTGTAGAGGTTAATTCGAGCTGAAGAATGTATCCTTCACAGTATAGTCAAGCAGAACAGCCGCGTAAGTGCCTTGATCGCCACTAAGCGACCCCGTGCGTCACAAATTCGGCAGTCCTGACCAACTACTTCACGTGTATGTTCGCGTCAAATAGAAGGATTTCCTAAGAAGTCATATTACTCACTACAGCCTAAAATGGGGTGGCTACAGTCAATCAAGTCAGTTAGCCCATGTAGATTATTAGGCGAGCAGCTCAAAGTGCCCTTGGTCTAACGCTTTGCTAAGCAGACCTTAAGGAGTAGTACCCTTAAATGAGTCCGCCTGTTTCGGATCCGTCCCGGTGTAATAGAGGGATACAATCCTCTTGGTCGTCCCCAAGGGCAAAAGCAACCCGATAGAACCCACGACATAGCAAAGTATTGAGAAGGAAACTGTCGTCTCTAGATTGCTTGCCACTCTATTTTGACTAAGATATTAAATTATTCCCTAAAGAGCAAGGGTATGGGCCATGGAAGAACGCGCAGGTTCGACAGCAAACGTAGAAGATGTAGTCATATACAGGCCGAAAGGAGTTGACGTAATCTGAAGGGTTCTATTCGAGAAGAACGCCAAGCAACTCAGCTGCGTTAAAGCATCCTTTATGACACAGGCCCTGGACTCACACCGCTTTTTATATAGTTAGAGCGTACGCAATACGTGGAAGGAGTTAGACTGCCGCAGTCGCAATGTCGCAATTTGCTTCGCGCTGCGCTGCCGTCACGTTATCTGTATAATGTCCCGCATCCACAAGGCCGGTGACGACTGTGTATATCAGCCTAGGCTGCCGCAGATCTACAGTTATGCTTGTTGAGGTATGTGTGCGTAGGGGTATGTGCAAAATTGAAGTTGTTGATGGCGGCTACCTGTCAGGGGTAAATAGGCGGGATTGATGATGTATTATTAACGCAGGAATTCAAAAGTGGCATGCGGTACGGGCGACATCCTGGCTTGTCCTACACCTCACATGCCGAGAAGATTATATACTGCTGCTGATGGTGGTAATAATAATAATAATACTAATAGTGGACCGACATAGCCCGCCGGCAAATTTATTTGTCCATGTTGTCTGTTATCACAATGTGTCACTTAACGAACTGAAAATAAACAACTCAAGGCTCTAGGTCCAAACTGGGGCTGGTCCACCTGGCCAAAGTTCCTCTCACCGACGCAGCGTTCCCCCTCTGAACGTCCAACGACAAGCGCTGCAGTAAGTACTCCCCCTCTTTTGTCAACCTGTAGCAACCACTAATCTTCGCCCGACGTCTCTGAATAATTTTTTGGTAAGCAACCCTGGTCCCCCCAACGTCTTAAAAACTAGAGGTGAGAACAAGTGGGGATAGTCCAGGCTTGAGTACTTCCTGCACTTGGCTGTTTCCGCTAAGGCAACCGCATGCCCAGGGCGGGCTGCGCCAGTACCGACCATTGAAGGGGCTAAAGAGTCGGTAACAGTCGCATCCCACACCAGCATCTGGCCCCGATCGAATGGGGTCAGAGTCATTCCGTCGGGCCTTTTTCCGTCATCTCTGACTAAACCGGGGGCTCCAGCACACATGGGTAGCCTGCCAACCGTAATCCTCTGCAGAACGTCTCGTTCAGGGCCGAGTGGCGTGCGATCTGCCTGAACTCTGGACGCAAGAAAGACCGTGGTGGCCTAGGGAGTCGACTTCGTCACCACAACCACAGCGATGGGGGGGAAACCAGTTCTGCTCCCACTCTCAAACCGACCAATATTCGTGTAGACTCATCGTCTAAAAGGGTACCCAGTTGAGGACTCGGGAGGGCGTGTAGCCATACGCTTGCACCCGGCGAGGAGACGGCTTGTAACCTCGCTTTGTCGGCGTCGGAAGTTGCTCGGCTCCACAGGTCGCTCCATCGATGGTCGTGTACCATATCTGACCACGCAGACTAAAGAGAAGAGGTCTCCGGGAGAGCCCCACAGAATGCGATGGCTTCACCTTGGGTCTTCTCCAACGTAGATCGGAAATGCGCTACAGCCTGGGGTCTAGGATAGCCTCGATGTCACTGATCGCTAAATGCAGGAAGGCAATATGCGCCGCATCTGAAAGGGAAACTGCCTCGGGGAGTCCCAACCCGCCTCTTGCGACCGGTAGTGATGCTTGGGTTAAGGGGTCGCCCCGTAGCCGCAGGTTAAGTAGAGATTCCAACGCGTCGCCTTGCTTCACGTTTAGTTCTTCCAAGTGAGATGAAAAGGCTATACAGTTGACACCTCTGAACAGGTAGTTCAGATTCGAAGCGGAGAAGCACGAGCGTAGAATGTACAATCCCCTATGAGCGCCATGCTGAGGGAGGCGGTTGAGACCGACCTGGAGTTTTTCTCTCCATCGCTCGATCGTCGAGGTGAGGTTGTCAGAGGATAAAGGCACCCCAAGAAGGTCTAGGTCGTCGCCAGTTACGCGGCACCCCGGAAGTAACTCCAGGATGACAGGGGTATCATTTGCGCCCATTCCTTTTATATGGACCTCACACTTGGTCGGGTTCAATTCTAGGCCGCTGCATCTAGCGAAGCTTAGTATTTTCTTTATGTCTTCACATACTGTACTGGCGCTACCTCCTATGACACCATCGTCCAAATACCACAGGTTAAGTGGACTTTCGAGAGAGTTGACCAGATCTTTCACGGCAAGGCAGAACAAAGGGGGAGCGAGGGTGCCTCCCTGCTGGACACCCACAGTCGAGGTAAGTAATGCCGAGGGTAAGGCCAGGTGTGATGGATCACCGTAGGCCAGTTTGATTTGATGGTAGATGGCGGGAGCCTCTTCTGCAACTGTTTTAGCAAGTGATCTCTTTTCACGGCGTTGAGCGCGTTCTTAAAATCCACTTTGACTAGTACGGAGGACTCCTGCCGAGAGTCGATGAATGCCCTGGTAGCGTGGACCATTACTTCTGCACCCCGCTTGGTAGAGAAACCCAACTGGTGACGCCCTATAACCCGGCAGATGACATCTATAATAATAATATTAATTATTATTATTAGTTTTATTATTATTATTGTGAGATGATGAATGTGTATCCTCGTTATTTCATGGTTTCCCTCTAGCTGTTCTCAGCCCATCTCACCTGATATCGACACGGCATTTCCTCTGCAAACTACCAATGGAAACAGCTGCCTCAGAAACTCGCCTTCGCGTGTATTCATGGTGTTTGCTTGTATTTGACTACTTAAGCTTTTTTTTAAATAAATATCTTTGTACTTCTGCTGACCGGGCGTATTGTCTCCCTTGCAATCGGCACATATTATTATGTATTATTACGACCAATTACTATGACTATAGTAGTCAAAATTAGTAGAACAGAAAGAACACGTGCGCATGCATAATAATAATAATAATAATAATAATAATAATAATAATATTTTTAATGTTGTTGTCGTTACCAGTGTGTTGTTGCTGCTGCTGTTAAAATTTGCCGCCGCGGTCGCTGTCAACGACCGTCTACATGATTGCGCTGAGAACGATGAAGCTCTTCTAGGCGTGCTTGGTCCGTCCTGCCATGGACATTCACCTCTTCCACCAGGTTGTCTCACTTTTCGGGGTTCCTCTCTGCGTGAAAGTACTCCCAAGGGATGATACTCTATCTAATACGACGGCGAGACGCATCCGAAGCGTCCCGCGCTACGTCTCGGTTCTTTCGAGCTTGACCGTTCTCAGCCGGCGTAGGAGAAAGCTCCTCTTGATGTTTAAATGGGCACGGGCGGGCTAGCTGAGTTTCTATCTAGCCGTAGGACTGCTAGCTCTTCTTGAACATTTCTCGAACTGGTCGTCACCCCTGGATCGAACCGCTCTGCGATACATCTGAATAGTTTGCTGTCTCCGCTGCTGCTGCTACTGCGTAGTTGTTTGTTGTTGTTGTTGTTGTTGTTGTTGTTGTTGTTGCTGTTGTTGTTCTTGTTGTTGCTATTGTTGTTGTGTTTGTTGTTATTGTCGTTGGTGTTGTTGTTGTTGTTGTTTCAAAGTTGTCCTTTTTATACTGGGAGTTGTACTAGTTGCTGCTGTTGTCATTGCTAATGTTGTCTTGTCTTTGTGGTTTTTGTTGTTGTTGTTATTGTTGTTGTTGTATCGATTATGCTAGTGTTGCACATCCTATTGATGTTATTGTTGTTGTTGTTGTTGATGATAATCCTGCTCTTGTTGTCACACCCAAACTGTCATATTTCAATCGGTCTGACGTAAGTCAGCAACGGTGAACATGACAGAGGGAAGCACAAACTTCAGATGCTTCTTCATTGAAGTGCCTGAAAAGCCGCTTGAGATAAATGGATGTTCGCTACTGATGCTCGTACTGCAACTACTTATACTACTTCTACTACAGTTATCACTATTACTGCTGTTACTTCTAACATTGGGAGTTGCCAAAAGGCCCTCATGGGGCCCCTAACTCTAACATCGTCGCGTCCGACTGGGCTTTAATGCCTGCTTGGGAGCCACACCTGCTGTGCGCGGGTAAAACGTAGAAACGGCGAAACTGGAAAACTGAAAAATAGCCAACAATGTCAATAAATACAAATTACCTCATTTTCTACTTCAAGAGATGATACACTCATTCCGAGACGCACGCTATACAGGTGCTGCAGATACGAATGCAGCGTTTGCTCTTCTTTTCGATACGATTGTAAGATTGGGCTTGCGAGCATACGTCGTATGCATTCGTCTTCAAGTTTCGTTCACCTCACTAGCTACACGCCAATGGGGGACAGGCTGAAAAAGAACGTTCTCACAGATAAATGTCTTAGGCTGCCTAGGCACGAGGCACCATAGATTTATGATAGAAACGATATTACGTTCGACTGTAAGACTGCTCTTACATTATTATGTGTCATGATGTCTGATGATTCCAACTGAGATGATCAAATGTGGATAGCGATGAGCACATAAGTACTCGAGCAGTTATTAAGCTGAGTATCACTTAGCGTTCTAAATGGGTTATTTGACAAACTAGTCTTGACGGCTCCATCCCACGCTGAGTTTTTTAGTTTTTTCCTATTATTATCATACATTGTATTAATATAACATGATTTAAATATCTTCACTTTCTGGATAACAAAGATGTATAGACTACCATATGCATCCTTAGTGGAACTCCTTCTTGTAAACAGAGTATATTGCCACAGGTTTTTAGGACTTGCAAACGGGCGAGCATGCCATCACCCTTTATTGCTCTTCTGGTTAGCTCGCGGTTGCCGATAAGTATAGCCATGATGCCAAATTATAAATGTATTGCCGCCCACCCTAATGATGTCGATTGGTCCTCGAAGGATGCTCATATAGATGGGATGCATTGCAGCTCGCTCGTTGGTGTACTTTTTTTATGAATACATTACTTATCTCGTTCGCATGCCTTGACGCAAGGTAAAGTTTACGCATACCTTATACAGCTTGAGTAGAACGTGCCTTGTCTGAAGAAGAAAAAACCCTACATGATACAGGACCCTGGTGCACTCCCACAGAAAGAAAAAACCCTACAGGACGCAGAACCCTTGGAGCGTCTTCACAGGGTGCGGAATATAACATGCTTAGCGGGTGACACTGGGTGCCCTTTCGGGTATGGTTCAGGCCGTTCACGAGAATAGTTTTAATTTTTTGTGAAACTAATTAGAGGCTGAGCGTATGGAGGTATTGTCCGATATCCGCCAAGGCTTTGTGAGCTATTCTTCCAAGTAGATTTTTGTCACGGGCGGTAACGATCAGTGCATAGGCGACATCATCTGCATAGGCGACGTAATAGACTAGCCAGCTAAGACCCTCGGGACCAATTGCGCTAAACCTAAATAGAATGTACGTTCCGTTTTTCCGTCCCGGGCCGTCACTGATCCTAGCGATCTCATAAGTGAGGTCTAATGCGGGGTTGCCTCTACACCGATAGCCTCACCAGCACTATGAAAAGCACTTAAATATGTATTCAAGTATAACGGCTGATTCTGGCTTGTAAATGTTGACTTTGTCTTTAGGTTGGTGCCATTAACAGTAGAGATATTATGACTGCACGGAACTAGTCAATTTGTATAAAATTATAAATACCATTTTATTTCCTTATCCAGTAGTAATTTTTAATACACAAGTTCTCATTCTAATTGTGCAGGTTGTATTATTATTGGAAACATCGTGACACATTTGTTTCAAGTTGGGGGGGGGGGTTGCCTCAGCTCGAGTTGTGATGTAAAGGCGGTCGGCATTTTTCAGGCCACTGCTACTGTCGTGAGAAGGACTTCTTCTACTGCCGTCGACTGGCCGGCCGAACTGTATTGCCCTACCGTTGTGCCAGCGACAATCTACACAAAGATCAAGTCCGAAAATTAATTGGCCTCGGGGGCATATTGTTGGAGGGTGTTTTTTTTCGAAAGTTTTCAGCCTCTGTTGGCCGGCCCCTTCTGATTGATCCTCCCCTCGCGTGGCGGGTGGCAAGTGGCCGTGTGACGGGGGCGAGTGAAGATAGGCTCTCGCTATAAAATGAAAGGATGGGAAAAATCAATGTGAAGAACATTTGACATCAACGCTATCGCCATCAACGTTGTTGTCGTCGTCGTCGTCGTCGCCGCTGTCGTTCTCGCTTATAGTTGTTGCCCCGTTCGGGTGTGTGTTGTGCGCCAGCAAGAACCGGCGGGGAATGTACAGGCGTAAGGCAGCCGCTACGGCCATGGCGGGAAAGATGAACAATTTGTGCGAGCTGGCTAGACAGAATGGGAAAAGTTAAAATACTTGAGAGAGCTCCTTCCTCCACTCGTTGGTTGCTTCTTTCGTTCGTTCGTTCGTTCCTGCGTTCACTAGCCGCCCTTGTCGGCGACGAGGTCCACTAGGGCGGCGACGGCAGCAGCAGCAGCAGCAGCTTAAGGCGGCCAAGAAGGCCGTTTTGGGAATGGCAATAAGTACAACAGCAGCAGCAGCATCCCCATCACCATCATCACCATCACCACCACCGCCACCGCCACCACTATCACCGTGTAACCCGGCTGGCCCGCGCCCCTGTGGTTCATACAGAGGCAGGACTAACGTCAGAGACGTCGGCGTCTTCGTTTTCATCGTAGCTCATGTCGCCGTCGTCGTCGTTGTCGTGGACGATGTGTGTAGCGATGCAGCAAATGAGACGGTGGGTCACCTAAGCACCTTGCCAGCTGTTCCCCGGCAGACGATAAATAAAGCTGAGAGCTCTGCCCTAACTCTTTTCAGTGGGCACGACCCTTCACTATTCCTCTCTCGCTCTCCCTCTCTCTCCATCCCCCCTCTCTTGACCTTGCTGCTTTCATTTATCCTTCTTTCTCGTCCGCTCACTTGCTCTATTTTACATGCGCGCTATTATTGCATGTACGTGGCTTGCTGGCTGGCTAGCTGGCTTTAAACGCAGACAGACAAAAATGGAACCATTTGTAGCCCGTTCGGCGGTTAACTCTCGTTACGCTACCTGCAATAATAATAATAATATTTTCTGGAAACAAGGGTTTATTATTATTATTATTATTATTATTATTATTATTATTATTATGTACGTGTATCACAATTACTAATATATGAATTATACAATATCTACAATATTGCTCATATGATTATTGCTCGAGTGTCGCTGACCACTCAACATCATCTTGGCGTTGCCTCTCTGAAGCTTTCTGTCGGAGAAACGCGGTCTTGGCTCCGCTGTGGCCTTAAAGAGCTTCTTTCCAAGCTCTTTCAGTCAGTTTGAGTGCCTCCTTGTCCCAAACGCCAGATGACTCAAGACCAAACGCCATAACAGTATCGTTCTCAAGAAGATGTACGTATAGACGCCGTAAATAATAATAATAATAATAATAATAATAATAATAATTCTATTGTCTAAAGATATCGCGGAATATTGATCAGCGGCAAGCATGTTGTGTGCGTATGTTTTACTTATCCGAATTATTATTTTACAATTTTACTTCAAGTTCTGCTAAACCAAATGAAAATATAGATATTTTCTCGGTTATTGTGTACTTCTTTCACTTCTATAATCGGGTATCTATTTGTGTTTTTGTCACCTTTGCATTATTGTGGCAAACACTTAATATGTAGCATGACTTTTACTTTACTTATATTTACTAGCTACGGTGCATTGCTATGATAGAACTATGAAAGCTGGCGTTGCGCTGAACTTCCTTTCGTCCACAACGTGAACGCACGCATGCCATTGTTGGCCTTGAGGAAAGCTCGGCAGACTTCGAAGAGACTTCCGAAATTACTCACGCAAACAAACCTATTGTGGGAGTGGCCCGCCAAAATTGCTGTCGATCGGGGTAGCGCAGCACGATTGCGTGAGGATCTGCAAGTATGAGCAGGCGTTATATAAGTGCCCTGACTGTACTTTAATGCATCGGATATACGATAAAATACTCTACCGCCCGCCTTCGCTCTTCATGTAGGATAACATCACCTGTTTCACCCTTGCTGCCAAGTGTTACTGCTAATTTTTGCATTTTAACCATCTGCAAATCCCTTGATCTCCCGCAAACAAGCACTCCCTTGTGTTTTGAGCGGTAGGCCCCACATGTCATTAGACCGGGCCGAGTGATTTGAGCGGGCTATAATGTCATCGTATTCGTAAGTTTTCAAGCCATTCTTGGTTTACGTACGAAGCCAGGTTTGACGTCCGCTGTCATTCACTGCGAAGCGATGGATATGTTTAAGGGCTAGTCGTTAAGCCAACTTGTGCTTACCTAATACCGCCACATTATAATTCGGAACCGTTTTGAATTTTTAATCACAATCATACTATCTCCTGATAAAGTAAAATACCTACAGTGCTACAGTGCTCGGCCTGGGAGGCTGCGCGGTTAAGAGCAAGCAGACTCGTCCGAGTGAAATGGGCCAGGGAGGGAGACCCACACCACGAGGTCAGCGACCCACCTCGGTCCAGCTTAATAAATTTTACAGAATACATTGTCTCCAGTGAGCAGGCCTGAAAACTGGAAGCAACGACGGCAAAAGAAGTCCTCCAGGAGAAACACGAAAAGTGCAAAGAAAGACAGGCACAACTGCGGCTTCAACCTGAAAGCATCCATAGAGAAGTGCAGCTCGAAGAAAACGGGCTTGCCGGTGTTAGACAAATGCTGGATCCTCTGGGCGACCCCAGCCAATTGATCTGAAAGGGCGCTCGCCACTTCTCCTGATAGTCCATAGTACTGTTTTTATGAAGATCTGGGCTATCAGAGAGTGAAGCTTAAGGGGGGAGGTGCGTTTAGTGGGTATGGGTCTCAACGGAGTAACATCCAACCGTTGGGGTCGAGTCCCACACTGCTAGAGATAGAGACTCGTAGCGATAGTGCGTAACTGCATTTAATACCTCATCCACCAAAAAAAAAAAGTAAAATACCTAAAGTGTATATAAAAAACGATGGTATACGGAACATAAACGTATTTTCAGGCTGCATAGAAAGCGGAGACTAAAAACTGAACGTTGAGAGTGACTGTTACCAGATCCGTCACGAACCTGCAAAGTACAAGCTGCACATGTTGATCCATGTCGTATCATTTGCCAATCTTATCCCTATCCGACGCAGCTTTTTAGGGGAGCAAAGCTGTTGCGTCGGTGTTCGAAATGCAGCAGAGGGATCCTTTCGACTCGGTGACCTCCTTGAAAGCGTTGAAAAGCCAGTCCACGTGCATGGAACGGTGATAGATCCTAGGCGGACTTTTTGCAGAGGATGACAAGAAGCTCTCTCTGGATCTATAATGAAACAGGTGCAACAGAAATTTATCAGCACACACATTGAGAAAGACGGCCTTTGCGTAACTTGTCAATCTTGTGATTACTTCCGTGAGATTATTTATTGGGCTGGTCACTTCTTATTTAGCCCACGTTTTTCTGCTAACTAGGTCTGTGATTTGATCATATTGGCCATAAATTAGCACTTATCTGCTCGTATATATGGTCATATGCTATGCCACCTCACCGGAGTGGGCTAAAATATGACACAATATGATAACGCCGTCAAACCACCAAAGATCTTCCCTGCCTCTAGGGTATGCTTAAACTACTTGGTCTCGTATCTCTGTCGAGTTCTAGTTTCCAGGGCTGTAATGTAATCGACGTTCATGTCCTCTGGAGGGCTCCTTTCAGTAAGGCGATACGTTTTCCACGCTATATCTTTAGCACTGTAAGTACGCGCTAATGTTTTCGGCTAGTATCACGTCCACATTTCAGCGAAAATATTATAAATACATAACCATGACTAACTTTCCCGTATAACTTTGGATGAACACCTAAAATGCTGCTTCTCGAACAAGCAATAAACTGCACAATATAGTTTTAATCTTATTTAGTGTTGTACTGAAGTCAGCATGGCCCAAGGTGTTTTGTTTCCACTTGTTTTTTTTTTAAAATGAAAAACCTAGTTTATTTTTAGTATAATACATTATGTATACGTTACACGTATCACGATGGATTAGCGAAGCCAATATGCCTAGTGGGCGCGTATTGTGGCTGTCACGTGTCCGTTTCGATGAGGTCAGGCCGACACCACCTTAGAAGTGTGCCCCGAACGGAGGCAGCGTTTCCACGTTGTATATCAAGACCCACTTGGTTATACTTTTGTAGAGTACATTTCACAAAAAATATAAGGAACATCTGTAAAGGCGCTCTCACTACAACACTGGGTGAGCGGTACCAGAAGGAGACTTTCGTTCCTTGAGTTTCAATCGAGAGGAGTAGCAGATGACACACCTAATCGGCGTTGACGTTGACTAACGCAGCCAACTTATTTTTGCTGCCCAATAGCTGACAGTTCCTTCCCAGAAAAGATGCTTCATTGTTTCCTACCTCGCAACTCACGTGGTGGCTAGACCCTTTCCATTGCTACCTGCCCGCACGTATATTTTCATTTTGGAAGCTACCTGCGTGTTTACTAAACGTCTAGATAAACTAGTCTAGATAACAGTCCATCATTGCTCGTCTATGTAAATATTCTATTAGCTTATTTACCATATCTAGTTAATTTTGTCACCACAAAAGTTACACACACAGTCATTAATATCATAACATTCGCCCTTTAAGCATATATAATGATGATAGCCGTGCCCTGTTACCCCGCACACCAATGTTCGGTTACTTTGAAAGGCCTGTTTACATTTCCCTGAGCGAAAAACAGGCCCAACCATGTATTGTTACACGTAACAAAGTTTACGTGTTGGTCTTTTTTGAATGTTCTGTACAAATCGAGTGTAATTGTATTGGTAGGTAATATGTCTAGCATCTCAGACGCGTTCTTGGGTAAGCCCAGCGAAGGATCTTTGTTTTAGAGATATAAATTATCAGTCGATTTTCCGCACATTATTTTGATGTTTCATTTAAATAGACTTGTACGCGGTCTCGTGATTTGGCTAATATGGCAAGGTCGTCCGCGTAGAAGGCATGCGGTGCCTTCATTGTTGCGCAAAAGGTCTGCTAAGCCAGCAATGTGCAGTATAAAGAAATGGGCCTGCGGAGTCGCCCTGCGCAAATTCAGTCTTCTGTGTAACTTGCTCATTTACATTGTGATTTCCGTTTTTTAAGGTTATAAAATTGTAGCTCTCGAATAAATTTAAATAGTTGGCCCTTAATGTCGAACCTCTCGCGAAAGTTTTCAAGGAGGCGTTCCCTAGGCACACTGTCGAACGCGGGTTGAAAGTCCACAAAGGCCGCATACGTCATATTTTTGTCTCGTCGACGTTCGCTTACGTGTTTAAGTATATACCGTGCCGCGTCTGCTGTTGACGTTCCTGGTAGAAATTCGAACCGTTAACCAGGCAGATCATTAACAGTGCATCCATACATCCTCTTTACTGTGAGCGATGTAAGCCGTTTGTATAGGACACTAGTTAGGGCAATTCCTCGATAGTTTTTCGGGTCAGTAGAATCCCCGTTCTCTTTGTAAATGGGCCGCATGAGTATTTTTCTCCACTGGCTACGTATTCTGCCTTGTCGAGGGCATCTGTTAAAAAGTCTGGTTAGATACGGGCCTACAGTTTGCATGTTAGCCTTTAAATGTTCATTTACAATAAGATCCGACCCGGCTGATTTGCCATTTTGTCTCGATATTATTGCACCTATTACCTTATCATTTGTAAACACAAGAGTTTCGTTTGAATCATATTTGGCGCGAATGTAAACTAATTTACCAAAAGTAATACAATATCGACTGCGCTAGCGCCATTCCAGCTCATGTATGTTACTCCTGTATAGTCATTTTCAATTTGCAGTCTTCATTTTTGGGTGCCTGCTACAAAGGCAGCTCGGCGGCTACATTGCTTTGGCAGGTCACAATTGGTGTATGCACCATATATAGTGCGTTTTTCTGGCCTAGTGCAAGGTTAACCTCTCCAGTGTCCTCAATAATATTGGTTATTTGTTTTTCTGGGGGGCTTTATATACATACGAGATAGTAGTCTGTGATTTCTATTACAACGCGCCGAGCTGTGGCACGTAATAGCTGGGCCCAATCAGTAGTTCTTATTGCAACACATACACCCCACTTGGGTGTTCCTCTGCCCTGATTCTTTACGACTAGGCCATAAAGCTTTATGTCGTTCGACGTTCTGTGGTTCGTTTCTGAAGCGACAGCAGGCCAGTTCCGGAACTGAGCCTACCGCTGCACATTCTATGGATGCAGCTAGCCGAGCTAAACGCACACTCTGGACCCGAAGTAGCCTACTATACTACCGTGAAACAGCAAAACCATATCTAAGCCTATTTTTCTTTCAGAGAATGGCAAATGCATTAACGCTCACCCGCCGATGTTAGAACGGGTAGTGTGGGGCTAGGCGCAGGGGAAAACTATATATAATTCAAGCCGATCCGAGCATACTACTCAATAAAGATTATCCCCTTCATGCTGGTTCGGACATGTGAACCGTTGCCTCGACACCGGGAGTGGGGAAACCACATCTAACCTAAGAATATTGTCTTAGTTCCCTGTTTTTCTCTTTGCCTAGTTGTGGCAGCACGGAGTGCTGCCCATGCATACTCAGCCCTCTAAGCCGGCGGTCACGCAAGGGGGCAGTTTATAGTTGATATTAGGGCATGCCCAGAAAAACCTTCAAGTAAGTGCTGGGTCCGTAGATAGTATGAGGTCTTGTGGATTGCTCGAATATGACCTACTAATGTGCATATATTTTAAATGTTATGTGTTACTCTCAGTCTAGGGCAAACGTCGTACAGGTCACGCAATCTGTCATCCGGGCGGGCTCATATATATATTAGTCTGAAAATGTCTTAGACGCGATGTCTGTCTAGTATTTTGCAATTTACTCTTACATTTCTCAGTTAGTAACAAAGAACATCAACCCAAGTGCTTACTATACAATCCCAAACTTACTTGACAGTAGCTGCGACGTGTCTTTTCTTTAAAATGGCATTGTTGACCCCTGCTATTTCTCTCTCTATCCGAGTCAGCCAATCTGACTCAATTTGTTAGAAGTACAGGCGAGTCTCCTCCTAAGTATTGGATTTGTTCGCCGTGCCTTGAAGGTGCGGCTTTTATGATTTTGTAATACTGAACGACAAACTCAAACGCCATTGTGCGAAACAAAACTGTTTGGTTAGCATATTAATTGATTTAAGTATCATTGCATTACTATGCATTTTGGGGGCGTCTAAATAATTTTTAGCAGTTTTGAGTAATCTCTCAATCATGTTGAGGCAACCTGATTGGAAGATAACGTGATAATAAGTCCTACCGGAAGTGCTGTCTGCTCTCTATGGAGAAAAGCGGGCGCTGGTCATATATGCGTAGGGCCTTAATGTCGAGGAAATAAAATCCTGATGCGACGTAATCCCACCCAGTTTAAGCTGGCGCAGAAGCTAACAAATGTAACGGCGTTCATAACTTTCTTAGTACTGGTTAAGTCTAAGCAAGTGTGTTTGGGGTTGGCGTGGGCATTGGCTACATTCCAGAGATTAAAGCAAAGCGTGACTCGGGTACCTATGGGGAGGACCTTATACTTGACATAAATTGGTATTTTGACGGTCGAGAAACCAGCGCGAGCAATGCTTAACCTGACTACTAACACTAATATAACCAGGCAGGAAAGACACTGTAGGTCAAATGTATGATCGGTACAGTAAATCGAAATTGGCGCGAATGAAATGCGTCCCTGTCGGGATTTAATCGCCTGCAGACTATCCTATAACCTATAGCCGTTGTTATAGGTTATACGCACAGCAAGCCTTTACAGATGTCTAGGTATTTAGCTAATACGACGGTTGCTGACGAAAGCGAAGAACCTTATTTGAAGAACAGAGCCACGACGAACACTGAAGAGCTCAATGTACAAAGGAGCCCATCACGTTGGCGGTGTAGGACTCGGTCAAACTAATCCCGGTGGCAGCAGACGCATCAAATATAGACATCGTGCTGTTCTAGTTAGGCGACAATTGAGAGAAGCCCGCGGCCTATGCCCCAGGGCCTTTCAGCACGGAGGATACTCTGTCGGCTTAACTTTTGTTGTTATCGTTGAAAAATGGCATTTTTTTATAATTTAAAAGGATTAGATATTAAAAGATTCGATGGCATTTTTTTATAGTTTAAAAAGATTAGATATTAAAAACAACCGTCAGGCGTTAATAGCATTGCCAAAGCCGGGAAAAGACAAAGACATATGCGGATATCAAGCTGGGTAGAGAGACTTAGAAAGTATATTTGTGAATGAGAATACAAAGCAAAGGCAAACATAACTATGTGGGTAATGATATACAGTCGAGTACGGCCTAAAGGACGAATGAGGAAGCGGGAATAGTAGTGACAGCAATAGGCAAAACGTTACAGCCAAGCATGTAGAAAAAAGCAGATGACGGCTCGAGAGTTGATAAGGAACCTCGACAAGTAAGAAATGGCCAAAACAGAGATGATTCACCTAGATTAGCCTAACATTTAGCTAAAAAATTAATGCTTATTTTTTTAGCTAAATGTTTTTCTTTCTGTGTAACGTTCGCAAATGTCTACACAACGCATATAATTATAAGGCCTTAATCGCAACAAGTCTGCTTAACAGTGCAAGACAATTTATTTATTTAACTCTGTTATATTAGTACTTTGGAGAGAGTAAACAATTGTATTTGCGCGAACGTATGGTCACGGGTTCTCTCTAACGGTGCTACCTACTGCAGACTCGTTCTAGTTCACTGCTAGCTTTTTTAGGCAAACGACATGTCGGCGATCGGTCGTCTGTTTTTTTTTCGTTGTTCCGTAAGGCTAATATGCCCGTGCACAGTTTGTTTCATGTCATGGCCGACTCTTAATTCACTCCGGCATTTACCCTCGTCTAAATTGGAAACCATGAAAACCAATTGAGAGTGGCCAGTCTGGGTCTCGAACCCAGGCCTTCCGAATGCAAGGCAAATGCTTTGCCACTGTGCCATCTTGCTTGCTCAGTTCTTGGATGATGAAAACTAAACATGAAGGAAGTGCTGTCTTCGTTCCTGGACGGCGAAGACTGTCGATCGCTTCGGACATATAGCAAATACAGTTGCACACACTGTAGACCCGAGACGGTGCAGCATACCGTACATAGCAGTTATATATATTGGTGTTTGCGGAGATTCCAAGCCCTGTCGAACACGGATAATAGTCTAGTCCTACTCCATGACGCTGCCAACTGCCAGTGACAGCAGCATACATCACACTTTCCATATCAGAACAGAATTAGCAGCCATAAATGTTCGCAATGCAGATATTACCGCGATCGTGCAGACGGTCGGCGATAGGGGACTTAATTGGAAAAGTATTTTTTTCTATCATCGACTTGTCTCTGCGCAAGTAGACCCAGTACGGGCGACCGTAGACTTTGGCCGGTTAAAACTTGTTGCAGGGCGAAAGCCCTTCCATGCTCTGACTCGCAGGCGCGTAACCTGAGTGTCATTGCAATGATAACAACGATCTATTTGAATTAATTGGCATCCCTCAAGATTTTTTGTCGTTGGCACGAAATTAGGACTAGCCGGCATAGCGTTGCATAGCGTGTGACATTCCAACAAGACAAACAGCGACAACAACAACAACAACAACAACAACGACGGGAAGAGGCCGTATGCCGACATGGATGTGCCGAGCAATTGCCCTACTGGCCCCTCTGGATGTTCGTGCAATGCGTGCGAGGTCAAGGTTACACGAGTGGCATTGCTAGCAGCTCGTTCAACCTGTGGAAAAGAAATGCGGACCCTTCAGCTGTACTCGTACTGCACTGGTTACCAGGCGTTTGCGCCTCGATGGTCAGCGAGGTACGCAAGACTCTTGACTACGTATTGTGGACGTTGCACGAATAGTCCCGTTGTATCAGTTGTAGTATTGGCTAAAGTTCCCATTATTAGTATGAATATTGGTGTCACTAGTTGCAGTTTCGCTGATCTTCTGCTTAAAATTCATTGCTAAGAAAGGTGTTACACAGTTGTTACTGTAATTTTAGCAGTAGGTGCTATCCTGTCCTCACAATACGGGGATTATTGTGAGGATAGACTAAGTTACTCAACAGAACTAAACAATATAACATTAAAAGAAGGAATTCCCTAATAAGTTAATGCCGGATACGGAAATGCTTGCGCTACATGACGAATCGTCGTAATTTAGAATACCACAATGTATCGTGTGCCCCGTCTTTTTTTTGGATGAGGCTGTGTGACAGCTAAACGTTAGGTCATCCACAATCTGTCACACATACAGCGACAGCTATTATTATAGGATCTTAGAGCATTTTATATATTCTTCTAAATTATAATAAATATAAATATGCATACATAGGTATTATGAAAGCTCTAATAAAACCCATCTTAGAGCATTCGATCATGCACATGTTTAATACAGTCGAAATAAAACGCGAATAAAGCTGCTACATTGTGCTTTCATTATTCGTCGTCAAACGTAAAACAATATGTTTCCGCCTTTTTTACAGACGTGATTTTTACCGACGAATTAATTATATGAGTGCACATTATATAAACGAATGCGGTGTGATTAAAACAATCAGTTTTTAATGAGAACATTTAAGTTTCATGTTGTCAATTTGGCACCCGGCGGCAATCAACAACCTAGCTAGATCTCGTAATGACGCCTTAGAAAGTCAGCAATGTTTTATTTAATCAAAATAGTATTTAGAACATCATTATTCCTACGGGATCTCAGGGAACCCTTCGGCAGAGGGAAGGGACCCTTCGACTGACGCCGCATTTCCCCGCTAAGCTCGATCGATACTCGCTGCAGTAGGAACTCTCCAGAACGAAGATCCCTTGACTGCGTTTAGCCTTTTTCCAAGCTCTTTAAAAAATCTTGACGTTTCTTCACCCATGGGTCCGTAAGTTTCTAAGGCAATTGGCTGGACGATAAATTGCGGATTAAGTTCTCTGTACTTCGCTAACTTGCGGTCCTCCGCAGACAAGCAGAGGCACCAGCTTTCTGGCTTGTTCGAGCGACGTAGCTCCTGGCCAATGTACACGACACGTAACGTCCCATACAAGTAGGCGACCTCTTTCCCAAGGGGTTAGTGTATTGCCGTCCGGTCGTAACCCACTATTGGCGCTAAGGCCTGGTGGCTCTTTCACAGCCGGCACCTGTGCACTCTACAGTGCACGACAGACGACGTCGTTTATTGCATAGTGCCGTGGGTGGCGGCCGGCGCTGTATCGCACGATAGAGCGTGTTCCCCTGTTGTTGTTACGGGGATCGGCACCGGTTGCAAAGATAGCGGCACAGACCGTCTCCCCCACCGCAGGCCAGACACGAT
>QVRM01003454.1:0-17827 GCA_003439945.1 Dermanyssus gallinae
GGCAACACATGATTCTGAAAGTGCTTCGTTTTTCTAGCAGGGTTTTCTTCTCTCACTAGTAACTTTGCATGAGCCAACGGATTTTCGCCACTATCCATTGGAAAAAGCTTATGTTAATGAAATCTACAGCAGCCTTAAGTCAGGCCAATCTGGGTTGGGACATTTGACACTAAGTAAAGACAGTACTGCGTGTTCAAGGTTACGACTCGAGTACCATTATGGCAGAGTTGTTGTCATATGTTTGACAATGCGGGACGTGCCGTTAAGTCTTCCGCTCTACAAAATCACTTGCACAGAGCTACGCCTGCATGTGCCAAACTTTGTACAAAAGTACTGTCTAATTTCCATTAATCAGAGGGCTCATAAACAATACGGTATAAAACAACTGCGTTATGGCTTAGGGACTTGCAGAGGACTAGAATACAACTATGAAAAGTAATTTGGCTTATCGACGCCATTCGATAGAGGACTGTCGCCAGATCTAAACACGCCCATCGACAGGCTTTAGGGGCCCTCGCATATGAGCAATGCCTAATCTAGGTTGGGTAGGCTCTACCAGTTAAGCTTCAATACTCTATGCTCCGCCAAACCAGTTTCGTGTAGACACCTGGACAATCCATGGGTACCGGGATATATCTATACCGCAGCTATAGTATATATAGGACAGCTGAATCCGGAAATACGGATGTCGTTTGGTTCAAATGCTGTATCCAAGTGAAAAAAATTATTGAATGCATTCCTTTTGCATGCGTCTGTAGGAACATTCCAAACGAACGCATTTATCTAATATAACCGCCGTTTGCTTTGATCGCTGTTTTAATTTGACGCCTACACCGTTTACAGACATCGCCGGGTGACTTTATTGTCTACAGTAAATAATCTTCTCGTTAGAGAAGAACCAAACAGGCCACTTTGTGCTTAAGGGAACCCTCTCCAAGGAATACCTGACCTCGAGGAAGGCCTATATTTGCAACACGGGCCCCTCATAGAAAACCTGTCTGACCTTTTTGATGTAGGTCTGATACCTGAACGAATGGCTTGCGATGACACACATCAAATTTGGAACTGAAAGCGCATAGCGAAATACGAAGATCATCCAAAATGCGCGTTATATATATATATATATATATATATATATATATACAGGGTGTTGCAGGAGTATTTGAAGAGCGATATACAGAAATTGTAGAGCTCGTTAAAGCAAATGTTTTTTTCCAATGGAACATGGTCTCTGAGAAGTCTTGTTTCGGAGTGAGAGTAAAATTACTACAATTTGTGACACTGGTGTTTTTGCCCGACATAGGAGCACAAAATGTGCTGTTGCGAGACAACCAGTCTTCCTATACAGTACAAAATTCTGCTCCATCTGAAGAATATGCATGGCCGGTCAGAAGACGCGACATGGTCGCTTAGAAGAGAATTCGCCAAAAATGAAGTGTTTTATTAGCGTCACGCCAAATACTTCAGAATCATAACCCTACAACCACTCACAGCGCTCAAAACGGACATATTCATGCGCAATTCATGGCGATCATTTGGTACCAAACATATGTAGGCGAGCTGTGGTTGCGGAGTAATTACGATTTTTCAGAGGGCATGCCCAGATTAAGTGCATGTATGTAAAATGACTGTCTGGCGACGTTCACTACCGCCGACGTGTCGCGCGACAGCCGCAGCGCGTCATTTTTCATGCACTTAATCTGGACATCCCGCCGAAAAATCGTAATTACTCTGCAACCACAGCTCGCCTTGACATACGTTTGGTACCAAAATGATCGCCATGAATTACTCATTGGCTGAATATGTCCGTTTTGAACGTTGTGAGTGGTTGTAGGGTTATGATTCTGAAGTATTTGGCGTGAACGCTAATAAAGAACTTCATTTTTGGCGAAATCTCTTCTAAGCGGCCATGTCGCGTCTTCTGACCGGCCATGCATATTCTTCAGATAGAGCAGAATTTTATCTCGAACACGAAAGTGTGCTTAGTTTCTGTATAGGAAGACTGGTTGTCTCGCAACAGCACATTGTGTGCTTTTATGTCGGGCAAAAACACCAGTGTCACAAATTGTAGTAATTTTACTCTCACTCCGAAACAAGACTTCTCAGAGACCATGTTCCATTGGAAAAAAACATTTGCTTTAACGAGCTCTACAATTCTGTATATCGTTCTTCAAATATTCCTGCAACACCCTGTATATAAAACAAGACTTCTTTGCGAGCGCTTGGGAACATCCATTGAGACCGCTACACAAGAGACCGATTACTGGTCTCAACAACTACGCAACACCTTCAATGGGGCACATTTTAAAAAAAGCACACGAAACACCCTTTGTACATTGCTGGATTAAGAATATGCCCTACCTATCTGGTAAGGAGTATTTAAACCTACTAAAGCTCAGGATCAACGCACTACCAACGCGTGCCAGATTGGCCAGGGGACGCCCGGGCTACAACAAACGTTGTAGGCACGGGTGTCATGCGCCTGAGACGTTGGCTCATGTCGCTCAGGTGTGCGATACAACACACAAAGAAACTATCAAGAGACATGACGACGTCTGTGATCGCGTGGCCCGTCTTCTCCGCAAGAGGGGTCATGGGGTGGTTCATGAGCGAGTATTCCGTCGACCGGGCGCACCGGGTCTAAAGTCCGGCCTCGTAATAACAACACCTACCGAGGTCTGGGTTTTAGATGCCGAGGTTTGCGGCCCGAACAGGGACCCTCGCAAAAGCGCGGCAGGACAAGATCACCTATGGTATATATATACCAAAACATCTCAGGGAATCAGTCCTATACCATATATATATATATATATATATATGCTGAAGGACATTCGACACAGTTGATCGGTGTGTCATCGTTGGTGTTTGTTTACACTCTACTTGAAAGAAGATCTCATTGGATACCAGACGTGACGCATGAAAGCATATCGGCTATGTTCAGGTAGGCCGGCAATGTTTATCCCGCGGTTGTTTTTTCTGAATCTTTATCCGGGTAAACGAACCCAAAAAATAAAATTGATCTCGCTCGTGACAAACACCCGCTCATAGAAAATCAAGGCTCTGCGTTCCTTTGGAGTTTCAAAATAGACTTTTCAAGAATGTTGTATAAAGTTTATTTATTTTTAATTAGCTTTATTTAAGTCCACTTTAAAATTGTATTTAAACAATTATTTGATCATTTACTTTATATCTTAAGTCAGTGTCTTTGCGGTGAAACGACGTATGCCAACGTATATCTGGGGGTGAGAGTGGTATGTCGTGGCCAAACTCTTCGTCTTGCTTTGTTTTTGGTTTTTAGAGACAACACCTGCTGATATTTCACTACATGCGTTGCGGTGTCGGGAAGAGGCGCACGTGTCGGATCTATGGGAAGCGCAGAGAGTAAAAACCTGCAGAAAATTCAGTTGAATTGGAAATGCAATCAACTACAAACCGATGCAGTATTACACTGAGACTACAGACATCTTGTCGGATATACGGCACTTATTTTCTGTTTTTGCACTGCTGCAGTGGTTGTTGCAATGCTGCTATGGTGACGCTGTTGGCAAGTTTTCTGTGCTATTTTCTGTCGAGGCGGAGCTGCCGACTTTTAGTGTCATCGTCGATGGTCATCCTCTTCACGTTGTCATCAGTTCACAACCTGCCGAAATGCTATTGCCTGCAATTAGCAAAGTCATTCAAATGCGATGTTGCAATCATACGTATTACAGCGTCGCATATGAATCGCACTTATATTGTTGCTTCGTTGTGTAACTATTGCTGTCATTGTTTTGTTGTTGTTGTTGTTGTGTTTTATGGTGTTTAGTGCTGTTTCACGAGGAACAGAGCTCAACCAGCCTTCATATCGAAGCGGTGTCGTGTCGCACCAAACAGTACATCTGAGCGCCACTGTGCCGACCTCTTGCAGCGAGTCGAGCGCTCTTTCTCGCTTCTAGCCGTAGCTTAAAACTTTGGACTAAATCTACTAATTTTGTTTGTTTCAAAGTGTATAAATAACTTTGAATTCTAACGTGACATTTCATTCGCCTTCTAAAGCTGGTTTAATTATATTTCGAATGATGTTTAAATGTGTCTATATATATATATATATATATATATATATATATATGGCAGGATACAGAGAAATGCATATATATATATATATATATATATATACGAGGTGTGTTCAAAAAGTATCGCGACGTTTGTGTTTTTTCAAAAATTATTCATTTATTCATGAATATCTATTTTGTCCCCTTCAAAGTAATCCCCATGAGATATTATACACTTGTGCCAACGGTTTTTCCAATCTTCGAAGCACTTCAAAAACATTTTTTTTTTATCTTGTTCAGCTCCTCCTTCGATGCCGTCTTTATCTCGTCAAGCGTAGCGTAACGTCGTCTTTTCATGGGCCTCTTCAGTTTAGGGAACAAGAAAAAGTCACAGGGGGCCAGATCTGGGGAATACGGTGGCTGCGGCATCATTAGTGTGTTGTTTTTGGCCAAAAACTCGCGCACAAGCAACGATGTGTGAGCAGGGGCGTTATCGTGGTGCAAAAGCCCATTTTTGTTCTTCCACAAATCCGGGCGTTTCTGGCGGATTGCTTCGCGCAAATCTGCGCATAACTTGCAGGTAATATTCCTTATTGACCGTTCTACCCTGTGGCAAGAACTCATGATGCACCACGCCCCTGCAATCGAAGAAAACTGTCAGCAAAACTTTCACATTCGACCGAACTTGGCGCGCTTTTTTCGGTCTTGGTTCGTGCGGCAGCTTCCATTGAGATGATTGAGCTTTGGTTTCCACGTCATAACCATAAACCCACGATTCGTCACCAGTTATGACCCTCTGGAGCAAATTTGGGTCGTCGCGGACAGAGTCCAACATCTCATTAGCAATGTTCATGCGATGCTGTTTTTGGTCGCAATTGAGCAATTTTGGTACGAATTTCGCGGCGACCCGTCTCATGCCCAAATCATTGATAAAAATCGAATGGCACGAGCCAATCGATATGTTTAGGGTCCTCAGCAACTTCTCTAACGGTGATTCGACGATTGGCCAATACCATTTTCTCCACTTCATTAATTTTTTCGTCTGTTGTTGAAGTGCTCGGGCGTCCGGCACGCTCTTCGTCGTTCACATCTTCTCGGCCTTCTGAGAACATTTTGTACCACCGATAAACGTTGCTTCGGTCCAAGGTAGCTTCTCCGTATGCCACAGTCAACATTCGGAATGCATCCGCGCACTTAATTTCGTTTTTCACACAAAATTTGATACAGATTCTTTGATCCATTTTTTTGAATAGGTAAAAATCGAAGACGATCCAAAACACGTGCAAGCAAAGCAGCTGTCAACAATTAAGTGAACATTCAAAATGGCCGAGCTTGTCGGCATAAGTGAGAGACATGAGTACCAACATAACGCCACAAAAAATCGAAATTCGAATATACGTAACCCGCGAAAATTCAAAAGTCGCGATGCTTTTTGAACACACCTCGTATATATATATATATATATATATGGCAGAATACAACAAAATGCCATGCATTTATCTAGTAGTTTGTAGTTTAATAATATTATTTGTGTCATCAATAAGAAGAGCGTATCTAAAAAAAAGCAAAACTCTGGAAATGAATTTAATGTACCGTCTTTTTGATCATGCAGATGCGTGGTCGCAACCTGACATCCGCAACATTGTAACCTGAGTGCTACCAGGCACATCACTTATTTGGCAGGGATGTTCGTTATCTTAAAAGGGCTGGAAATAAACACCATGAAGACTAAGGCTGTCAAATTCAGATAAGGAGGTCGATTGGATGTCAAGGGCGTTGCACGTGACAGCGGCCAACCCTTGAAATTAGATTAGTCAACTTTTCCGGTATCTGGGGCTTTGGCTCCACTATGCTGGGACGACCCTCGCTGCGCACATCGTTGGGACAGTGCGCACAACTCTAGTCTTTTTTTATGGAGAAATAGGCGACGTCCGGCGACTATTCGACCAGACGGTAGTAGCACTCTTCCACCTCAAGCTTGTTCCAAGGCTGATGTGTAGTCTTGCGGGAGTATGGGGATCCCCCACTCGGGCAAACCTGGGTTCGCCACAATGCCTCTCGAATGTCATGATGAGAGCAGCTGACGAGAGAATATTATATGCAAACTCAATTTGAGTGAAATAAATGTGATGATAACGTACCATCTTTTAACCAGACCTGTGAGATGAAACCTGCCATTTAAAGCGCGCGAACGTCAACTGCGAGTCTAACGAGAGAACGCTAGAGATAATGAGTTGCTCACAGCATTTTGTACGGGTAACACATTTGAAACATGTCGAAACAGCGTTCGTTCAGCATTGTAAAGGATGGTCAAATTTGCTTGTAAAATAGATGCGTTTATCCAGGAATATATATATATATATATATATATATATATTTTTTTTTTATGGGACAGTTTTCCTCCCGATGAAAAATGTATTTAAATTTAGTAATTCCTCATTGACTTCTAAATTTCTTGAGTTACACATTTTCAACAATTGTAAAAAGGGCATTTTGCAGACTATCGCCCGCGTATATATATATATATATATTTATATAAATATATATATATATATATAGCACATATGCGTATACAGACGTACCCATACATTATTTGTGAGTCTTATAAATGCGAGATTTTTATTCGAGCGCGAGAACCCGCTAAGGCGTTCGTTCGGCAATGCACGAATGCTACGGTGTTGTTGTTGGTTTTCGACAGATCACTAGCTTTTACAAGTCGGCTCATTAACGGCACACGTTGCTGCATCGTCCCCTAATGGCGCTAGCAGTTAACGACTACATCACCTACGGCAGCAACAGCAAAATGGCTAACCGTGCAGAGCCAGCGTGACACGAGCGCCGTCTCATCGTTGCCCTGAGAGCGGTTGTTGCTGGCGGCGTGACGACAACGACGTGACGCTGACATCTCGCTGACAGATTGGCGCGACCGCGACCAGGAAGATCTACAGGAAGAACATCGAGCGACAGAGGGGTCGCAAGGGATAGGGGCTGAAGGAAATCGAGAGGAAAATGGGGGGATGAGAGGCGTAGTTTGCCTAAAGCAGTTTATTGATGTCGTATGCCCGAGACTTCGCCCACCTAACGCCCCCCGCCTCCCCCGGGCCCTGCTCTCCTTGTGAAGATAGGTGGTGTAAGGAGATAAGCGATAGGTGGTGTTAGAAGATAGGCGATAGGTGGTGTTAGAAGATAGGCGATAGGTGGTGTTCTGAGCCGCCGAAACACAAAAATTACTGCCTGCTAATGGTGCGCGTGTCAGATAAACGGACGGACAGTACGTGTGAGCTATGGCTACGTTCTGCTAGCCTACTAATGATTCTACGAGTGGGAAATTGCAAAACAATTTTCCCTCACTGCACAGATCTCAGGCCGAGAGCATAGTGCGTACGTAGTTTGACATGCGACACGCATCCTTGGGTTGTAGATGCATGCAGCCATGCATGACCATGGCTAACCGACTATTCAACGATGGCCACACCGCGTGTCTGTCTACCTAATGGTAGATGCTTAGTAAAGGCCTGACCTATTTAATATTCCTGACCACAGTTTCTGGTTAATTGATCCATTGACTGACCAGTGACTGATTGATTGAAGGGTTGGAATTAAAAAAAATGTCGTTTGCCACTAGTGGGCCTGCAGGCAGCGCCTTCTAATCGCGAAGACTCGATGCAGGAATACATTCCATGTCTCCTGTACGCGTACATTTCTTTCAGCTGGATAATATTGGGCTTGCATTGTTTACAGGTCATAGGTGCACTAATAATGAATGCCGATCATTCTGGCCTCTGTGAAAGTTCTCGAGATAGACGACATTATCGCAGAAAAAAAAATATATATATACCATCCATATAATTTTTTAAACTTGTACGCCAACAATGATAACAATATATACAGGGTCTTTGCAAGAAAAAACGAGCCATACTTGAGGGGATCATTGAACTCGGAAAAATAAAAATTTTCCAAAGATATGGTAGTGCATGGGAAATGCATTGTTTAAAAGTAACAGAGAAATTATTAAAAATTAATATATCAATGTGGCTGACTGGACTTAGCTTTAAAAAATACAGTGTGACTGCGAGAAATCTAGTTGTTCGATAGCGAAACCAAACATACTGGCGTGCTCGGAAAAACTGAGGATCAACCAATATTGGTCAGCACAACAAAAATAGTCATATAATTTAAGTTTAAGAATATCGAGATCCAGTGATGTCTCATTTTTGAGCATCTACGTTTAATACCTTAAACTGTTGCCATTACGCTCATAAATACGCACTCACATAAACAGAAAAACTGAAGGACATCAGCGATTGGCGTACTGTGGTCTGTATCGGGGCGGTGTTCAGTGTGGCAATTTAAATGGTGGTCAGAGCCAGGCGACCATAGGTATGCCGTGTACGTTTTTATTTTTGTTTGATGTGTCAACGGCCAATCCATTGATCCCTGAAGGGAGCGCTTAGACGAGCCTGTGCTGCAGCGTCGTTGCCTGCCCGTGTTTCGTCGTGCTAAACCACATCTCGAGAGAATACGTCCTGGAAGTCCTACCAGCAGTTCCGCTAAGATCATGTTCGGTATTACGTGGCACTTGTTTCTATTTAACCTTCCACGAAGTCCATATAAGAAGCTTGAGGTAGCTGTTCACCAGCCCAGCCCAGGCTCTCGTTGGCCCATCAATGAGAATTGTGTGCATGAAATATGCTCTATGGCGTCGAAGCTTCATCTGTGATGAGTACGTGTGTAGGGAAACCTCAGCCTGGGTGTCGTTAAAATTCTACAGAATGGCCCATTTTGTAAAGTCAGGTCCGGTCAGTTGCATTCATTTAATGCCTTTTAGTGATTTCCTCGTCTCTCCTAAGAATACGGGACAAATTCGAGATGCAGTCAAAAGAGTGCTTTTGCCTCAGTGATTCTACGACGCTTCGCGCAATACCAGAGGCTGTTCGACCTGTTAGAACTTCTCGAACGCTCACTATAGATCGCCTAGAAGTTTCGTTGTCGCGCGAAACTGCCGGTCGTTCGGAAAAGCTGTCATCCAAACGTTCCAACTCTCGTCTTTGTCCTCGATTTCTTCTTGAGTTTCTAAAACCTAGCCGATCCCGAAACGTTTCTCTCTGTGGACTTGGCAGCGACCTGCCTGGGTCGGACTCTCTGAAGTAAGTAGGATGTCATTGCCTCTCGTTCGGGTAACTGGAATTTCCCTAACTTCGTAGCATCCACAACCGATCCTACGAATACTATTTTACCTAAGTTAGAATGTTGAAAGTTAACAGTCTGTTGTGAACTCAATTATGTAGTATCGCAGTACTAAGGCCAGCCAAATAAATTTTGCTGAATCACACTAATTACGCATGCCTTATGTTCTGAGCAAATATATACTAGATTATGTCTGCAATAGTAAAATATACCGAGCATTTATTCGTTAATTGTCTCGTGTCGCTGTTTCACAGCATCCTACCTACGGCTAAGAGGAAGCTATGGGAGGTCTAACAAAAACAATATATTTGCGTGTATGTAGGTAAGACATTTGCCGACAACGGTATTTATCAATAGTATATTTATACGCAGATGCAGGTGTGATTTCTTTGTCTCAGAAGATTTGTTGTTGTTGTTTGGTATAGTCTACTAAATGGCCGATAAACAAGCTCTTTATTTAGATGATATAAGAAATATCCTCATTTGACTTCTAAACGGGTACGTTCCACATCAGGTTGGGCCCACAGAGCCGTAACAATAATAATGCCAGCAACATCAACGCATTAAAGCTGACGACAAACCCGACGACCGATGCAGATGACACTTCACCTGCAACAATTCACTTATTCATTCATTGGGCACCCAGAAGGGTGTCTGGACTACATTATTGTGTTTGGACTACATATTGTTTATCTCGCAATAACTTTGCATTTCAAGATGGCACGTCATGGCAATACAGTCGTCATTATATACAATTTGAACACTTCAGCGACCGCCCCACCGGGCAAAAACGTGCAAAGACCACCGCAGCAGCAGCAGCAGCAGCTTGCTGCGTGGTTCTTAGCGCGCATCTGCAAGTAGAACCGGCGCGGACATTGATCGCCAACTTGGGCAAATCCTTGAGTCGAAGGAACCAAGTGATGGCAGTTATGCACATTGCACACCTGCCGACTAGTGCGTGCCATTACATCCCAAAGCACCCTGGCGGGGTACACATCTAACGGCGCAACCTCTCCGTCGAGGCCTCGGTCGCTTTTGCCTGCCACTCTAACCGGTCCTGTCATTACAGGACCACCGCGAAATCATGCTGTGTGGTGGTCCCATGGGCTAAATCCTAGCCTATGTTTAGATATGTCCTCATGTGGCCAGCAGCAGCAGTATGCACTTTATTCCGAACCGATCCCGCTGCGGAGGGGCTTGCTGGCTGCTCTGCCAACGATCTGTCGCGCGCCCGACCATAGATGTATATGAAGGCTGGTGGCGCATCGGATGCATGGCTTGCGTAGTCCTGCTGACTCGGCTGAAACCTGGTCCGTGGCCCTGCGTCTGTAGCGGCTCTGTTACTGCGTAGTATTTCTCTGCTTTGCGACTACTGGACGAGATACATTGTGACCAAACGCGTTGGTTTGATGGTGCAACTCAGTTCTTTCAGTCCAGACTGCTTGCTGCTTTTGTTGAACTGATTAGAACTGACGCTCTCACGCAGCGAGCTGCCAGAAGCATCGGCGGTCTTTGCACTTTTTCGCCGGGTGGGACGGTCGCTGAAGTGTTTAAATTGTATAAAAGGAATGAATTGTATTGAAATTATGTACCATCTTGAAACGCAATGTTATTGCGAAATAAACCATATATAAAATTAGCAACGCTCTGGTATTTCGGACCGGCGGACGGATATCAGACCCGTCGTGTGTGTCTATGTGTCTAGCACAATTTTTCTATCCAACTAGTAGCATCTATTATATTACTACTATTACTATTAATATGAACCGTCCATGTATCCGTGAGCTATTTTTGTGCCAACTGCGACGTTGGGTCCCGTTCGACGGATTCTGTACTGAATCCTCGATGCAGTAAGTCGCGTTCGTAGTACGCTATTATGCTTAGTCATCTGCGGCTAGTGTGCCGCCAGCATGGTAGTCGTCGTCGTCGTCGTCGTTGCCGTAGTCTTGCCCGTAGTCAAGCAGGGACTCAGTGGAGCAGGAAAATTGAAAAAAGAACAACAACAGACAGGCAACGAGCGAAAGGATACGAATATATAAATTCCTCTGACCGAAACGCATAGAGAAAAGAGAGCATAAGAGGGATTTATCTTTCTCTCTCTATATATATTATATATGTATGTATGTATATATATTATATATATATATATATATATATATATCTATATATATATATATATATATATATATATTATATTATAGAGAGAGAAAGTGAAGCAGCAGACGTTTTCCACCACTTTTCGTTTGTCAGTGTCTGTCGGGCCCTGAGGAAGCCCTCTGCTTCGTGGCCGTCAAGGCTTGAGCTGTTAGAGGAGCTGGTGCTGCAGCAGCAGCAGCAGCAGCGGGCAATTGCCAAGTGCCATTCGATCTGGTCTCGCTTCTCTCTGGCTGCTGTTCTTGCTCGCTTACTCGGTCACTCGTCGTCGTCGTCGTCACCGTCGTTGTCGGCTGTCCAGCAGCATCAGCAGCAGCAATACAATGAGCATCTTCAGCAACATCATCATTAACCTCATCTTCATCAGCAGCAGCAGCATCATCATCATCATCATCAGCAGCACTTCCACCTCCACGATCGCCATCGCCATGATCCGCAACATGACAGCCATCACTCCAGCAACATGACCATCATCATCACCATCATTGTCATCATCATCATCATTGTCATCCTCATCATCATCACCATCAGCAACATCATCAGCAGCAGCAGCAGCTGCAACGGCTGTCCGCCGTTAGCCAATGACGGGGTCGGCAAGGCGTCTAGTTGGCTGGGTATGGGCGGGCTCTCTTCGGTCCAGCAACTCGAAGTGAGTGAGGGTAGCTATTTGGGGCCCACGGGGCGGCGCTTCGCGTCGTCGCAGCGGCCGACGCAGAGGAGGCGGACCTTGTGTCTGAGCGGCGGCGGCGGCAGCAGCAGCAGCAGCAACCGCGGCTGCCGCCGCTACGCGACCGTTAAGCCTCTGAGGAGTGCCTCAGACGCCTTGATGAGCGGGCAGTGGTGGTGGTGTTGCCGCTGCGTCGCGACGATCCCTGTCACGACGACGACGATGATGATGATGATGATCATCTTCATTACCATCACCACCACCACCACTATCAACACTGCCAGCATCACCATTATCAGCATCATCGCCATCACCATCATTATCGCCATCATCATCATCGCCGTCATCTCCATCATCATCGCCATCATCGCCATCATCGACATCATCATCATCAGCATCTTCGGGTGTCCCAGGTCGCACCGCAGTTGTTGCTGCTACCGCCACTAGCGCGCTTGTCGATGCCGTCGTCATCATTCGGCTAAGTAAACACGGGGCGCTGCATTGCTGGTGCTGGTGGTGGTGGTGGTTCGTGAGTGCCGACGAGTGGTGCATGCGTTCGTGCGTGACCGAGTACGTAATGGAGTCCGTACGTGCCTGCGTGCCAACGTATGCAATGCGCATGAGTACGTGATGAACGTTGCGGTGCTCGAGCGTGCCATGGTGGTGGAGCTTATGCGTGCCGGTGTTGTGGCGGTGCTGTTTCGGCGTGCCGATGTGGTGGTGGTGGAGCTCATGCGTCCCAGTGGAGCTGCTGTTTGTGCACGCGAGTGTTGATTACCTCAATTTCGGCACGGGCGCCACAGAGCCCAAGGTCGCCGCGTCCGTTGTTTCCGCCGCTTCCAACGACCGTGCCTTGTCGCTGCGGGGTTCGGCTTGGCTCGGCTTGAAGTTGACCGATTAGCCGACCGTGTTAGCCGTGCTGTTGGTTATGGTGGTTAATTAGTTAGTTAGTTAGTCAGTCAGTCGACGATGACTGTTGCCGGAACTGTTGTTGAAGCAGTGGCTTCTCAGCGGCGCTAATCACCTATAGCGTGTCGCTGGCAAGCAAGCAAGCAAACTGTGAGCAGACTGTGATTATTCGATTAGTGTTAGTGTTGTTGTTGTTAGAGTCGTTGCTGTCGCCGTCTACGACGACGACGTATGCGAAAGACGGTTGCTATTGTTGAACACTACAACAAGAATGCAACAGCAGCAATCGGAACAAGAACGACGACGACAACAACACAATAACAGCAACAACAACAACAACAACACAACAACAACAAGAGTGCAGCAGCAGCAACACCAGCAACAACGGTACGCGACAGCTAAGTTGCTAAACATCAACTCGAAAACGTGAACAAAGAGTGAACAGGAAAGAGAGGAATTAGGAGAGCGAGTAAGAGAGGCAAGACAGTGAGAGTGAATAAAATTCGGATGCAAGAAATAGAGGCTAAAAGAAGGGAGAAAGCGAAAGAGAAGGAGAAACAGAGGTGCTAGAATGGGAGACGACGACCCGAAGGATGGTAAAGTGGGACCAGCGGCTATTCGGGCAATGCGAACGAGCCAACTGTGAGCCAAAGTGAGTCAGTAGGCTGGAAATGGCCTAGTTTTCGAGCTAGAGTTAGAGTGCTCAACGATTGTGCGCTTATGTGTGCGTGTCTGCTCGAGCTGTGCAGGTTTGGTGTGTTGTTGTGTGCTCGCAGTAGATCTTATTGCTGCAAATGTTGTTATTGCCCGATTTCGTCCTTACGTTTGTCATCATCATTGTCGTCGTCGTCGTCGATGTTGTCGCCAGTGTTGTTGTGTGTTGGGTGGTCAACATTCGTCGTTGGCTCACGTCGGTTCGTAAACACGTAAACAGAAGCGGATTGTGTGGACTTCAGCAGGAAAACCGGTGCCAACAGGCAGCTTACCGCTAACAGCTTGTTCCAAGCGTCTAGCCAGTCCGTCAGGGACTATGACGTCACGGACTGGTTAGCGTGACGCTTTTCTAAACCCAGTCGAGACGCTCGTTGTGTATGTGTGTCGTTGCTTCTTTCCTCTCCTATTATTCCTCGCTTCGAATATCGAGCTCCGTCCCGATTTACGGCTCACCCTCGACTGCAGTAGATCACCGGAGCCGCGATCGGAGCTCTGCGCTCTGGGTCGCGCTCTCGGTCGACTCAAATCGACGGCGGCGTGCTGTCATGCATTCGATCGCCGAACAGCAGCAGCAACAACAACAGCAGCAACAAGACCAACAACAACAGCAACAACAACAACAAGAGCAACAACAACAGGAACAACAAACAACAAGCCTACTACAACTGTGCGTCCTCGACGTCACTGCCCACAGCCGCCATTGCGATGACGGTTGCGCCCCCCCCGCTATTTACGTCCGCCGACAACAGTCGCCAGTCGCCTACGTCACCCGTCAGCGTACCTGTCAGCGTGCCCCCGACTAGCGCTACAAACCAGCCCCGCAGCTACTACTTCAAGTTCTTCTCCGATTGCTACTACTACTACTACTACCACTACTTTGAATACTACGCCTACCCCAACTATTAGCGGCACTACTTCTACTGCTGATTCTTCGAGGACCTTCACTTGTCCTTCGACGACGACGACGACGTCGTTATCCTCATTGTCCTCGTTGACTTCCGCCGTCGATTCGGCTTCTTCAGTAGCGGTGTCCGTCGTTGCCTGCACGAAAACTTCAGCCGGCGCCCCCGGTAACCCCGGCACCCCCACAGCCGCAAGCCTGTGCCCCAACGAGACGATCCGGGTCGATGATTCGCGCATGGCGGCAGCGGCAGCAGCAGCAGCGGCGGCCGCGGCGGCGGCAGCTGCAGCGGCTGCACATTCGTATGGCCGTAGCATGGGTCTTGCGTCGCCGTACGCCGAAGTCGGCTGCTCCTCCTCGACTTCGTCGACATCAGGGCCGCTGGGAGTCTCTGGACAGATGACGATGTCGCCGTACGGGGCCGGAGGTGGTGGTGGAGTGGGCGGCGGGGCCGGCTATGGGCCTGGCATGATCGGCGGCGGTATGGGCGCTATGAGCGACATGGGCGGCATGGGCCTAGCGGGCGGTATGGGTGTCGGGGGCGGCATGAGCGGCGCCGAGCTCCCGGGCGCCCCCGTATCTGGCGTCCGCCTATCATGACCCGGCGGCGGCGGCGGTCGGCCTCCACCAGTCGCACATGGGCGGCATGGCTAAGGACATGGTCAAGCCGCCGTACAGCTACATCGCGCTGATCGCCATGGCCATCCAGAACACGTCGGAGAAAGAAGGTGACGCTGAACGACATCTACCAGTTTATCATGAGCCGCTTTCCGTTCTACCGCGACAACAAACAGGGCTGGCAGAACTCGATCCGGCACAACTTGTCGCTGAACGAGTGCTTCGTGAAGGTACCGCGTGACGACAAAGAAGCCGGGCAAGGGCAGCTACTGGACGCTGCACCCTGACTCGCTCAACATGTTCGACAATGGCAGCTTCTTGAGACGGCGACGTCGCTTCAAGCAGAGCGACGTCAGCCGCAAGGGCGTGGCCGGTGAAAGCAGCAGCGGTCAAGGCGCCGGCAGCGGAGACGAAACGGCGTCGAGCGATCCTTCCGGGCCAAATTCGGCCACTCCGGCCATGCATCAGCAAGATGAGCATTCTCCGACGACTCACGCCTATGTCCATTCCTACCCTCATAGTCAGAATCACCAGAACCATTCTCAGAATCATCATCATCAAACAGGCTCACGGGGTGCTGTCGCGAGCAGCGAACTCAACTCATCTAACGGTCGCGCGCCCTCCTTGGCAAACCCGCCTGTTGTGGGAGGCAAGAGTAAAAAGTCGAAAAAGTCAAAGAATTCCAACCATTCGTCCCGAAATTCGACGGTAATGGCGGTGGTGGCGACAGGAGGTACGCCAACTGCTGCCGATCAGCAAACAACAACAACAGCACCAGCATCTGCAGCAACAACAACAACAGCAACAACAATTGCAGCTGCAACAACAACAGCTGGAGCTGCAGCAGCAGCAGCAACAGCAGCAGCAGCATCATCAACACCCGAATCTTCACCACCATCACCCTTCGCATCGACACCTCCAACAGATACAGCACGAATACTTCATCACAGGAACAGACGTCGTAAATCCAGCGCTGTGCCGAGTTGACGGGTTTCACTCCGGCAGGAGTGTCGTTATGACTGGCGGCAAATCGGACAGCCAAATTCAGTCAAATGGATCGGCGGCTCTGTACCACCATCACCATCACCTTCACCACCTTCATCATCATCACCATCAACCTACGACGCTACCTCCGCCGCCACAGCATATGAACTATATGCTGCATCAGCACCAGCACCATCAACAGCAGCAGCAACAGCAGCCTACAGGGCTCGTCCAGAGCGTCACGCCCCGTGCCGTGGGGCGATGGCGGCCGGCCAAACCGAGGAGCCCCTTTCGTCGACCGAGATGATTGTGCCGGGCGACATCCACGCGTCGAGCGACGGAGACCTCGAATCGCCGATCAAGTCGTCGCAATCGCACGGTAACGTCGTCAAGCAGGAATACCCCTCTCCGCCGCAGAGTGTTGAGCTGTACACGCCCACAAGCGACGTGCCGCTCGACGTGACGACAGGCGGCGCCGTGACCGGGCCGTACCCGCCAAATAATAATTTGTCGCCCGCGTCGCACACTATCTACAGCAGCCACTACAATACGAGTGGGGGCGGCGGTGGTGGTGGTGGCGTTGTCATCGATGGTGGCGACGGCGAGATGAAGGTGTTGGCGACGACGAAGGGCAGAACAACCTCAAGAAAAGCGCCGTCTATCATGGCAGCAACGGCAGCAACAGCAGTATAGACGCGATCATCGAGTCGGGCCAGGGGGGTATCATCACTGAGCAACAGCAGCAGCAACAACAGCAACAGCAGCACCAGCATCATCACCCCAACGCCAACTCCAACCCAACAACCCCAACGCAGGCCAGTACCCAGGCCGGTGGCAGAGCCCATCGCAGGACTGCTCGAGTCCGGACCTTCATCATACGGCCGGCTACGCCGCTGTGACCACTGTGGCCGCTGCGGCGGCTGCCGCTGCGCCGCGGCCGCTGCAGCCGCCGCTGCGATGGGCACCGATGGCCAGGAGACTTACTACCACAACCACAACGCTGGACCCTCGACGGGGTCAGCAGGATCTCTGGCGGCGGGAGGGGGCGGCGGAGGCGGCGCGGGGCCATTTGGCGCCGGACATTCGCCGGCGATGATTGCGACGGCCTGCCTCCTGCCGCCGGGGGCGTCGGCGGTGGCGGCCTCAGTGCTCAATGCACGACGATCCACGCCCACCCAGCAGGTCCGGGAGGTCCGGTTGGCCTTGTTGGTCCGTCGTCCGGCCTGGGTGGCGGGCACGTTTCGGCCTATTTGTGATAGCATTGCGACGGGGTCATCGTCGCCTCATCGGCCATCAACACACTCCCTGGTCGTACCATGCGGCCTGGACCGCTACTATGGCCATGCAGAAAACGAAGGAGTGGTGGTGAGGTGATGGTAATGGTGGTAGTAGTAGTAGTAGTAATAGTAGTAGTAGAAGAGAAAAACCGGCACACACTAAACAGCTAAGCTCAGTTGCGCTGAAGTTTGCTGTGGTGAGGTCGTGAAGTACAGTGTATTATATGATGATGATGATGATGGTTATTATTGTTATGATGAATGGTGAGGTGGTGCATCAGCATAATAGTGAAGATGCCGATGTCAAATCGCGCACCTATGTACACTGTTTGTACATAAGGTGCGACCATACAGATCAACATGCACACTTCATCAGCCCCACATG